>JBCAQO010000007.1:377757-851522 GCA_039111635.1 Heterobasidion occidentale
GGTACCCACCGGCGCCCACCTCACACCCTCCGCCTCCGCCGCCGCAATAGGCGGCCGCTCCCCGCTCTACCGCGCCCCCTCCACTTCCTACCTACTTCCCGGCCTGCATGGGCATGGGAGCGTGCACTTAACCTACCGCCGTCCCATCCGCACCCGTCGCTGCCATCGGTGCAGCACAGCGCAGTCTGTGGCCTCGCGCTCCAGAGCTACCAGACGCACGTCTTTGCGCGTCAAGTGGAACCCCCAGACTCCACCCGCCCAGCTCACCCTCATCCTCTTCATCGTCCTCCATGAAAACGAGGACTTCGAGCACAAGCTCCACACCACAAAGCGCCGCACAGACCGTCTCGACTACCTCCTCAATGTCATCTCCGCCAACGAGCAAGAGTCCTCCTGCCGTCCTCCCCAGTCTTCTCTCCCCCAAAACCTGCACTCAAGGACATCCTTGACCTCGAGGCAAGGCTCGACGCAGAGCGCGCAGCCTACCTCGATGCCGCCGCGCGCATCTGCAGCCTCACAGACGCTTGGGCCGACCTTGGTTGCTTCTTGCAGCACGCAGAGCTCCGCGCCCCCCGATGCCTGCGCCGGCTTTGCCCATGTTGTCATAGCGCCGCCAAGCTCGCTCTCGACGGCACAGCGTCTAGCCCTGCCGCCTCTCCCTCTGCCCCCAACCACAGCGTCCTCCAACACCGGCACCATCACCAGCAGACCTACCCCTCGTCCAAATTGCCACGGCCGTAGGACGACTCGTCGTTCCCCTCCAACGCCAGCAGCATCACCATCATACCCTCGTCCTCGGCCGCCTGTTACTCGTAGCAGCAGTATAGCACCGCATTCGCAGCATGCGGCCCCACTTCACGCAGCACGTTTTATCAACCCTTTCCGTCGCTTATGTCGCTTCCCTTACTCCCTTTACCGAACCTGCGTCAGCCCGCGCGACGATGCCGCAGACGACCTTGGGCCATTCACCAAGCGGCATCGCAGCGCCCGCTATAACGACGCCCGTCCCTCCTTCCTGCATGTCTTTACTTCCTAGTGCTCACCTCTCTCCCTCTGCCGAACCCCTACCTCCATCTCCTACTCATAAATCCACCACGCACACACTCACCCGAGCCCTTCCCCGCTCCATGCCCAGCGCCACTACATCCCCGCCTCTTCCCAATGGGTTCGTGCACCTCAATTTCAGTCAGTGTGCCCCACTGATTGTTTTGTCTCCACTTTAGAGTGCTTGTTCATATGGCAGACCATCTTGCAATAATCAGAGGTGTCTACCACATCCGAATTGCGTGCGTCCTAAGAATCGATAAAGGGTACGTCTCTCTTTCTGTGACAGGTGCAATTAAGTATTGGAACCTATTGGAGCATGCTGACGGACATCATTCGAGGCAAAGTCTGCCCACCCGCCATCCACACTTCTTGCCCACTTCGCATCCACCCACCATCTCTACTTCTATGCACCACTCACAGAATCTCCTACCATGGCCGCCTCTCGCACGCCGCTAGTTAATCTCCTTCTCTTTCACCGATCGCAATCAAATCATGTTGTACTCCTATATTTTTGATTGCAAGTGGGGCCGTACACATATTGCAGCGAGAATGGTGCATCGGACGGCAACAGGGCTCTGATTGAGTATGACTAGCACAAATATATGTCAAGTTACTGCAATCTATCTCAATCGATACAGAGGTTCTTGAGATTAGCTCCTTCTCACTCTAAGGCAGAATGCACAGTAAATTTGGTAGAAAAGGCTCTAGTGGATATTTGAAAAGGTACAGTCAGCCTTGGTTATTGTAAAGTACCCTATTCGATCTGAATCGATCTGAACGCTATCTGACCCGAGGCAAACACGAATAGACAAACTTAACGACAAGAAAGATTAGTTCGCTTCTCGGTACAAACTCCCCGCAAACTAAACCGAGGACATCCCGCCCCGCATTTGAGACCATTCGCTAGCATTAGTCCTCGGTTTCATTCCCCGACAGTCATTCGCCAGGACTCGTTCTCGTCGCAGCTCAAACGAGGGCGTTCTCACTGGGGTTGATGCCCTAGGGCGGCGAACAGAACGCTCAAATCCGTCCATTTCATTTGAATCTACCATGATACCATGAACTAATTTTCTCTATTTAGCACTCCCGAAACAGCAAGGCGTTGTGCTTTTCTGATGTTATCCGCCTTTGAGCATCCGTGGGATTTTTGTCACCAGCCTCAGGAGCGCAGTATAAGAGCAATCAAACATTACTTGCAGATCTTCCAGCGCCCGTCTAGTATGTCTCATCCCACCCTTGAGCTTGTTCTACTCATTTGCGCACCATGTGTATACTACATCTCCATAACGCCCCCAAATCCACTACCAACTCGCAGGGACAAACTTTACAAGGGACAGTTATTTGAGCAGATCGTCCGGCGGCTTTCCTTTATTTCCAGGGTACATTCGCAGTACATTCTCAGATGTCAAGAAGACGTGTGCTGACGAGTTCCAGATCGCCGTGTTGACGGCATTCGTTTGCGAAGCTCTTGTCGTCATATCCCTGAGTTTTCCAAGCTACATACCTGAGAGTGTCCAGCCTGCACTATGTCCCCGAGGCATATCTGACCCGGCACTGTTGCTGTCCATCACCCCATCATTTTCCCTCGGATTCGCACTCTCGATGCTTTCCACGTTCGTTCGAGTACTCTGTTTCAAAGAGCTTGGAACGCTTTTCACTTTCGAGGTCACAATGCGACCCGGGCACAAGTTAGTGGCGACAGGCCCGTACGCATATGTCCGTCATCCTAGTTATACAGGAACGTTCCTGAACATCAGCGGCGTCGTCATTATGCACTTCGCTCCGGGCGGCTGGAATCGTGCATGCGGCATCATGCGGACTGCGGGGGGAGGAGGGATGGTTGGGACGTATCTGTTTCTGTCGGTGTTCTCGATCGTATCATTATGGAAGAGAGCTAGTGTGGAAGACGCTCAGATGCGGGAAACCTTTGGGGAGAAGTGGGTCGAGTACCGCCGTGCCGTCCCATACAGGTGCTTCTGGGGTCTCTTCTGACATATTTTTGTCTGGTTACATGTAGTGGCGCCATAATATCGGATATTCCGGATGTGATTTTCTTCGCAGCTGCACTGTTAAACAGCTGTATCATACCCACAGCGACCACTCCAGGTCATCCGCCGTATGGTTCTTCCACTGTTGACCGGGCATTTCAGGAATCCCTATCTCTTGCTGCATAAAAGTGCACAACCATTTCGTTGTGTATACTGTTACATGAGAAAGCGTCACGAATGTTACCTCGTCAAGACTACATCATAGGGAACTCTTCTCATACTCGATTCCACTCACGTCTGCCCAATCGTTCATAGCCTTGATAACAGCCTGACACCTTTTCTTTATGACTGTCACCGCATCCTCTCCAAGCGCAAGAAGGGTTGGCCAAGGCTTGCCCCTTGCAGACCCTTCATCTCTCACCACATCAACGATCACCTCTGCGGCCTTCCCTGGATCACCAGGCTGTGTACCGTCTAGTTCGTGAATCAGTTTCACGCCTTCTGCGTGGAATGGTGCATAGGAAGGTATCGCAGGAGCGCCATACTGGACGGCGGTGGCGATGACTCTTTTGAGGCTACTGGTGCGGAGACTGCCTGGTTCAACGAGGAGCACCTTGATCTTGAATGGCGCTAGCTCCGCGGACCATGTTTCGGCTACAGCTAAATAAAAATAGAAAATCTCGCGTCATCATACGCAAGGTGGTGACAAAATAGGGACCAACAATGTATCGCAGCCTTGGAACTGCTGTACGGCCCTAAAGCGAGGAAGTGCGCCAGACTGAGTCAACCATTAGTGGCTTTCCTGTGCGAGGTATGACCTACCCATCATCTATCCATTTGCTGTGCATTAGCAAGTTACCATATAGTGTAAGGAAGGCACGGCTTACAGGCACTCCTGCTTGCCAAGCTGACTGACTTCCAATGACCACGATGGTTCCGCCCTGTTTCTCGCGCATGAATGGAAGGAAGGCATTTGTCACATTAATGACGCCGAACACGTTTGTGCGATACTCTGCCAGAAACCCTTCGCCTCTACACACCAACGCAGTGCGGATCAGGTGGTTGATCATAAGGGGTGATGATTGATCGGTACCACGAAGACGCACCCGAGCTCTTCGACACTGCCAAGGAGGGCGATGGCAGCATTGTTGACTACGATATCAACAACGCCGAAGATTGACAAAGCCTGCCTAGCCTTCTCCTTCAGAACATCAGGTAGTGCAGTGACGTCCAGCTGAAGGGCTTTGCACGCCTCTGAGCAAATATCTTGTACTTCGGATACATCTTGAACAGCAGCAATGACTCGGTCTCCTCGACGGAGGGCAGCGAGAACGATCTGCTTTCCTAATCCACTGGAAGCACCTGGAAGGAGGGAGTCAATCGCGACCATGAAGCTCCTGCACATTCTCCTCACCGGTCACGAACCAAACTTTATCAAATGATGTCGACATCTCAGAGGTCTAGTTGAACGTCGAAGCTTGCAGGACTGCTTTCTGAGTGATCTTGCACAGTATCTCAATGGTTCTTGTATTTATGTTCATAGATTGTTGAGACTTACCCCCACGACGCATGATTCGATAATCTATTTTTGAGATGGACTAGACATCGGTGATACATATGAGACGTTGAACTTCTGAGACCATTAGGTTCGGCACCTTTTTAGCATCGCAGATTAGCATGCTGCGGATAGGCGATAACACGTTTCCCCATGAATACTTCACAGAGCCGACCGCCTTCCTTGGACTTCGCTCTTCAGTCGTTGCGTGAATGCACGTATGTTGGACCAACACTCTTGGACTTTGGACAACTCTGTAAGAAAACAGATATAACACCAGATGAAGATCTCACCAAATGCAGTGTAAAAGAGCATTGAAGTTTGAATTTGGTGGCATCGAAGCGCCTCATGGGCACTGTCTATAAGTCTTGAACTATATTTCAGGTTAGTGAAACCTTCGACAAAATCAAGCACTGACAGCACGGCAATGACATTTTGCATTGACTTTGGGTATACTTGTGAAACCGGAGAGACTGTACCAATGCTCTGATGACAGAATGATCTTTGTGTTGCGAGTGGAAGTCAAGGAATATACAAATGATCATGGCTCCTGGATGAGAGCACGATAAATGAATATTAGAACGAAAACGGACGCACATTGTGGAGACGACGACTTCAAATATGCAATTCCAAAGGTTGTCGATGAACATATCAGTAGAAATCAGAAGCATAGCGGTTTCTCCATGACAGTCCATCTGATATCAATTCGTGTTTAGTCGAGTCGTATTCGTAATGACCATTAGCAGCGCTTTGTGAAATTATAAGAGTCACAAAAATCATCGTCTTCAGCGCATCACGAGTGCGCTTTTTGGTTTGGTTCATCTATGACATGTCAGCCAGCTTCTGGAATGTCAATGAGAAGCTCCGGACGAATAAGTCAGACCTGGAGGCCCATGGAGGAGTGAGGGTCCTCGAGACCAGTACATTGATGGTGATGCAAATCGAAAGATGCATTCATCGAACGCACTTCCAAGCAGAGATGAAGTTAACTGGACACTCGAAAAGGTCAGTGGGGTTCAAATTGGCTCCATCGTCGGCTGACGCTTCGTATTGCGTAGATGTCGTTACTGTACCGTCATGATACGAGTTGTTCAGTATCGCACACACCTAAGCATCACTGATTGAGGCGGGGTAAGGATTCGCCCAAAGGGCCATGGAACACCAACAGAATTGCGAGAGACGTCGACGCTTATGATGGTGCAGCAGTGCGGCGTCCATTATTGAACCACTAGTAGCGAGCATCTGACTTCAGCGCTTGAACGTTACAACTACAGGCATGTGGCTGAGAAAGTACTAGCGAGCCCGCTCCGACCAGATAAATCAGCATTATGGGGAGACAACAAAAACGCACACCATGAGCACCTTCGCGGTCTTCAATGTGCTGTTCTACTACTGACACAGAGTGTATAACACATGTTGGGATGTGTAGAACGTGATTCTCATCAACTGCATGTACAGCGCCAAATGCATATCATTGTCATCCATCGCAAGACAAAATTCAAGACAAACCAAAAATGCCATATTTTATACCTAAGCTGTTGTGGTGAGCAATGCGCCGGACTTTCTGAATGGAGCAGCCACATTCTCTAGGCGTAGTAACATCCGCGTTACGACGACTGAAACAACCGCCCAATGGAAGCTGTACGAACGAATATCAGCCAGCGTGAAGCGGGACGTGTAGAATACATACAAGTATCCCAATGATTGAAAAAAAGCCTGGAGTGATGTCAGGGAAGCTAGGGTAGATAAAAGACATGTATTGATGCTCACTTTGTGGAAGAAACACAAAATGAGATTCCCCACACGAAGTGCTGAAGTGAGATTTGTTCAGCATCCACTGAACCATCAGAGTACGTGAGTTTAGTCACCAAACAGGACCTAGATATAACCGTATTGAGAACTAGGATAATTTGCTTGATTTAAAGGAGCCATGACTCACACAATACCACAAAAATCCGTCTCGCAATAAATCTGAGATAAGCCTGATCTTAGCTGGTCGCAGACGGTCTGCAGCATTCCAAAGGGTCAAGACGCCCACAATGACATCAAACGCGACCTGGTGTGTTGCTAAGGATTAGCGAGTCCGAAAGCTTGTAGGAAAACTGCTGACCTGAGATCCCCATGCAGCAGTGAACGCCGCAGGGGCTTTCTGGCCCATACAGCTGTGGAAGATGGGTCCATCAAAGTTTACGGTACCTATTGAACGAACATTGAGCTGGACGCATTACCGCGTGAAATGTTATTAAAGAGGTACCAAATTTGAAATGTGCCGTACGCGATGCATACTAGCAACGAAAGGTACGAGACAGTGAATACACACATTAAAGCTCTCAGCACCCAACGTCGATGATCCCAAAGCGAATACACCCAGGCGATGAGAACCCCTGATAAAATTTCAATGGTTTTGTCTATGCGCCATTCGAAAAGGACACACAGTTCGCCAATGATAGTGAGATTGCACATACAACCTGCTCACATATATACCAAGCCCTACAGCTTATCGCAAACATTAGCAGCGATTATGTACAGATTAAAAGACAAGCTTACTACTGTGAAGAAATCAGCCTTGGGCTGACATGATGGATCAGCAAACACATTTACAGTGCCGGAGATTGTCGGAGAAAACCCAGCGGTCACTGCAAAAGGCAAATAAGGATCGTCTGTTATGTTCAAGGAGTCGAAACCATACCATATAGGGAGAAACAATGAGACACTATCGCCACATAGCGAATAAAGACGTAGCAGAATCTGGCGAGACTCCACGGACCCTTCACCCAAATGATGGTCCTCTCGCGTTCAAACGTCAAACACCAGTCCCAGAAGAGGATGCAGGCGCCAGCAGCTGTCCGAGGGCGTGTGATCACACTGGATACATTTGACAAGTCATCACTGACCATTCATATATCTCGCCGCAAGTACTCCAGGCCCCAT
Source organism: Heterobasidion occidentale (assembly GCA_039111635.1). Taxonomy (NCBI): domain Eukaryota; kingdom Fungi; phylum Basidiomycota; class Agaricomycetes; order Russulales; family Bondarzewiaceae; genus Heterobasidion; species Heterobasidion occidentale. Next base: position 385,279 of record JBCAQO010000007.1, read on the forward strand.
AGATGCATACTGGGAGACGGTGAATGGTAAATCGCTAGATGATATGTTAGTCATGAGGTTTTCGTCTGTAAAACGTATATAGGTGAGCAGCTTCTGCAGCGACTCACAGTCGGTCCCCTTTTAAGCCATGAAGACAGTGCGAAAGATCGTATCTTTTTACTGCAGTCTGATTGACCATACCTTCCGAGGTGGATCAATACACCGGTTTGAGATCCATCAACGACTTGAGAGGCTGTATCACACAAGCCATGGAGGGATGTCCTGATGTATCGCAACTTCGGTCACCGTGCGGCTGCCCGTCGATCAGATGTTGGAATGGCAGTGCTGAAGCATGGAAGCAGATGGAGCAGGTAATGCCTATATTAAGAACAGGTCTTTTTTATGTGTATCTCCGTGACTGCGAAGCTTGCACCAAATAACCACTGCGTAGACTCGAGTGGCGAAAGCCTCACATAGATTGGCCATCGCACAGGCGTTGTGAAATTGAATTTCATCTGTATGATGTTCAAATCGGCCGGTTTGATTTATCGGCCTCTCTTTGAGTGACTCTTATCAATATCTGATCCTCTGTTCCACATCAATCAGTGCGAGGGCTATGTAGATGAGCGACACGCACCACCTTAGCATTCATGATATGAGCTCCGAAGAAGCTGATCTGCGTCCGGTTACACGAACGGAAGCTTGATGTCTGTTTCACATACGTATTAATCCCATCTTGGCTCCTTTCAACTATGAGTGCACGAAACTGGTATATTTCGTGAAAAACTCAAAATAATTTTCATAAGCTGGAAATTCTTGGTGCAGCTGATCGACAGACCAAAAATGCGCCTAGAGAAACAGAGACACTCGACCCCTGTAGTGCACAGGAGGGTAGCAAACTATACTGACACTAGATTGGCTCTATGATAGGCGTCAACCGTGAATTGACGAGCGCGCCTGCGGCTCGCGTACGAGGCTTGATCGCACATTCGATCAGCCCAAGATGTCGTGTCGACTAGAAAAATACCATCAAGTCAGCACCGAGGGTTCCACAAGCGAAAAAATTAAAATTAAAATGACAAGGACCCTATGAGAGAAAATTAAAATTGGAAGACTCTGCACACCCGTTAAACTAGTCTGTTCACATGCCGTTGTCCCTGACAATAGGGTGGATGTCGAAAGCCGCGGACACAGATACGCAGTAGCCGTATCGGCGCACCGGCGAGGTGGATCTTGAAAGTCACAGCAACTTGAAGGTGGGGCTCCGGAGCCCCGATACCACATGAGAGGATGAAAATCTCCTAAAGAATGCGCCGGGAACTTTTAGTAAAAGAGGAATTTGTCGGGAAACATTGAATGATTCGATGAATACTGAGCGAGGGATACCGCTACTTAGAGAGTCACCTTCGGCTTGCGTTGAGATTGTATTGGAATTACCATTTGCTACAGGAGGAACATCTATTTCATAAAGGAAGTGAACTCCTGAGAGCCCGAGTACTCACAGGCCTCGCAGATATCAAAAAAAAACCTGCGGGATAGGCTTGTTGAAGTGCGATGGGAAGCAATCAGTATAAGTTCTCGTGGCGATCCGGCCGGCCCGATATACTCTGACGTGTCGGCCCGAGTCCTCTCCGACAGCCTTCACCACCACGATTGACCTCTTCAGCCTATTCATATATACGAATCAGCCCATTTTCGACATCGGACAATCGACTGGGATATGGAAATAGGCAGGCTTGTCTGAGATGTCGAAATTGATAGTGATCAGGGTATGCAAGGCGCGTGAGTGTGCAAAATTCAGTTGTCTCGACGGAAGGCTCTGTGCGGTTTGACACCAGTACAGCGTAGGGTCCTCCATCGGAGGTTGAGGTTGTCAAGTTGGAGCAGCTGTGGACACATGAGGACGAAAGTCGCGCGGGTGGGTGCAAAGGTCGTGTTGAGTAGGGAGGAACAACGCACTCTCGAATATGCATTTGCGCGCCGACAAGGCATTCAGTACGATCAGCTTCGTTTCGCTTCAGAACACGGCATACTAGTTCCAGAAAACCAGCTGACGCGCTGGGCGCTAATGATGTTGAAGAGAAGTAGTTCTGTGCACAATGCTCTGACGCAGAAAAATCAATCTCATGGTGGCCCGTTCCAACTCCCTCCATTCTACCGTCTTTTATCGACCACTGCGGTATTCCACCACTGTCACCCACCATGTTTCCTACCGCTGTAATCGTGCTATCAGCCATCATTGCCCATGTCGTCTTCAATCGCCTTGAGCCTCGTGCGCCACAGCTGTCATTGGAATCTCTTGATACTAGGGATCCCCGCCACACTGTCAATCGCTCCTGCGCGCATCCTTCACCTCCCTGCTCTCTAGTGCCGCATTCACACTTTCGAACTATCTCCTATCTTTGATCAGCTCTCTGTGTATTTACCGCCTGTCGCCTTTTCACCCACTGGCTCGATTCCCTGGGCCCGTACTCTTCAAACTCTCCCGCATTCCTGCCTGGATTCTCGCTCGAAGCGGTGGCCAGCATCACTACTATCTTGCTCTTCACCAACGCTTTGGACCTTACGTACGAACAGGTACGTTGACGTGTCTGTAAAGAATACTGTTGGATGACAATCCGGGCGATAGGCCCGAATCACTTGCATGTTTCAGATGCGTCTGCCATACCCGTCGTACTCGGTTCTCGTGCTTTTACGAAAGGCGGTCGTGAGTACTGTAGCTCAAAGCTTCATTCATTCTTCGTGAGTGATGACCGTCAACGGCTCTCGCATCCAGGGTACAGTGCTATTAAGAGGCCAGGATCCCAAGGGAGCCTCCTCTCCATGAGCAACCCCACGAACACTCTCAAAGGCGTCGCATATGGGATCGAGCCCTCAATGCGACTGCGCTCAAAGACTATCAAGACTCACTGGCCAATCGTGTGGCGCAGCTCGTGACTGGCCTCGAACAGCGAGTTCAAGACGGGCCACTGGACTTATCTGAGTGGATCAGCATGTTCTCGTATGCGCCGTTGTTCGTTCAAACCCATTTTGTACATGTACTCAACAAAGACCGTACACAGATTTGACTTCATGGGTGACCTAGCGTACGTGAATATTCATGGTGCTTCATTTCCCTACTAACAGGGGACTCTGTAGTTATGGCAGCGGATTCAACTTGCTAGAACAAGGCGAGGATGTGCAGGATCTCATCCGCATCGTGTCTGCAGGTGTTCGGTAGGACATACTCAGTCGACTCCCGACATGATGATCAATGACTGTATCTCAGCCAACAGGAGCTGGCAGGCGCAATACCGTGGATCAAACCATTCTACGACATGCTTCCTACCTCATCCAATGACTTGCGTTTTGTACAGTTTGCCAAGGAAATGGTCTTGAAGCGGAAGGCTCAGGAGACGCCCGTTCGAGACATATTTCTTACTTGGTCAGTGTCATCGCTTCTGTGATACTATTGAATTATCTACTGGAGGCTAGATGGACGAGGACGGTTCAGGAACGCCGCCCCTTGCTTTCCCCACACTGGTGCAAGAGTCTAGTCTCGCCTTGGTGGCTGGTGATTACTTTTAAATCAAATATTTCCAGAACAGTCTTGACACTTGAATTGACTTCATAGGCTCAGACACCTCCGGTACCTGCCTCGCGAATATCTTCTATTACCTCCTCTCGAATGTGGCCGCATACCGGACATTGCAAAGCGAAATCGACAAAGCTGAGATGGACTCTACGCTCGACAATGCTACGTTAGCTGGTCTTCCCTACCTCAACGCCGTGATGTAAACCTGCACTTATACCTATCATCATTGTCTAATTACTGCCCGCTTAGCAACGAAACTCTGCGACTGCAGCCTGTGGTTCCGAATGGCGTCCAGCGCGTCCTCTCTTCTAAGAGCGAGGGGGTCATAATTTCCGGCAAGTGAGTGTGGGTTCGGCTCGTCTCTCGTGCTCTCACTAACGAGTGTTCATTCGATAGCTACATCCCACCCTCGACCACGGTTCAGGTTTCGACATATATTGGTACGATATTGCCCATCCATGACACACAGTCATGATTAACGTTCAGTGTTTCCAGTCCACCGTGATCCAGGCAACTTCTCCCCTAATCCGGACGCTTTCATGCCCGAACGCTGGCTGGCGAATCCCATGACCAAGGTGAAAGGAAGTACACCCTCCGATCACGATTTCGCTCTCAATCGCGATGCGTACTTTCCCTGGAGCTATGGTATGTCGTGAGTTCATCAAGGTGCTATGTTGATTTCCTTAACCATCTGTCCACGAAGGCGGTACAAGCTGTGCTGGGAAGAACCTCGCTTTGATGGAGATCAGGGCAGCGACCGCGGGCTTAATGAGTCGCTTTGAGATGCGATTCTCATCAAGGTGGCTCCCAGAGGAATGGGAGCGCAACCTGAAGGATTTCTATGTGTTGATGAAGGGGCAGATGATGGTAGACCTGCGAGTGCGCTCAGGCAAACAATGATATATCGGTCGTTTGAACGGCTCAAGTGCTCAATGCTCTGCTCGCGATTCTGCCAAACTGACTGACCTCTTGGTGTCATGACGCTACGCTGTTGTGCGAAATTGGAGTCGTCAATCGTTTCGTTCGTCAGGTTGGTGTCTTGGAAGATCAAAGCACTGTTGACCACTCAGTGTAGGGTTTTTCTACTCGATCGATGCAGATGAAAAACCTATGTGATGCGCGTACCCTACAATAGCTAACGAAGCTTAGTTTGGGCCAAGAGCTCGTATTGGTGTCGAAGAAAAACCATTGCGCTGCATTAACACACCACGACTTCCGACCCTGTCTGTCGACTACGGTAAAAGATCCCAATGTTGGCCAAAGAACTTGCCAGTACGTGTGATAACATCGTTCGTGCATCGACATTACAACTCCAGCTTTCATTCTAGCTGTTGATACTGCATGGAACCAAAGACGAGGCAAGTTCGTCCGTCGTTAGTACGACATTTCGATGAGCAACACCCGGCGACAAAATCCTTGTTCAAAATTCTACAATCTTCTGATAAGACGCTCACCCTTTATCCCGTATGTCTGCCGCCTTGTGAACACAATCTCAGGATTGACGGTTCTTTTAAACGTCTTTGTCATGCGCTCGCCGCTCTGCATATCAGGGCACTTGGCACGACCTCATGAGCGATCCAGAAGGGGTGAAAGGAAAGTACATCAAGGACTGCGTGTCCCGGACTGAAGCCCATTTGTCGCAGGCAGCGACTTAGCAATAGTCACCACTATACTGCAAAACGCACGCTTTCTGGCTTCTAATCTGTGAAAGAGGCCGTGCAATCGAGCATCTTGTTGTTTTCTGGTGCTCTCGTAGCTTGAATCTGAATGAATATGTGCAGATATGTTCAATGGTGCCTAGAATGCGTGCGCGTGATGATCTCGAATATGTACCTCCAGAACACGCACCTCCTTTGTCGTCTCGTGCACTGGGGCTGATGCGCGCGATGCTGTCAAATTGGGACCCAAGGCTGCTGAGAGAAGAAGGGACAAAGAAGGGCAAAATGGCATGGGCAGCGAGCTCATAACAAAACACGTTGTCACTGGACTGTGTACCAGATGAGACTGCGATCGTATGGTGCAAGTTGTTTGAATGTCACGCACTTCACAATCACCGAAAGCCGTACGCAAGAGATATCGCAGCCTGAATGAGCATCGAGAGAGATGAAGATCGATGAGAGTAACAAGGCCCTGTGCTGTACCGCTGTCTCTAGGTGGAGGTTCGCAGTTACCGATGTAGTAGTGACATGGCAGCTCTCTCGCGCAGGAGAATGCCGCTGTATGTCGTCCAGCAGTATCCAGAAATGAGCGAGTGGACGTACATGACACACATCAGCGCTTCGCTGAAAGTGCCTCTCACCGCTTCCTTGTTGAACGTCCTTATCACTATGGTGGCAATGCAAGGCCTCTTTAACGATCGACGTAGGTCTTTTGAGCGACCGACAATTTGCGCGGTATGACGTACGGAGTGTCGAGAGGAATGTAGGTGTGGTGCAGAAAAAAGATGCGGAATGCAGCCAGACGACAACTGGCGAATGCCCGGGCCGGCCGATGCTGGCCGATGAGCTGTTTCTTCTCATCACATGATCTCAAGATTCAACTTTGGATTCCCCCACTGGATTCGACAGCGCACACAGAGATTAGTAAACAGAGAAGAACGATGCACGGAGGATATTGGAAGCGGGAATGCATGTAAGTACGCCTCCAGACATCTATCACTATACCCCTCAGCGTCGTGGACGCTCGCACTAACAGAGAGCTCCGTCACTTTTCATCGGGTCGGTCTACTACCAAGCCCTTGACGTTCCTCTCTTTTGGTAACTCGATCAAGTGACGCAACGTACGAATCGATGCTGACGAGACTTACTTGTATCAGGCCTCCGAGGTTTTCTGTGCCCGCCCTTGCCAATAAGATCTATTACTTGGTATTGTTGGTACAAGCCAAGCGCGTTCATGGCTGACCCAAGCATCTGGAAGTGGCGAAATTGATGTCAAGTTGTTTGGCCTTCTGACGCCTCAAAGAATGAATCAAATCGTGCCCTCCGGGAAGGGTCCATCCTTTGTAGACTGTCTGTATTCCTTGTACATGAGCGTTTGAGTACTGATTCATTTCACACTGCATAGACGCCAACTCCATAACATACTGGCAGGAGACCAACCGTTTTGATCGAACACAGGGCTGTCGCTGAAGCATACATCGGTTTGAATGTCTTTACTCGATCTTTTAGTCACCTGCCAACCTGCTTCCTCTCGTGTGCGTGCATAGAATCATGTCGCACGTCATATAAGTAGCGTCTCCTTTGTCGACTGCGCTTCACCTGTCATTGGCATCTTCACTGTGACTAAACATCCCCAATCGATCCAGACGTTTCGTGCTGTTGGCAAATATAACACAGATGATATCCCCAACTTCACCCCTTTGTCATGGTATGCATTCTATTTTCTGTGCACGCTTCACACTGGCAGATACCTGGATACTCTGATACCTTCAACGACTGTGGGCTTGGCGCTCCTCTATAGCTTTCGAGCACTTATTCTAGATTAATTTGCTCATTGCCGTCCATTTTCTGTCTTGCAGCAGTGTCGCGCCGCTAATCCTGGTATAGGCTTTTGTTCAAGTCATTGTTCATTAGTATTTGCTTATCGGATGACAATTCGTGAGTAGACCGTTTCCCTTTTTTGTGACGCTCCTTGGAGTGACCAGAGGGAACTGGATTCTAGTTTCTATCATCGTGAGCATATATGTCTGCACATTGTGAATACTTGCTAACGGCGATTTCGTTCTAGAGTTTCTTCGCTTTTGGCAGTTTTAGAGAGTTCAATTTTGTTCCCCGGGATGAATCACAAGTCTAATATTTTAGCATGCAAAAGGTACGACCGCAGGTGTGTCCATGTCTCCCTTACATTCCTTGCCGGTTTGAACCCCTGTCGAGCAGCTACATATGCTTCAATGTCAGCATTCAAAGTATGCTCTGGTCGTTTTATCGAACATTGCAACTTTCACAGCATCACCGACAGGACATTTTTGAACATAGAAAACAATAAGACTCACGTGAATGTATGACTCCTCAACTTCGACTTTGTACGCATTGACTCCTCAATTTACAGGACTTCTCCACCCCAGCGTTGACGTGTGCAATTGTCACAGATCTATGCGTCACAACCTCTTTGATGTTTTACCTCAACGAGATCAACTGTGGAGGTTCTAGGTTAGTGAAAAAATTGTTACTTCCGGTGCTTTTGACCACAACTTGCGCTGAGTGCACCTTAGACGGAGAGCCATGATCAAACGTCTGATTTCTACGCAATCAATATCGGAATAATTGCAAGGTACGGAATCCCTGAATGTACTAAATGCCCGCCAACTCGCGCCTGCTTAAAGCACGGCAGATGTTGTAGTCATCACCCTGGTGCGCATTTCCGTTTCATCGTATTTTATGGAAGGATATACTGATGGATCTGTTATGATTTACACTCCAGTCCTCGATCAGCCGCAAAACCTGAACTCATAAGGGTCTTTACTACTACGCTATCTACGAAATATGGGGGCTGTACGTTTTTATTTTCGGTTCTGAAACCCTCACTCATTGCTATTCAAGTCTACGCAAGCTTGCTGCTTGATACGTGCGTAAGAGCACTGGTTCCGATCGGAGACAGATCCTGATGCGTGATCCAGCAGTCTGAATGCAAGGAAAAGCATACGAGAGTTCGGTCTAGGCGCCGAAATCCAGATCTCGTCGCCTTCAATGCAGATTCGGCACCACGGACGATACCCGAGGTAGGGTCGTCATTTTCTCACGTCAACAGGCGGAACTGTTGAGATGCGTCGTCGTCGTTACAGCATGATGCCATTGTCATCTCCCAAATAGTCTCCAATGATATGAGCACTGAAAGATAGGGTACAAGAAAATACCGTTTTGATTTTATAGGAGAATAGCTGCATAGTTTCAAGCCCGAATGATCCGCCGTCAATGTCGTTTGGAACTTCGTGCCACGCAACGCGTCCAGTTCTCACCTTGACTATTTCCTAAGGTTACGGTCAATATTTCAAGGCCAATGAAGAATAAATATGCTGCCTCTTCTCTTTCATAAGGTTTTCTCGTTATTTATCCTGTGTTTAACATGTCTCCTTGATGCTTAATTCATTCGCAAGGCTTCGAGGCAAAGGCATAGATGCTCGGCTGCAAAGGTACTTGATTCGACATACATTTTAAAACTCGATTCTTGTCTACGAAATGCCGGTACACCCGCCATTGCACACGCTGCTTGCTAATTTACATGAGAACTTGAAATTCAGACACCAAACGCTTGCTTCAATCCCATCCTGCTTCAGCTTCGATCAAATCAGTAAACGTGTCAACGACCATCTCCTCCCACCCGATATACTTCGTCATCTTCAGGTCCGCTTCAATCTGACTGGTATCAGTGGTCGAGAAGGGGCCTGGGGCAGCAGGCGCGTTGTCCAGCGAAGGAAGCCTGTCGACCACGCCAGGCCATTTCTTGGCTAGAACACGGACGGCATCCTGCCAGAGGAATTGTCCCGCGCACATCAGGTATCTCTTTGACTGGATATCCTGAGGGGCAGGGGGGACGTTCAAGACTTTGACGTGGGCGTCAGCAACGTCACGGACGTCGCAGAAGTAGGGAGCAATCTGGTACGGGAGGGGTCCGCCTTTCTCTCCTGCGATGAGCTGGTAGAGGAGGCCGTTGGCGCCGATTTCCGATCTTCCAGGGATAGGGAACCCCTTGGCGAATGGGCCGTAGACGAACGGAGGGTTGACTAGCGAGTTGACGGTCAGACGCGATTCAAGGAATGTGGGGTGGACGCTCAACTAGACGCAACGTCAAGCTCCGGGTGCTCTGCAGCGAATTTCCAACTGGCCTTCTCGGACAAGAGCTTCGTCGCACAGTATACCCAGAACGGTTCGTGCGTGCCCTTGATGACCTCTTCACTGGTGACATGGCCCCAATCTTAGACAGACATCATCAGGGGACTGGGATGCCAAAGGCGTGTTGGAGCCACACCTTTGTAGGTGATTACTTTCCTGTCCAATAATCCGTGGGATCACCAGCTAAGAGTAGGAATCAGATGATCCAGAACTGCAGCGAGCGGGAGAGAGACTTGCGCTCCAAGGTGCTAGCCCAGGTGGCCGTCATGACGAACTTTTTGACCTTGTATTTGACAGCCTGTCGTAAGACGTTCAGCGAGCCCTCAAGAGCGCTCTGAGAGGAGCATCAGTGCATCACGCAATCAGGAGGTATAGAAAAGGCCACGTACTGCCAGAGACGACTTTGCGTCGGCTTGACCGGCAAGAGGCGACGCGGTATGAATGATTGCGTAGGCATCTGAAGGACAGCACCGCGTGAGCTGTTGCTTTCTGGATGACGCACGGGGAATGACCGACCTTTGAATGCTGCCGCAAAGTCGTCGGTTGCGATGTCGGTGATCTCAACTACCGTGGCATGGGCGTTGTCCTTTGCGATCGTGTTTCGAAGCTTCTCGGCCTTGAGGCCACGGGCAAGACTGTCAAGGCATCGTAGGTCAGTTAAGTGCGGGATCGTGAGATGAAGGCACGGTCGTGTACATACAGGCGGACGTTGTATCCTGAAGCAAGCAGCTTCAATACGATATGAGAGCCGATATTTCCAGATGCTCCAGTGACCTGCGGTGTTGTTTCAGCATGCGCCTATGATACCACGCCGTTTGGGAGATTGAAACGCACCACGACGATCCGTTGATTCGACATGAGCGACTTAGAGAAGCTGGATCGCAGGTCAATCTAGTGGCGAGGCTCATTCACCTCTTCCAGACTCACGAGTTAGGTGGTTGAACAATGGGTCACCCGGCGCGAGCTGAGGTCCTGTGAGGGCCGTCCTGTCTCTTTCTAGTACGGACACATCCCCATACAAGGCTCCGTGACGTCACCATCTATGGTCACGCAATGCCTGGAACGGCTAATCGCAAGGAATCTCATTTATTTACCGGGTTTCTCGTCATCGGACTTCCAATCCTGATGACGCGGTGATCTCGGATCTCAGGCTCTCAGCGCTCAGCGCCGCTTCCAATTTATGTGATCTAGTCTATGGTGCCTTGTTTACCGTCCCAGCCTCTGACACTGCCATTGATTCGGCTCATTCCTCACGGGTCCATCTATCATATCTTTGTTTCCTGTCATGATCGGCTGCATTGTGCTCTTGATGTCCCTCTTGAAGACTCGTCCCTCAAATCCAAATTGCCTCCCGTTAGGCTCACCGTCAGTCCGTGCGCTGCAAAACTCAAAGCTTCCCAAAAGCCTCCGCCATGGCTTGCTAAGCCTATGGGAGTTCAGCGCTCGGCGCTCAGCGTCAGGCCATGTGGTAAACAAGATCGATGCAGATCACTTTCATGACAAGAATAGATAGCAGCACGATCCATCAGGTGCAAATATGGTCAACATTAAAGAGTCTTAATCAAACGCCACGAAGCAGCCAGTTCGGTCCCCTGTCCATGATCAGCGCCTCAGTCCTGGATCTATTTGCCACGTAGTAAGCGCCAGGCATCACAATCGGGATTGAGTAAGCAACGCTACATTTGGTCCTGTTTGGTCAAGTCTTCTCTTCCTGCGAAAACAGCCGCCGACACACCAGTAATGGAAGCGTTCAGCATCTCCGACGATGGCCTACGCATTGATGGCTCCTCCCGCAGCTATTCTCGAGCAAGGATATTCTCGGCCTTGCTCGAGTGAGGTTCGGGCCCGATTGAAGAATGACATTGGCTTCCACATACCATCAATAAGCGCTCTCTCTTCCACGGTTGGGCTCAATGCGCTCGATGACGAGCTTTCCATCGTGATACAGGGATTTTGAAATGACCTTCGAATCACCTTCTGAAGGTGTTGGCTGATACGTCGCACGCAGCCTCCAGGGTGTCGTACCTCTTGATCGTTCTTCGAAGCTGCGCATATCGATCTGAGTACTACCGGACTCTACATATTCCGCTCTCGCGCTCTGTTTCTTCGCGTATTCTCCACCCCACCATTCGCCGCAGTCGCCGTCAAGCCTAGATCTTCGTTACATCGCTCGTATTTTCAAGCTATCAACATGTCGTCGTGTGTCCCCACGCCGCCTTCCGATCATGCCCTCGTCGATATCCAAAGTACGTACGGGGCTCTCTTCCTCGGCGTTGTCGTTTCTGTGTCGTAAGTGCTTCCCTGTGAGCTTGATATCGTGCTAGCTGACTCTCTGTAGTTTTCTCGGGATAGTGACTGTGCAGACTTGGATTTACTGGCTAAACTACCCTGACGATCATCTCCGTACGAAGGCGACAGTACGTTTTTTCACCTGTTCACCTAGACCGACGTTGACTACATTTCTACAACTGATAGGTCTTTATAATATGGTACAATCCCCCTTTTCTCTGTTCCACTGCTTGGTTCAAAAAATGTCACACGATTCCGCAGGATCCTCGAAATTATCAGATCAATGTTCGGTATACATGCCGTTTATCATTACCTTGTACTTCAGTGGGGAAACACAACCGCGCTAGAAGCATCTATATGGTCAGTGCACTCTGGATCATTTCAGTCAAATTCCCCAATTGACATGAAATTATTGAACAGGAGCGTTGATGTTCGTAAGAAGACAATACTGTTGGCCTGATCACTGACCTGATTGTACCGCCCGCAGATCAATTTGCTCATCACAGTCAGCTATCTAGGCTGTAATCATGACCTGCCGCTGCTAATTCTGTTGTAGGCATTGATCCAAGTAACCGTCCATTGGTATTTTGCATATCGAGTCAAAATCCGTACGTACATAATTTCTATCTGATTATCTCGATATCTGGAAATGTCTTTAGTGAGCAGAGGCAACTGGATTCTAGTCTCGGTCATTGTGAGTACATGTTACGGCGCATTCGAACATATGCCAATCGAGGTTTTAGGGCGTGCTGGCTTTCGGAAACTTCAGTCAGTCTGATTGTTCCCTTTCTGAATGGCCCTGAACCATTGACAACGAGTTTAGGTATGACGATAGGTACGCCTATCCTAGTCCTCACCGCAGTCTTGATTGATATCGAATATCACTATGTCGAGCAGCGACTTATGGTTCGACGTGAGTTTTCTCAAACTGAGATCTTTTTCACAGACTCGTCTCACATTCTCTTTTCTGTCTGATAATACCAGCATCGCTGCCGAGACGTTCTCCAAGATCCAAGGCAAAACCTTTCCAGGCGTAATAATTAGCATTGCCGGTCTCTAGGTGCTTCAAGCTAATTATAGCTCTCAGGACTTTTCCACCGCCGCGTTGGCATCAGCTATCGTTACAGATATATGCATCGCATTTTCGTTGATCTACTATTTAAATCAGATCAACCACGAACTTTCTGGGTGAGCTTGTTGAGTTTTTGCTGCTGTAGAGTGCTGTACGCTAAACGGAATGCAGACTGAGAGCTCAGGCTAATCATCTCATATTCTATGCGATCAACATCGGGGTCATTACAAGGTGCGGCGATTTTGCGTCCTTTGGAGTGTTCTGACATCAGATATATTTCCGCAGTGCGGCAGATATCGTTGTGCTTGTGCTGGTTCGCAATAACACAATTTCCTTGCTCCTGCCTGTGCTCATCATCTGTGCTCCAGAGCTCGATCAAGGGTCAAGGCCTGTGGTATTTCGCAATATATGAAATAGTGGGCGGCTGTACGTTCTTATTTCGATTCATCGGAATTGTTGGTCACAGCGTTCAACAGTCTATGCAAATTCTCTCCTCGCGAGGTAGGTGTTTAGCTCTAGTTACCAGATCCGGGAGAACTGCATAACGAGACTCACACGTAACAATCTAGTTTGAATGCCAGGAAGAGCATCCGGGATTATGATCCCCGCAACGATATCCATATGTCGACACTCCGAGTGGCTTCACCTCCACAGACAGAGCTTGAGGTAATGTCTTCGCTGTTTTGACCCCATGTGTACTGCTATTGAGAATCGACAATCCTTCCAGCCAAATGCAATTAGTTTCTCCCAGATGGTGACAAAGAGTACTGCCAGTAGCGGAAAAAATGTGGCACGTGAATCTCCTGTTGTCTCGATATAAGAAGCTGACCTCGCGATTCAACAGCCCGAAATCTTCTCTGTGAGCTGAATCCTTTGATACGTAGTATATCATGATATGTGTAGATCTGCCTCCGTCTCGTAGTTTTCTATTGGGCTCAATTCCTTCTATGTCAGTATTTATTCCCGGCTTCGCAAAATGTGGAGGAGGGTTGTGTGGGAAAGATATGCATAGACCTTAATTACATCAATGTCGTGAATGTCCTCCGTTCCATTATCGCAACGCTTATTGGCTGTTGTCCTCGCTGCATCAGCTGGCTATCTAAGAAAATGAACGGGGATATTGAAGCGGAGTCTCAAACGAGTTATCCATACGCGCCCATCTGGATTCGGGATATAAGCCAGTGATGCATTGATCCTCGGCAATAATTCGGAACCGGAATCGTAGTCCCTAAGCCTAGGTGCCTCCTGGGTCTAAGCGCTTGAGCCGCTGATTTGGGGTCTTGCGACTTCATGGCATACCGCTCCTTCGGGTCTATGATGACTCTGCGGAGCGCTCGAGATGCTTCGATTCTGGGTGATCGTGTGTACCTATGTTTACTCCCCAGCTTAGCAGCCGCACCCTGGGAGTTCTCTCGCTAGGAACAGCCTGCAGGCCTGAAGGCTGTATCCCAACAGCCATTTCGTGCACGACGATTGTCTAGACTCATCTCTCCTATGTTTTCCTCGATCATTGTGTGGGTCGTACTCTTTGTCTCAGCATGGTTCATTTTGAGGGGCCGCTTCTCAAACTCCAAGCTGCCTCCGGGGCCGCCCAGGGGACTGTCTGGAGACAATCGAGGGCAGATACCTCTCGTTCAGCCTTACAAGACTTGGTCTCATCTGGCGAAGACATATGGTGCGTTGACGTCTGGAAGCTTAACACTGGCTTCATGATACATGGGGAACTAGGAAACATATTTTCTTTCGTTATTGGCACCAAGGTGGTCATCGGTAACGACAATTTACTGTGAAACTGCGGACACATCCTGACATCATTTCGAAGTGCTCAACGATGCCCGGACCGCATGGGAGTTACTGGAAAAGCGAGGGGAGATATACTCTAGTCGACCGAGATCCATCGTGGGGTCTGTTCAACGCGGTTTATATGGATGAGTGACTGCTGCTGACAGAAACCGCCTGCTATTTTAGCCAAGAGATCCTTTCTCGCAACATGTGGGGATTGGGCATGGCGTACAGCGATAAGTGGCGGAAATGGCGAAAGGTATCTGTTTTGAAATCGTCCTGCACTGTCGCTTACTTAGCATCGACTTCTCAGCTTCAGCATTCCTGCCTCAACGCAAAGTATGCTGTCAATTACCGCGCTTTCCAGACGCTTGAATCTTCGGTGCTGCTACGCGACCTTCTTGACGACGCCGGAAATTACGCGCATCATTTCACGAGGCAGGCTCTGATCTCCACTCGGAAATTCTACTAGTAATAATACGCTTGCTTTAGATTTGCGACCTCAGTAGCTTTCTCGATAAGCTACGGTAGTAGGATCAAGAGCCTGGATGATCAGATAGTCAAGGACAACAATGAAGCTGGAAGAGGTATGCGTAGTTTCCGCCCTCTTTCTTATTTTCTTCTCATCATCTTTTCTCAGCATTTGGAACTGCTCAGTAAGTCGCCTTCTTCAATATCGGGCCAAGGGCACCTAGTGACAGAGATGTTGGCTCCAGAATTCCGGGAAGATATATTGTCGAGTCCGTGCGTGCCATTCATCGTTGTCAACAATTATATAGCACTTACTGGCATTAATTGCTAGTGGCCTATTCTTTTGTGGCTTCCCGTGCGTTTTTCTGAAATTAATGTTCAGGGTGTTTCCTTCACAAATTGTGGATCTTTGCTAGAAATTCTTGCAATGGTTCAGATGGGAGGTCGAGAAGAGACGACTTATAGACATACAACTTTACCTGAGCTGCTTTCGAGACGTCAAGCGCAAGATGGAAGAGGGCACCGCGAAGCCGTCTATGTCGACGAAGATGTGGGAAGAGGGGCCTTCTGAAGACATCGGCGAAATCGAGATGGCATATCATGTTGCAAGCCCGTTTGCCGCCGGTATATCTACGGTACACCCTTTCACAACCATCACAGACCTGCGTATTGATGACGCCCTGTTTCCTTCGCAAGATCTCTTCTACACTGGACGTTTTCCTACGTGAGCCACGACGTTTTGTCTCTTCGATTTTTCTTGTCTCATATCGTTTTCTTGATCGAGTCGTTATGATCCATTTTCCCGATTGTGCACGGCGTGCTCAGGCTGAGCTGGACTCGGTCGTCGGACGATCTCGCATGCCGACCTTCGACGACGAATCTTCTCTCCCCTACCTGCAAGCTCTGATCAAGGAGATAATGAGGTACGCTCTTGCACCCATTGCACGAAAATATGACTAACAGGTTTTGATTATAAGATGGAGGGTTGTCGCACCCATGGCTATGCCTCACGCAACAACAGAAGACGATATTTACCAAGGATACCATATTCCCAAGGGGGCTACTGTGTTTGCGAATCTATAGTACGTCGTCCGATCATACCTGCTTCACTGTGATTTGACTGCCACGCAGTATGATTTCTAAAGACCCTGAACTGTTCCCTGAGCCCGAAGCGTTCAAACCCGAGAGGTTTTTAGACACGACGGAACCGAGGCTTGTGAACTTCGACCTCCCTTTCGGTTTCGGCCGACGCATCTGCCCCGCACAATTTGTCGCAGAGAAATCTCTGTTCATCACCATCTCAAGGTCGGTGTAAATTCCATCGACTAAGCTCCGCACCTCTGATCATTATTGCTCTCATTTAGAATGCTTTGGTCGTTTGACATTGCTCCTGCGTTGGATGAAGCAGGAAATCCGCTGCTCCCTGACCCTGATGCGTTCAAGAGCAACTTGACTGCACGCCCTGCCCCGTTCAACTTTCAGCTCACCGCTCGCAACTCCGAAGCAGGCAAGGCAGTGTTAGCAGAGGCGATTCAGAGCGAAGATGCGCTGAAGGAGTGGGAGTAGAGCATGGGTTTACCAGGCCTACTTCTGATATCAGAATCTTCGACAGCATCAGGATGAGCGTGCTGTATAGAATATCTTCTCCTATCGTCCTTGCTGTCTGTGTCATTTATGAATGAATATGTCACGTCAGATTCTGTAATTGATGAATGGTAGAGAGAAAGACCAGACAGGAAAATCAAAATACCCTGGTAGCGACAACAGAGCGGACGTATCTGAAATTGGGGAGCACATTTAGTGTTCAGTCGGACTTTCTTTGGCATTGAACAAAAAGTTGTACAGGACTGATGATGGAGCTCCATGTGAGAAAACAGAATCCACCTTGCATATGGGCTCCAGGAAAGAGACCAAGGAGCTGTCAACACGATATCGGTTGTTTGATGAGCCCGACTACAACGGTGCAAGAATGTGTTCTGCATCTTGATTGGTCAATAGATTCGAGCTAGGTCCAATTGCAGAAGAACCCTTCAATGAATGTGTTACTGAGTCTATCTAGCGCACACTACAAACAGCATTGCTATAAGGAACGAGTTCCGCGGCCGCCGGGACCGCCGGGATTACGATTCACCCGAGCCGGACCTTGGACTGACTGAGTCCACCCGCCAAATTTTAACCCACGGTGCACTGAACGATACCAGCAAACCTCTATTCGAAAGAAGACGGTGGAAATCCTTTTCCTGAATGTGCTAACATCATTCTCCGTGAAATTGGGGCCGCTGAAGATTGAAGATTGAGCAGCGCACAACGAAACGCGACGAGTTTTGTAGGCCACGTCGCGTCCCGCACTACATCAATCCTCCAAGCATCCTACCGTCGCACAGCTATATCAGTAGTGATATCAGGTGTTCTACGTGTTGAAACCGATCCGATACCACCGGCTCTAGGACGCTCCGCTCCTGCTGATGGGATGACAAGTCAGCGTCGTTTTCCAACAGCCCGACCGCCCACCGTGATTGCGCAGTGGGCCTGAATCAATCAAGGGTAGCGAGCATGTAATTGTGAGTACTGAATATGGGGCCCTCGGATGCGTGGAATTTGTGATGGCGAATTGATCTGACGACAGAGTCTTCTGTCTAAGAGTCGTTAAAATGCGGCCCATTATGGCATGTATCACGCATTCAATCCTCACCGGAAAGATATCCTAGATGCTACTCTTGCTACTCGTCTCACTCAGCGTCATCGTTGGTCCTTCTTTTCAACTGCCGTCCTCTGCGCAGTGGAATTCTCTGAACGCCACCGTCCAAGGACGCCTTCTCCGAGGAATACCTTTTGCACGTCCTTGTTATGAGCTCGTTAGTGACGTGGAAGGACAAGCGGACACTCAAGAATGTTCTTCTATTATCGAGGGATATTCAAGTACCAGTACGTTCCAAGCCGTCTCTTCCCAAACGGTATGCTAAATAGATACTAGCATTGAGGGCCAGCAATTTCGGAGCCTACATGAATGTAAGTCTGCCGGGCTCTTGGTTTGTGACGTCTCTTGTGAACATATTTGTAGACACAATGGGAGACATGCCAAGTGAATTCTAGCCAATGTCTCCTGAACTCCGCTTCACCTAGCGACACTGGTGCTTTTATGCCACCCCGCGTCTGTCATCAAGGGAGCGTACCAGATTATGGAGTATGTAGTGGTACTTTCATTTTTACAAAGATTGTTCTTATGCGTTGAAGATCGACGTTCGTTCCGCCGAAGACGCGATCACCGGTTTTAGTTTTTCCAGGGCTCACGGTGTTCGCCTTGTCATAAAGAATACGGGGGTAAGTCATCCCAAGCTTTCTTCTACCGACTCTCAGCTCAGCATGTGTCCTGTGAGAATTAGCATGACTTCATGGGTCGCAGCAGCGCGCCTGGCTCTCTTGCACTATGGGTAATATGGATATATGTACAGCAGGGCAATTCACGCTAACAACTGTCGCGTTGGAAGGTGCACAACCTTCAATCTGTGAGTGCGCTCGCTCCACAATGCTGTCATTTGTAAAGACTTCTAGAGCTCGCCCCCGGAACCACGACTTTCGAAGAGCACATTGACAATTTATTCGATAGATTACATCGGAAGGCGAATTTGTTCCTGCAGGCTGCACTGCAACGAAACAGACACAAAAAGTCCCGGCAGTGACCTACGGTGTAAGGCTTCTTGGTGATTTTCTCAATGTCTTGTATTTATCACTATTGTCAGGCCGGCGTATCATTCAAAGCATTAATTGATTTCGCCGAGGCCAACAACTTCACAATACCGACCGCAGGAGACGCATCGGTGGCAGGTGGAGGCGGATACGTTCAAGGTGGAGGTCATAGGTGAGCTCTCATCCCTTACTTGCGAAACGTCGCTGATAGTGTTGCAGCGTCCTTTCAAACTCGTTGGGACTTGCCGTAGACCGAGCTGTGAGCTTCTAATCTATATTTTTCTCGACCGCACAATCCTCTCAGCCCTTTTTACCAGCTTCAATTCGAAGTCGTAACACCAACTGGGAAGCACGTAAATGCCTCTGAATGTCACTACTCCGATCTTTTCTTTGCCTTACGAGGAGGCGGAGGGGGCACATTCGGTGCTGTCCTAAGTGTTACAACCTTGGCGCTCCCGAAGATGTCAATTAATGCGTAAGGGTTTTCTTACATTCTGTTCTTCGAAACTGGGAGGCTAAATTGATTACCATCCAGTGTCCAAGTTGATATCAAATCTAACCGAGACGATCAGCGGAGGTTGATTCACTTCATGGCGGCACATGCCCTTCAGTTTGCACAGGCAGGTGAGCCAACGCGTTTGTAAGCATATAATCTGCTTGATTTTGAGTATTGTGAAGGATGGGGCGGTTTTACGTTGGTAAGTTGCAATGATCTTGATAGTTATCGTTGTGGACCTTATCCTGAATCTGGGTAGCCACTCACTGGAGTCATATTTGCCAACCCTGTGTTGAATGCTACGCGGGCGAACGAAACGATAGAACCACTGCGCAAGTTCACTCAGGAGCTTGGAGGAAATTTCACCTTCGCCGTCGAGCCTTCTTACAAATCGTTCTTTGATAATTTTGGAGCGAATGTGGTGAGGACGCTCTGCAAATATGCCTCGTCTACGTGAGCTGATGTCATGATAGCCTGTCGGGACTCAGCTCGCGGTTTCTTCACGTCTCATCCCTGTCGAAAATTTCAAGACACCTCAGGCAGTTGAAACCTTGGCCAATGCGATTGATGAAACTTTAGATCAGGTCTCCCTCCCCATCTTATTTGCTTCGACTCCCTTTCTCTACGGAACCAAAGGGAGGACGAGTGTGACACCTAAATGGAGATCGTCTCTATGGCATGTGAGTCTGGGGATTAAGCAAGGGCGGTACCTGGTCGTCCACTGATTTCCGTTTACGTCAAGGTCGCATTCACGGAGGGCTGGTCTTTCAACACATCTGTATCAGATTCTGCAACGATGTACAAGAGACTTAGCACCGCCGCAAATACATTGAGAAATATAACAGCCGGATCGGGAGCATACTTGGTACTGATCATACAGCCATCTCATGTCGACATTCTTTAACTTATCTACCTTTGCATTCCTTTAGAACGAGGCTGACATCTATGAGCCCGATTTTGAAGGTGTGTTTCTCTTGTGTTAATATATTTCCTGGTCTCCTCACGTATCGCTTTCAAGACTCTTTCTGGGGCGCCAACTATAATGAACTAGTCGCAATCAAGAAGAAATAGTGAGCTCGCTCAAGTCTATGATTGAGTCTGGTAAAGCTTGACGCTCATGGTCATTGATACAGTGATCCATACAACCTTCTGCACTGCTGGCGATGCGGTGAGTATCAATTGTTCAATTACTGCATCTTGACCACGGTCAGCTGATTTTGGTCTGTGTTGAGTGGGATGGTCCGGACCCACCGATGGACAGTATCAATGCTATCTGCCCCAGTAGTGTTTTTTCGCAGGATCACGTTCGTCATTCTCGTCAAATTTGAATGTCTTAGAGTTTTTGTACCGTGGAGGGATAACTCTGTATATCCGCGCTTTAGATTTACAAGTCCGTCTCGCAGAACAATGAGAATTAAACATACGTACACACGATCATCGAAGCATCGAGCGCCCTGCAGAGTCGTAATGGACCCGAATCAGCTGTCTTCAGGACTCCGAATCAGCGGCTCAAGCACTCAGGCCCGGAAGAGGCTCGGGCACTTCATCCGTCAACGGCCATTCCGCTCCTGAATGACTGCACACGCGACCTCACAAAAGAGTCATTGAAGAATCGAGCCCAACAAGAAAGTACGAAACGTAGGCAGAAGAAAGCATCGTAAGATCTGCGCATGTCATGACGTTCGACATAGAGAAAGACTCAGGCAACAGAGAAGCCTTTGGGCTTTTGAATCGTGTGGTCAGCCGCCTACGCTAAGATAACAGGAGCTTTACGTACCGTATTGATTGTGGAACTGACAGTGCTATCTGTCACCATACGGGAGAAACGGATTGCATTGGGCTGGAAGGATTACCGAGTCTCAACAGGAGCACAGATCTGGTCGAATAAGCGAAAACATTACCTGAGGCTCTGTCTGCGGAGCTGAAGCCATTTGGAGTGTCGACATATGGATGTCGTTGCGGATCATGATCCCGGATGCTCTTCCTGGCATTCAAACTAGATCGTTACGCGTGAGTCTCGTTATGGAGCTTAGAGCCAGAGCTAAACACCTACCTCGCGAGGAGAGAATTTGCATAGACTGTTGAACGCTGTGACCAACAATTCCGATGAATCGAAATAAGAACGTACAGCCGCCCACTATTTCATATATTGCGAAATACCACAGGCCTTGACCCTTGATCGAGCTCTGGAGCACAGATGATTAACACAGGCAGGAGCAAGGAAATTGTGTTATTGCGAACCAGCACAAGCACAACGATATCTGCCGCACTGCGGAAATATATCTGATGTCAGAACACTCCAAAGGATGCAAAATCGCCGTACCTTGTAATGACCCCGATGTTGATCGCATAGAATATGAGGCGATTCACCTGAGCTCTCAGTCTGCATTCCGTTTACGTACAGCACTCTACAGCAGCAAAAATCCACAAGCTCACCCAGAACGTTCATGATTGATCTGGTTTAAATAATACATCAACGATAATGCGATGCATATATCTGTAACGATAGCTGATGCCAACGCGGCAGTGGAAAAGTCCTGAGAGCTATAATCAGCTTGAAGCACCTAGAGATCAGCAATGTTAATTATTACGCCTGGAAAGGTCCTGCCTTGGATCTTGGCGAACGTCTCAGCAGCGATGCTGGTATTATTACACAATATGAGACGAGTCTCGAAAGAATCCCAGCTTTGGAAAACTCACGTCGAACCGTAAGTAGCTGCTCGACATAGTGATATTCGATATCAATCCAAATTGTAGTGAGGACTAGGCTAGGCGTACCTATCGTCATACCTAAACTCGTTGTCAATGGTTCAGGGCCATTCAGAAAGGAAGAATCAGACTGACTGAAATTTCCGAAAGCCAGCACGCTCTAAAACCTCGATTGTCAATTTGGCATATGTTCGAATGCACCGCAACATGTACGCACAATGACCGAGACTAGAATCCAGTTGCCTCTGCTCACTAAAGACATTTTCAGATATCGTAATGATCAGACAAAAATTATGTACGTACGGATTTTGACTCGATATGCAAAATAGCAATGGACGGTGAATTGAATCAATGCCTACAGTGGAATGATCAATAGAGTATGATGCTCACAGCCTAGATCACTGACCGTGATAAGCAAATTTATCTGCGGGCGATACAATTGAATCAGTGATAAAGCCGAAAAGATTGTCTTTCCACGAACATCGACGCTCCTGTTCGAGAGATTTCACATCGATCAGTAAAATTTGACTGCAATCATATCGAGTACACGTACCATATAGATGCCCCCAACGCTGCTGGGTTTCCCCATTGGAGTACGAGGTAATGATAAACTGCATGGATACCGAAGATTGATCTAATCAACTCAAGGATCCTAGGGATCATGTTATGTACGTTAGTCCCGCGGGATGAAGAGAAACGGGGGGTGAACAAACCATATTATGAAGACCTATCAGATGCAGTGGTTATCCAACCGCGGCCGAGTTGGACAGGTAAAAACACACCGTCACTTTCGTACGATGATGGTCGTCAGGATAGTACAGCCAGTAGATCCAAGTCTGCACAGTCACGATCCCAAAAAACCTAGGGAGAGTCAGCCGGCACAAGAGATCAAGGTTACAGGGAAGCGCTCACTCCACAGACACGACAACGCCGAGAAAGAGAGCTCCATACGTACTTTGAATATCGACGAGGGCATGATCGGAAGGCGTGGGAACACAAGAGGACATGGCGACAGCTTCCTGATATGAGCGATACAGCGAAGTCTCGGGCTTAACTGAGCCTGTGGCGGAGGGTGGGCTGTAAGAGATGCGAAGAGTCGGATTGGGAGAACAGAATCAGTAGAGGCTAACCTGCCGACAGGTGACATCACAAGCCTAGTAGTTGATCAATAACTATGGCGCCCTGGGTGTCACGTACCCGGCTACACCTTCGGAAAGCAATCGTTCCTGAATTCAGGGAATCATGTGAAGATCCTGCATTTCGTAGTCTGCCCCGTATCAAGACGGACGGCTCTTAATCGAGCGCGCAGTGTTCAGCAATGTGTCGTATTTACCATAGAAAAGGGAGCGCCCACCGGCAGGGCTAAGGGCATATCTATGTTCGCCTTCAGAGAATGTGAACCTTGATTAGAGCAAAGATCAGAATTTCTGCGGAAAGAGCGGCTCTGGCCGCCGGAATCTCTGCATCGCTTCCAGTCGAACTGGAGCGTTCTGGCAGAGAAGGTCGCTTGACCAAACAGGACCAAATGTAGAGCTGCTTACTTAAATTCGGAATGGCGCGGAGAGCATTGGGGTCCAGGGCTGAGGCGTTGAATCTGGGCAGAGGGGACCGACCGCTTGACCGGATTGCGCTGTTGTCCCGTCTTGGCATAAAAACGATCCGCTGCAATCACCGCATACCCTAAAGCTGGGCGCTCAACGCGAACGCCTGTGAATCTAGTGAGTCATAGGATTGAGGTCATCTAGATGCTGCTGTCAATCTCATAGCGTGCGGACTCATGAGCAGAGCGCCCATCAAGTGTCCGTGTACCGACTCGAATTCACATTTGACAGTGATCCATGGAATCGTTTGACCTACATGTCTGCGCCTCGCAGTCAATGTGTCAAGTCTCGCGGGCGTGTTCCGCAGGAAGTTCTTTGTTTTCAAACAAAAAACAAAAAAACAAATAAAACAAAGAACTGAGTCCCGAGGCATGGAGCCGAACCGTTTGGATCACCTTGATCCGTCACAGAAACCGCTACGACAGGGTCATCCCTCCCACTCTTGCAACGCATCCGCACTCTGACTCGCCTCTGCCACGATCACCTTACCAGTCTCGGAATCGCGGACGGTGAGCTGCAAATCGAACGGCGCAGGCCGCGCAGTCAAGTTGCTCCTGAAGTCGTCAGGGTCAGGAAGCAGAGGCTTGCCCGCCTTGTCTAACACGGGAGAGATAACGAATGACCAGAGGATCCTTGGCAAGCGTATGAGCACGATGGCAACGATGTAGCTAGGGAAAGTTCAACGGACGGAGTTGCTTACCTTGCGATGGTGATGAACAGAGTCTGCTCTGCGACATGCTGCGCAGGGCAGATGCGGCGGCCGAAACCAAACGGTAGATCGAAGCTCACGAGCCTCGGATCCGTCGTGTCTAGGAATCGCTCTGGCTTGAACGCTTCGGGGTCGGGGAATAACTCGGGATCTTTAGAAATCATACTGCACGGTGGTCAGGGCACTATAATCCAGATATGACTTTGGCTAACTAAATGTTCCCGAACACCGTCGCTCCCTTGGGGATGTGGTATCTCTCGTAGACATCGTCTTCCGTTGTTGCGTGAGGCATCCCCATCGGTGCGACAACCCGCCACCTGTGAATTGTTGTTCAACGGGTCGTGTTTTCACCACACATAAGGTAGACGCATACCTCGTTGTCTCCTTGATCACTGCGCGCAGGTATGGAAGCGATGATTGGTCATAGAAGGTCGGCATGCGAGACCGTCCGGCAACGGAGTCCAACTCAGCTTGAGCGCGCCGTGCACAGTCGGGAAAATGTAACATGGCGACTCAAAAAGGAACCAAGGTCCGCTCAGAAAATTTACAATGCAAGACAGCCCAACTCACGTAGGAAGACGTCCAGCGCAGAGGAAATCTAAAGGGAATGCAGACGAATACGTCGTCAGTACAGTTCTCTGCGATGGTGTGCGAAAGAAATACAGTCGAAATTCCAGCGGAAAATGGGCTCGCGACATAGTAAGCCATCTCGATCTCGGTGGTCTCTTCAGATGGGCCCTCTTCCCACATTTTTGTCGACAAACATGGCTTTACGATGCCGGAATCCATCCGACGCTTGACATTCCGAAAACAGCTCAGGTAGAGCTGCAAGTCTATCAAGCGCCTCTTCTCAAAATTCCATCTAAACCACTGCAGACGCTTCTGAAAGGTGATTGAAGTCGTAAAGCCAACAAGACCTGGAAAAGGGAAAAACTCACCGGGAGCCATAAGAGGCTGGGCCACTACGATACAATGAATGTGAGTGGAAGGAGACGACGACGAGAAACGCGCACGGATTCGACGATGTATTTCCCGGGAATTCTAGAACCAAATCACCTGTCGAGCGATCCCGGTGTGACATCCAGAGCCGAGACTCACTGAGCGCTTCCAAATGCTTGAAGAGGCCATGAGAACAGATAAGTAACGCTTCCGATGTGAGTGACATACCTCGTCCAGCCTCCGCATTGTCTTTGACAACTTGATCGTCCAAGCTTCCGATCCGACCACCATAGCTGATAGTGAATGCCATAGACGTTGCGAATCTGAGGAGTATGTCCCGCAGTCAGTCGTGGATGAACATATGAACGAAAAATAGGCTCTTGCCTTTTGAAATGAGTTGAGTATCTTGCGGGATCGTCGAGGAGGTCACGTAGCAGAATAGAAGACTCGAGCATCTGAAACGTCTGGTAATTGACCGCATACTTTGCATTCAAGCAGGAGTGCTGAAGCTGCAGGTCGACAGTGAGCGAGCCGCGTTGCGTGGTCGTTGTGGATCTTACCTTTCGCCATTTGCGCCATTTATCATTGTACGCCATACCCAATCCCCACATTTTTCGAGAAAGAATCTCATGTCTGCATTCAAAGGCACAGGGTTGTGAGAAATAGTCGATTGTGCGCACACGAGGCTATACTGGAACGTACCCCATGATAGATCTTGGTCGACTGGAGTAGATCTCTCCTCGCTTTTCAAGCAGATCCCATGCAGCCTGTGCAGTGTTGAGGACTGTGAGGACAGGAGAATGATATGAGGACATTCTCGGGATCGCATACGGAACAGAGTTACCAATGACGACCTTGTTGCCAATGACGAAGGAAAATATGTGTCCTGTTCATTGACCATCTGTTTCTCGATCGAGCCTCCTTATGTCTGCTATAAGAACGCACCGTATCTCTTCGCTAACCGTGTCCAAGTCTTGTAGGGCTTGGCAGACATCTGTGCTCGATTATCTCCAAAAAGACCCCTTGGTGGGCCTGGAGGCAATTTTGAATCCGAGAAGCGACTCTTCAAGACAAACAGTGCTGACGCCAAGAGCACTATCCAGCCGATCATGGCAGCAAAGAAGGGTGTATGCAGTTGGTGTGAGGGACAGCTGCCTGTGGATGCAATGAATCATGGCAGGGTCAGAGGCTGGGAGGGCAAACAATGGTACATAGACTAGATCACATCTTTTCGAAGCGGCGCGGAGCGCTGAGATCGCATCACCGGGTTACCGGGATTGGAAGCCGTTTGGTGGGAGACCCGGGGAATAGATGAGATCCCTTGCGATCAGCGGCGCCTCAATAAGGAACACGCGTCACAATGGTTCCGTTGCGCGCGACATGTCGAAGCCTTGTATGGAGACATGTCAGTGATATGTCTCCCTGGAACGAGAAGGCTAGAGAGGGACAGGACAGCCTTTGCAGGCGCTCAGCTCGCGCACAACAAACCATCCTCTAGAATATGGTACGTGAATCTCGAACAGATGCACGGGCTTGCCGCTTCACCACTAGACTGACGGTCTAGCTTTTCCGAGTCGTTCATGTCGAACGAACGCATCGTCGTGGTGCGTTTCAAGCCCCCGAGTGTCGTTATATGCTGACGCGGCACTGCAGATCACTGGAGCATCTGGAACTATCGGCTCTCATATTGCATTGAAGCTGCTTGCATCCGGATACACCCTCCGCCTGTATGTACACGACTCTGCCGTCATCTCAAGATCCCGTGCTTGCTGACCTACGACACCTTGACAGTCTCACCCGTGGTCTCAAGGCCGAGAAGCTTCGAAACACGATCATCAAGGACAATGCCCACGCCACGGTGGTAGAAATCACCGACATCGCAGCCGTTGACTTTGCGGAAGCATTTCAAGGTTGGTCATGCCCCACATGAGCTGTTGCTTGCTAGACGACACGCGGTGCTGTACTTCAGATGCCTACGAAATCATTCATACCGTGCCGCCTCTTGCCGGTCAAGCCGACGCAAAGTCGTCTCTGGCAGTACGTGGCCTTTTCTATACCTCCTGATTGCATGATGCACTGATGCTCCTCTCAGAGCGCTCTTGAGGGCTCGCTGAACGTCTTACGACAGGCTGTCAAATACAAGGTCAAAAAGTTCGTCATGACGGCCACCTGGGCTAGCACCTTGGAGCGCAAGTCTCTCTCCCGCTCGCTGAAGTTCTGGATCATCTGATTCCTACTCTTAGCTGGTGATCCCACGGATTATTGGACAGTAAAAGTGATCACCTACAAAGGTGTGGCTCCAACGCGCCTTTGGAATCCCAGTCCCCTGATGATGTCTGTCTAAGATTGGGGCCATGTCACCAGTGAAGATGTCATCAAGGGCACGCACGAACCGTTCTGGGTATACTGTGCGACGAAGCTCTTGTCCGAGAAGGCCAGTTGGAAATTCGCTGCAGAGCACCCGGAGCTTGACGTTGCGTCTAGTTGAGCATCCACCCCACATTCCTTGAATCGCGTCTGACCGTCAACTCGCTAGTCAACCCTCCGTTCGTCTACGGCCCATTCGCCAAGGGGTTCCCTATACCTGGAAGATCGGAAATCGGCGCCAACGGCCTCCTCTACCAGCTCATCGTAGGAGAGAAAGGCGGTCCCCTCCCGTACCAGATTGCTCCCTACTTCTGCGACGTCCGTGACGTTGCTGACGCCCACGTCAAAGTCTTGAACGTCCCCCCTGCCCCTCAAGGATATCCAGTCAAAGAGATACCTGATGTGCGCGGGACGATTCCTCTGGCAGGACGCTGTCCGTGTTTTAGCGAAGAAATGGCCTGGCGTGGTCGACAGGCTTCCTTCGCTGGACAACGCACCTGCTGCCCCTGGCCCTTCCCGATCACTGATAACAGTCAGATTGAAGCGGACCCGAAGATGTCCGAATATATTTGGTGGGAGGAGATGGTCGTTGACACGTTTGCTGACTTGATCGAAGCTGAAGTGGGATGGGATTGAAGTAAACGTTTGGTGTTTGAACTTCGAGTTCTTGTGTATATTAGCAAGCACGTAATCGTGTTCAATGATGGGTGTATCAGAATTTCCGTGGACATGAATCGAGTATCAGCAATCAAATGGAGTACATTTGCAGTCAGGTAACTTGAAAATCAAGCACTCGTGAAGTGCGTAGCATAAAAAACGAGGAAATCCAACTGAGGACATGAGCTAACATATTCATCCTCAATTGACGTCAAGGTATCGGCCATAAAATCAGACAAAATGAAGGACACCACGACTGTTGGTGCAGCAAGAATATTAGACGACACTGACGGCGAATCCCTTGGACTGGAAATCATGACGTCAGGCTCCTGATATAATGAAACACTGTAGTTTCTCGTACCCTATCTTTCACAGTGCCTAAGTTATTGGAGGCCATCTGGGAAATAACAATGGCACTATGCTGTGTCGCGTCTGAACAGGTGTGCTGGTTTGCTCGAGGAAAATGAATCTACCTCAGGTTCCGTCGATGGAGGCGAAGCCGCTTGAAGCGACGATACATGGGCATCAGCGCCTCGTATACCCTTCCTAGCGTTCAAACTGCAGCATCGTGTATCAGTATCCGTCTCCGATCGAAATCAGTGCTACTACGCACGTAGCAAGCAGCGAATTTACGTAGACTTTATGTGCATTGAGTGAGGGCTTAGGAACCAAGAAATCAACACGCACAGCCGCCCACTATTTCATAGATAGCAAAATAGTAAAGGCCCTTTTGAGTCCAGCTCTGAAAGTTCAGTCATGCGTAATAGTCACGATAGTGGTTCTGCAAAACATAAAGGAGCGCGCACCAGTATGAGCACTACAACGTCTGCCATGCTTCAGACAGGAATAAGTTGGTAGGCATCCGATAGACTCAAGGGTGTGGTACCTCGTTATCACTCCAATGTTTATCGCGTAGAAGATGAGTCGGTTGACTATGGCTCTGAGTCTACCGTGCATCCGGTGCGAGTTATGATTAGAAAGTATAGGAAGTAGCGATTTTTTCACTAACCCAGAACCTCCACGGTTGATTTGATTGAGATAATACATCAAAGAAAGTGTGATGCATATATCTGTGGTGATCGCGCATGCCAAAGCTGCGGTGGAGAATGCCTAAAAAGCCGGTGAGTTTCATATGTACAAAGCCAATGGCGAGGAACTAATACGGTCGATAATGTCTTATTGCCTTGGATCTTCGAATATGTACTGGCAGCGACGCTAGAAAGATAACCAGAGACAAAACGTTGAAATAAAATGATCACAGCATCATGAATTCAGAAACCAACCTTGCACCATATGTAGCTGTTCGGAAGGAGATTCGAGAAAACTTTAAAAGGTAGAGATTAGACATGGACGCACCTGTAGTCATGCCTTTCCCATGTCAAAATGTAAGACTTAGGATTGATCTCGAAAAACAAAATGGGGCTGACTAAAATTGCCGAACGCCAAGATACCCTAGAACGGAACCACCGTTGGTAAGTGCTGACGATAAGCAGCCACATATACTCACAATTATCGAGACTATAATCCAATTCCCTCTGCTTACTGATAGGAGCATCAATTGTTGACGGAAAAGAGGGAAGAAGTCAACGCACGAATCTTCACCCGATACGCAAAATACCAATGAACAATGACTTGAACCAAAGCCTACACCATAATGAGGATCAGCGGTGCGACACAAATTCAGGTTAGACAACTGACGGTGATGAGCAAATTAACCTGAAACAATGTGACCAAGTCAGCAGAGATGTTCGGCCGGTAAGTTAACAGTTGGACAAACGTCGCGACTCCTTCTCGTAAACATTTATATCAATGAAAACGTCTGACTAGGAAGGAAACACATTACGCGCACCATATAGATTTCGATAATGCAGCCGGGTTTCCCCATTGAATGACGACATAGTGGTACACAGCATGGACTCCAAAAGAGCACCGAATGAACTCAAGAATCCTGAGTACGTCTTTTCGTCAATTCAAGCTCGGAGACGTTTTTGTAACAAACACCGTACCAGACTACGAGGACCTATGACATGCCCTCGTATAGTCACCTTCGATAGATTCGAAGAGATCGATAACGTACCGTCAGTTTCGTACGGAGAAGATCATCTGGATAGTTCAGCCAGTAAATCCAACATTGCACGGTAGCGATTCCAAGAAACCTGGAAGATCCAAAGTTGTGCCAATGAGGGAAAATCACCAAGAATACTCACGCTACAGATACGATGACGCCGAAGAACAGAGCTCCGTATGTAGCTTGAATATCCACGAGGGCATGGTTTGAAGGTGAGGGGACACAGGACATGACGATAGCTCTCAAGCCGTTAAAATGAGGGGCAGAAACTGTACGATGGTGCCCTAGGCTTATCAACTACGCACGGTGAGCGGTTTACCCCCATCGAGGTTCTTCAGTAGAGCAAATAAGTTACTGTACCTGGCGAAGCGTATGCATTCAGTCAGCACTCAAATCAATCCCGTCTGGGAGCTATACGAGCCTAATCAATCCGGACAACAACCCATCGCGCGGCGTGTGAAGTATCAACGTATCAACCGCTGGAGCAGGGATATCTAGTCCGAAATACAAGGAAGGTTCAAACTTGCGTGGTCTAGTTGTCAAACTGAGTTTAAGACGGCACACTATGACGGAACACCCCATAGAACAGACCCTCGTTGTCTTCCAGGGTCTTCCGACGTTCAATGATAAACGCAGATGGACGCGGAGCGCTGAAACAAATCCTTAGCTTGATGCGCGCACGGGGCGACACAAAAATGGAGATTCAATTCCGGCAACTTCCGGCTATTGTGGCGTGGATTTGGAATGCTCAAGCGCTCAAATCCGATCCGACCGTGTGCAAGTTGGGGGTCATGAGTCCAAAATACAACATGACTGCCGGGAACGTGAATTGACCATACATTCCGAGAACTTTGTCGAAAAAAAGCTGATATCAGTATATACCTGGTATGAACCTGCGCGAAACATCTGCACAATAACGATCCCATTCGCTCCCAAACCTCTTCCTCAGTAGCTCATCTTCAACTATGCCCCTTTTCCGCCACGACATAAACGAAAATAAGGCCAAACCTACGTACGCTGAAACTGCCCAACCGCCAGGAGTGGTCATGATCTCACACTGTCGATTCCACCCTGCTGGAGAAAAATGGGCCAGGAAGAGCCCTCCAATCTGCAGAACGCCACCAGAATAACTTGGGTGGCGGACGTAGGCATATGGACCTGTCACGACCAATCGATGTGAAGGTCGCGTTGTCACCTCAAACGTGAAAAGCGTCCCCAGAGCCTTAAAGCACCAAACTCGAATACAGAACCCCGTGAGCATGAAGGCGATGCCGAAGACGAATGATGGGTGAATGGATGCAATGAGATCAGAGTTGGGCATATTGTGAGGACACAATATGGGGAGGATATCGTGTTCGGAGAATGTGTGCGGAAAGCCCACTGCAGCGACCACTAGGAACTCGCATGTGAATGCTATAACGACAGCGGTCTGCGCCAAAAAGATGAGAGTCGTTGTGCAAGAATAAATCATTGAGCGAACCTTAGTGACGATAGAAAGACCTCGAACAATACGGTCGAACAGTTGACCGCCGTATACTCTGTCCTCGTCGGTCGGTGCTGGGTTTGGTGGTGTGAACGAGACATAGTATGATATTGCACCTGCTACAAGAAATGCAAGCTTGATCAAAGTGGAGGACATCAGAGATGTGGTCGTGTTCTAACTTTCGTACGAAAATTGGGCACGACGAACCCGGTCACAAGACTATATATTTACAGTTAAAACAAATGAAACAGCCTACCAAAAACACTATTGTTGTCGCTCATGCTTTCAGATGCCGGACCTGATGTGATGAAATCGAGCACGTTTAGTAGCAGAAGGATATCCGGATGACCTATTGGACCAAAAAAGGCGCAATGCGAGGCCAGGCTTCATGGCCATGAAGCAGCATCGTTCGAAATCATTGTCCAAGTAGGGGACCTATCATTCTGATCTCAGTCGATAAACGCTCGTATGACCAGCCCTTGTATCAAAGTTCAAATGGAGATCTCGGGCCCGGCGGCTGACTTCGTGGCGTGCGGAGAAAGTATCTGTTGTGAAGGATATCCAGGAATAGGAGGTGAAATCGTACCCCTGGAAACGTCACGCAAATGCCAGATCATACCGGTGTTACAGCCATACGTGGAAGAGCGCTAAAAGATCATCAGTCTGCGGAGCAGAAGGGTCTGATTCTGGAACTCATTTCACATGTTGGACGTGCTATGAATACACAGGCCAGCCCAGCGTTAAGATAGTGAGATACAGAGGACCGCATCCATCAAGTGCATCGTGTTCGGGCCAGTTCGTCACCGGCACTTGGGATGAAGCCCGACCCGCGGGCAGCGATGAACTCCTCGTTGACACTGACATCGCCGCCATGGAGCGTCGGAGTATAGCGGAGCGGCATTGGAAAGACCGGCCATGTCCGACCCTACCGCACAACGAAGTTCCGCTTCCCCTTCAACGGTAGATATCTGATGCCATTGAAGGGGCCGCAGCTTCGAAATCTTGTGTTGCTGCGTTCAGATAAATATAGAATCGCTGCAATTATGGCGTGCGCCAGTCATAACCGCTCTAGCCTCTCACATCTGCCCAGGCAGCATTTTCCATGGACTATGCGGCCCCACTCCTTGCAGGCTTCGTGAGTTTGAGTTTTCGATCTCTATGGGACATGACTTACGCGTCAGTGATCGCTGTTTCAGCTGACCTGTATATTTCTGCATAAATGCCCTGTGCGGGGCGACGTGGCACTGGCGATCCATATGGCCATTGTCTTCGGATGCTATCTTATCAGATTCTTTGACGGCTATGTGGAGAGATGGCAGCTCCTCAGTGACCCACTCAAGACCATCTTCCTGCATGACAGCGCCATTGCTCTCACCACCATCGCGTATCGGGTGTCACCTATCCATCCGCTATATCGATTCCCTGGGTCACTCATCCATAAGATGACAAGTCTGCAAACAGCATACATCGTCTACTCAGGGCGCCGCCATTTGATCGTGGCAGGCCTTCACGCGAGATACGGAAAATATGTTCGCACAGGTCAGCTTTTTTTACGCTTCCAATTCACTGGCTGAAACTGCGAAAATGAGGCCCCAACACGTTGTCCATCAACTCTCATGCCGCAGTCTCTCCCATCTATGCCAGTGCTGTACCTATGGACAAGAGCCGTGCCTACCAGTTTGGCGATGCGAAGGGCAAGGGATTATTCTTTATGAGGAAGGTTGAAGAGCACAACAGTCGACGTCGACAGTGGGCAGGTGCATTCTCAGTACACAGGTATGTTCATTTCCAGTCCCAATGACTGCAATTGACTATCAGAATTGAAAGCTTGAAGGAGCACAAAATCACGTTAGAGCGGCGCGCGTTCGAGCTCGTTGAATGCATAGGCATGCGGCACGATGGAAACAGTGTGGTCAACCTTTCTCAATGTTTGCATCACTTTGCGTATGATGCGATGGTAAGTGATCATACTTATCGTGGCGTTCAACTAGATTGACTCACCGATCAGTAGGGTGACATCGTATTTGGAAACTCTAGTCGAATGGTTCGTTGCCTCTTCTCATACTCTGGGAGATACCGATTCGTCGACAGGATCTCATGAAAGAAGGCGATCCTCAAGGCCTGATCGCCAGTGGTCTGTCTGCAACCATTGCGTTCGAGATGTGAAAACTTTCAATCCTCTTCGTTGACGAGACGTTGATATATTCCTCGACAGCCTCGGTGAAGTCCCTTCGCTCTCCGAGATACTTTGGTATTTTCCCGTTACAGACCGATTACGACGCCTGGAAGATTACGCAGGGAAATTGATGACAGCTCGCCAGAACATGGATTCGTGTGCAGAGTATCATGACTTGGCGTCGCATTTAGTACGCATTTTTCAGGTGTTTTCAATGCAATGATTGACCATGAGCTCTCACAGCTGTGCGCTACTGATCCGTCAATGCAAAAGCTGTCACCAGAAGATCTACGCGCCGACGCCCTCTTTGCCATTCAAGCCGGCTCAGATACTCCTGCCGGAGTCCTCACCTTCCTATTCTACTTCCTTCTGTCACGTCGCGATGCCTACGATAAGCTACGCGAAGAGTTGGACGAAAGCTTCTTCACACAGGAAGAAGGATTTATTGATGGGACTTTGGACGATCTTCCTTACCTCAACGCGGTAGTAAATGAAACCCTTCGCCTTGGCACACCGTTCGGCGGATTTCCTCGCGTAGTTCCCCAAGGAGGAATTGTCATCGACAATGAATTTATTCCCAAGGACACGATTGTCAGCGTACCAACTTATACTCAAGAGATTTCGGAGGAGAACTTTTGGCCAGAACCTCTATCGTTCAAGCCAGAGCGGTGGCTGCCTGGAGGGCTTGGCCCTGGGTCGAGAGCACGCAAGTCAGCCATCATGGCCTTCTCATACGGTGCGCGCTATGAACGATGAAAGACATGGTCCTGATGAATCTGCACAGGGCCTTTTGGATGTTTAGGCAAATCATTAGCAATCCATGAGCTTCTCATAGTCACGGCGCGATTACTGCTGAACTATGATCTCATGTTGGCTCCGTCGTTCGACCACGAAGCATTTTCTGCGGGAGTTTATAACATTCGAGCCGCGTTGTTTTCATATCCACTCTTAGTTGTAGCTACGAGACGTCGAGGCTGACCAGTATGCGTTAGAAAAAAGAGAAATGTAGTTGAGTATCCTCTAGATGTGTTGGACTGATTGATATCAAGAACTCAAAATGCACAAATCGAGATTCCGCTTGGAACGAGAACGATAAGTGAACAATTTGAACACATTCTTCGACACTGCTTAGTACATAACGAGTTTAACCTCCATCCCGAAACAGACTGCGCCCCTGCTTGTTCTTGTAGAACACGATATCCCCTTGATTACAAAGACTTGATCAATCTTGTGAGTGATTATTCACTGTAAACGCGACTGACCTTTGTCCTCAACAAACTGACAATTGTTATAATTATCCCAAAGTGCCTGGAACACCGGTTTGCTCGAGCGATGATAGTGTTCCCCGAGTAGTCTCTGCAGGTGCTGCGTTGCCTCCCGACCATGATCTGTGTCGTGCATCAGTTTACATCAAAGAATGAACGTCGTGTTACGGACAAAATGGCATCTTGGGGAAAAAATGATGTATGACGTGGAAATGCGCGACATCGTGAAGGAAAAAATGTCCGATGAACCCGAGGAACTCTCGGTCCATGGTCGCAGCGGCGCCACGTTGAAAGTTCCATTGCCCGGAGCGGTAGTGCGGTAGGGCTGGATCGGTATGCTGCAGGTAAGTGATCATGACAAACCAGTGATTGACGCAAATCCAAGGCATAGCGTAGTATTGAACGACGGTCGATGTACCCCATCGAGAGCACCCCCATTTCAAAGCGAAGACCATAAAAAGGATGCCCAGGTTGGACATCAAAACGGCGGGGCGTTGTTCGCGCGTGAAGAGCACGCTGTCGGCTAATGTCACACGTGCAATTTAGCTACATTTCAAGGTGAAACGAAGCTGTGCTTACGATTGTAATGGTTTGTCCACTTTGGATAGCGCGCCTGTCCAGACACATTGGAAACTGAAGTAAAGGATAATAGGAGGTATACCCAGCCGTGTATGAGCAAGATATATTAGTTGCAGCATACCAAGATACGCGGGAAACGCGAGTAGTTGTTGACGAATAAGCATGAAGAGTGTGTAGATCGGGGTGTCGCCGAAGTAATCCTCGTAATCGATCTCGTCTTCGCCCTCAGAAGGGATTCCAAGGTCGCTCCTAGCCTTCGGGATGTACGGCTCGTCGTACTCTATGGAAGCGTGCTTCATGTGGTGTCGATGGTGGGATATCTTCCAGCTGAAGTATGGTGTCAAAAGAAATGTATGGCAGGCCTAAAGTTCACATTCGCATTAGCGAACGAACATAGGAATAGAATGGGGGAGGATGAAGTGACCTACGTATCCAAGGATGTCGCATAGCCAGCCGTGGGCGGAAAATGCACCATGCCCGCACTGTACACGACTTCGTAAGATGAAAGATCAAGATTACTGTAAAGAAAGACCAAACCTCGTGGCCGATGACCCAGATTCCAGTGAAAGCGAAGCCTTGTAAAATCCAGCTGTATGACCGAGTAAGCACCCAAGCAAAGTCCTGAAAATCGAGATACACTCACTACGTGCACCACAAAAGTGCTCGAAAGCTATAGAGAAGCGCCAAGCCCATAGTCGTCGAAGGCACTAGAGTGTCCAGGTATCTGCCAATGTGAAGCGTGCACAGAAAAATACTGCAAGCTACAAGTATGTCCCGTCCGAGAACTAACAATCCTCTGCAGGTATTCCGGACCAAGAGGTGCGAGGGTATGACCTCTCGAATATCCTTCATGGACCTGACACGAATCCACCTGAGTACGTGGTATATCTGGCAGGTATACAAGGCGAATGCATACCATGACAAAGGGGTGAAGTTGGGGATGTCATCTGTGTACAATTTGCCAACAGCACGCGAATCCGTCCGGATCGATTGGGGAGATGTCTTGTCCATAGTGATAATGACAATGACAGGTCAAGCACATTCGACGGAGAGACGCTTTATATGACGTGCGACATGATTCTATGCACGCACACGAGAGGAAGCAGGTTGGCAGGTGACTAAAAGATCGAGTAAAGACATGAGAACCGATGTATGCTTCAGCGACAGCCCTCTGTTCGATCAGAACGGTTGGTCTCCTGTCTGTTATGGACGTTGGCGTCTATGCAGTGTGAAATAGGTCAGTACGCCAGCGCTCATGACCAGGGAATACAGACAGTCTATGAAGGATGGACTCTTCCCGGAGGGCACGATTCTGACTCATTCTTTGAGGCGTCAGAAGGCCAAATAGATTTCGCCACTTTTAAAAGCTTGGGTCAGCCATGCACGCGCTCGGCTTGTACTAACATTACTACCAGCGATATCCAATTGCAACGACTTGAAAGGCAACAGATCTTATTGGAAAGAGCAGACACAGAAAACATCGGAATCCTGATACAAGTAATCCTCGTTAGCATCGATTCGTACATCACGTCGTCTGATCGAATTACCGAAAGAGAGGAACGTCAAGAGCTTGGTAGAATCAGGCAAAGTGAAGAATCTATGGAAGCAGACTTAATCAAGCACGTGGAGCTTTGGAAACTTTACCGGTCGACTAGTTGATTCCCTATCGGGAGATTTGGGTGAGCATTTTACCGACCAATCGAATACGGGTTATCCAAGAATACGCGCTAGAGAGCGCAGATATGTTGCATATTGGAATCAGAAGATGTCTTTCGAAAATCTAGTTCCGCACGCATCAATCCCTGGATGATGTCTGTTTGGATACCTGGATGGTAGCATTGGATACTTTATGCACGAAAATGATGGTTCATCTGGTACCAATTTCATACAAGTATCGGTGAAAGCTGCGATCTCCGCTGCAGTCGCAGTCTTGTTCGAAAGCCTTGCCGTTGGCGTGATGCATAGTCGCGCGGAGAGTTAGGAAGATCCCGTGCATCAGAAATAGTGAAGCACCTCATGCATGGGCATGCTATAAATCCAGAAGGATGACCTGGGAAGTATCTGGGTCAGAGGCATGGCTTGCGAGTGAGAGTTTCAGAATCACAAACAGCGGCATACCTTGAATGAAAAGGGACTCCACGCTCTAAATCATAGTTCGAGCGATGTGATTTGGTGTTTTCGAAGAGTGACGATATGCCAACGAGCACCGCACGCACTCACACATCTAGAAGACACTGAGATTTAGTATAACAGAGGGCGTAAAGAGACAATGATGATTCATGTCCTACCATCAGATCTAAGAATGAATGGGAGAGAAAAGTGTCTCGCATGGCAGCAAGACTAAGACGTTCGAACTTGCTCGAGTCTCCGACCATACATACGCGCCATTTTAGTATGTTGTATAGCACTCTTCTGCGGGATGAAGCGTTGAGGAGATCGGAATGAGCGAGCGGAGATAGAGAAAGTAGCGACAGTATCGTCACCCGTGCAACCTTTACACCTGCGTTGTTTGTCTGTGTTCATGAATTCTGCGCAGGAGCATCATATTTTCAACGATTTAGAGTCTTCATACGCCATGATAAATGACTGCCGCACTGTATCGTCAGAGTAAGGAGAGAGTGGAGAGCCCAGAAAAAACGAAGAGTTTATTCAGGTTTATGCGCCGAAGGAGCTCGGCAAATGCCGACGGTGAATCTTGGCGAATCTTATTGAGCTGCCCTCTCCTACAGTACCTTGCCTTTGGATTCCTCTCATTACCACTAACTCTTGAGGCTTGCAGAGCAACAGACGATGCAAGGAGTGGATGGGACGGTGCGTTAATTGGGGACGAAAATGCAGGATACATTTGAAAGGGATCAGAGATCTACTGGTGAGTATCCTTGACTTCCGTCGTTCCCTTGTCTTTTTGGTCGGCCTCGCAGTGTTCGTGTTCTTTGAACAAGTCTTGGGTGAGCATGGGTTTCATTTTTATTTGCGTTCTAATACAGTTGCGACATGGCTATCTATCGCTGTCTAGTGACGGCGCATCAGACAACTTGCCGCAAAACGTGCATGGAGCCTTCGCATTGAACATTCCCCGCAACTTTGATATTTTCGCCCTCCATCCCCTTCATTGGTTTTTCGGCCTTGCCTTTCCATGATCTCTAACAGACTGCAAGCATGTCGGCCTTCGTCGCGACGCTTATAGGCCGTCGGTGTCCTGTCCGTTTACGAGTTAACCTCGTGTTCGGATAAATTCATTTTGTTAGTGTTTTATTCGGATGCGTACAGAAGGGAACATGAGGCGGGTCCAAGTAGCATAAGACGTCGCATCGAGGGCCCCGGACCACAACAATAGTGAACCGAAGATGCCCAAATGCGAGAACGTCCTCGCAATGCTGATGTTGCACAAGCATTAGGACGAAGCAGAGGGTATCTTGTTGTTCTCACACTCGCAGAACGTGTCGCTAACGCTTGTATGAAGGCGCGACGCGCATCTGTTTATCCATAGCGCATCAAACATGCTCCAGTCCTTGCCTGTCCTCATGCGATGGGAGATGGGCTTTTGTGTGTTGATTTACTGTTGAGCACCTTGTTCTTTTGTGCGTGTTTACTATTATATTTTGAGTTTTACTTGGACTACTGGACACTGTCGTCCGCTCCGTACGTCCCTGGAAGAGCGTCTCTAGTCGGACTTAGTCCTGACTGCTTGAGCGTACAAAAGGAGGAGTCAAGTTAGAGCATGAACAGACTGTCACAGATACACGAGGATACCATACGACTGACCGAAAGACTGAGGATATGGTTTAATGCGAGCATGACAACGCAATGCGAAAGCATAGCATTGATAATTTTACGAGAGTCGGTACTCTGCCATGCGAGTCTGCATTGTATTTCTTGAGCCGTGTGCGAAGCATATGAAGGCGATAAATCATGATGCCTGCAATTTGAGCATCACATGCCGTTTCAGCGGACAGAGCACTGGCAGTCCCGGGCTATTGCTGACATCAACATGAAGCCTTGAGAGCAAAGACGTCAGTTTGAGAAACATGAGGCGAAAACTGAGAGAAGCTCTGTACAGTCAGCGATGCAAGCAAAGAAAATATCGCAATGCCTACGCCTTAATCATAAAATGTAATTCATGCAGGACGAGATTTTTGTCAGACATGAAAGTGCTTTATATTAGAGGCATCTTCGCAAGAGAAGTTGGACAGATCCTGAGCATCTGCAAACTCGTCAGCCACTAGCGCGACCGACGATTAGCGAAATCATGCGCACCCTGTGGATATGATGACTCTGATAAACACTGCACCGGGGACATGATTGAGAAGGCAAGTTTGCTGCGTGTTCGCGATACGGCCTCAAAGTTCATGTTGGAGAGATATGCCCCCTTGACAATCGTCAATACACCGATGACTAATGCATAACGTCTGCTTCACATTAACCTCGGATCCTGTTGTACTCGAAGTATTCTACAGCTAGCTTCACGAGATTCGAGAACAGACAATGTTCTGTACAATGCGAAGGCGTACTTGGTCGATGCTGACATGAATAAATGATTCGTAGAATGGATCATGGCTGACCGTATATTGGATAGTACATCGTGGAAGTGTTAACCATTGGCTAGTAGTGATTCCTTGTCGAGAAGATGGTCTACTATCAGACGGTTGTTGCACTAGAGTGAAATGACAAGAACTCACAGAATCTATAGCACTCTACTCTTGTTTGATTTGAGACTGACGTCAGCTGAGTACTAAACAAATTGCCCAATGTTCGATGGGACGATAGTTCAATTGAAGATCATGAACAAATTGGCATCGTATGGCTGATACCTTCCAAGTCAATTCTTGAGGGCGAAAGTTAATGTAAATGACAGCTGCCAGACCAGGGCAGATATTTCCATACTACAGACACGTACATCGATGCCTTAACCTCCGATAAGGTGAGTCGATGTCAGAGAGGATCATACCTGGCACAACCCAAGAAGTCATCAAGACCAAAATAGTACCAGAAAATTGATCGGTGACCAAATACTCAATCTAGCGTTTAGTGGTCATACTGGAGCGCCTCGCGACCACGAACAACGCCAGTCTTGAAAGGCAACATGAATTGGGAGGCGTGCTTTGAGAGGAATGGGGATGGTCATTGGGCTGCACAGCTCCATGATACCTGATCCAAATAGACACTCACATGTGCAACTTCTAACCAACCACAAAAGTCCAGTACGGCTCCACCGTTTCAATCGCGTCGAGCCATGGCTTCCCACTCACTGATATTTGAGCGTCGGGGCTAATCTGGGCTTTCTACCTGTATTTCGCCATAGATCTATCGCAAGTACTGAGGTTGTGTGTTGTAGAGCTGTAGAGCTGTAGAGCTGTAACAAGTTGACTCTTGAGGGGAAGTGAGTCCACTGAGTGTCCACTGTCGTCGCAATTGCACAAAAACCAACAGAAACGGCTTCGGCTAGCTCCGGCTCAACGCTATTTGGCGGTCCGGGTGACGCCGAGCCCATTGCCGTTTGCCATTGCCACATCATCTTCTCGACTTAAATGAACTCTGAAAGAATCCCAGTGTCGAATCCTGCTGCCGCTGCCGCTGCTAAATTGACCGCCATCTGTCTAAATCTTTGGCGAATCACCTGAATATTGAAGACGAACAATAGCCATGGTCGTTACGTTCAATGCGCATACATGGTCTGAACGCTCGTTTCAACATCTTGATCTTGATCTTCCAAATGGACACTGCATACATGTATTCTTGAATGAGAATGGTAC
Source organism: Heterobasidion occidentale (assembly GCA_039111635.1). Classification (NCBI taxonomy): domain Eukaryota; kingdom Fungi; phylum Basidiomycota; class Agaricomycetes; order Russulales; family Bondarzewiaceae; genus Heterobasidion; species Heterobasidion occidentale. Next base: position 426,763 of record JBCAQO010000007.1, read on the forward strand.
GTTTCCGATATGGGAACTTGCTGCGGACTGGAGTCTCTTGACGCCTAACCTCTTCGCCTTATGGGGATTTTTGTGGACTCAGCATGCTTTGAAGATCCGGGTTCCTCGGATACGAATCTGTGCTCTTATATCTGGCGGCATTTCTAGGCTGAGGCTGTTGGTGCATCTCGTCTCTCCTCGAAATGTCTTTGCCATCCTCTCAACTCGGCGTTTTCATCAAAAGCTCAGACCCTATGTACGCCGTCGAGCGTCATCCTGTCCCTTCACCAGGTCCAGGAGAGGCTCTCATCAAGATCGAAGCAGTAGCTATCAACCAGACCGATTGTGCGTCGAAATTATCATCAAACATTACAATCTTCGTCCCGTTCATCGTTGGCATTGGACCCCTCGGTTCGTGGGCACAGGGAAAATTGTGGTTTTTGGAGGAGCCCAGCCGGGCAACGGATCTGGCAATGACTTCGTAGGCAGAATAGTTGCGCTTGGGCCTGGCGTGCACGATGTGGCAGTAGACGACAGGGTACGTGTGTCACGTCTTCCCAACTGAAGTCAGACATCTGACTTGGACGCGCGTATATGATTTATCAGGTTGCTGGATGGGTGCACGCCGCATTCGACAAGACACATTTCTCATTTCAGGAGTATCTGGCGACGCGTTCAGACCTGTTGATCAAAGTTCCTAGCAATGTATCGGACGAGGATGCTGCAAGTATTCCTGTCGGCGCGACGACCGCATTGTTGGGCCTGTCGCGTCTATTCGACTTCCCACAGAGGGCGCCGCTGGGAAAGACGATCTTGGTCTGCGGGGGCGCATGTGAGTCACCCATGTCGTGTGTTGCGTACTTTTCACCTTCACATCATCGAATTTGTTTTCGTGTATCAGCGTCCGTCGGCATGTACGTTTGCCAACTGGCAAGCATAGCGGGTCTGCGCGTCATATCTACGGCCTCGCCACACCACTTTGACGTTGTCCGCTCTTTCGGCGCGTCCTCTGTCATAGACTATCACGCTTCTGACGCCCTGCAGAAGATTCTTCACGAGGCTGGCCCGGGCGGAGTTGACTACGTTTTTGACGCCATCTCGTTCGGCGATAGCATCAACCTCGCGAATGAAGTCCTCAAATCGAAGATAGGAGGACTCCGGAGGGCGGCAGTTGTGCTGCCTGTTCCACCGACCAGCCTCGACCCGTTAGTGGAGTACCACGCTGTAGGGATTCAGACCATCTGGGACAAGCCATACGAGTTCTTGGGTGTCAATATTCCGGTTAGCTCTCCTTGCCAGCTCGTTTTACAAATTGTACTCATGTAGCGTAGGCGATGCCGCGGGATCTGGAGACTGCAAAGGCTGTGTACAGGGCACTGAGCCACTGGTTGGAGAGAGGCACGTTCAAAGCGGGCCCTGTAACGCTGGGCTCTGGCGGCTTACACGGGATCCCGGAAGGGATTGCGCTTGTGAAGGCAGGAAAGGTACATGTATTTATCGCTATTGTATGCAAATTCGCCTGCTCATCGTGTCAAAGATCTCAGCATCGAAGTTGGTGTATAGAATTGCAGCCTAGTGCGAGGGAGCGTCGGAGAGAGCATGATGAGCCCGACAGCATCCATGTTCCTGCAGGTGACCCCGTAACGTTAGTGATTAGACTTCCGGTTGTTGTCTGCGTCGAGCACGGCGATGGTCAGAGCTGATCAAAGCGGGGAGAATTGCATCACTACGAGTTGGACTTTACACTGGTTAGAGGCGGCCGCTGGCGTGAGAATTTCCAACCCCGAGACCTCCACAACTTTGTATCAGACCGATCAGATCGTTCCAGATCGTTCCCCGCTCTCCCCGCGGGGATATCTTCCTTATTTCACAGCGCCTGGTGACTGGTCCTGTTAAGGAACAAGCCTTGCGCCATGCTCAAAGGAGCCCGCTTCCCGTCGATCGGTATCTCCCCGGCCCCGAAGGGAGGTCTACCCACTCCAAGGTATTCGTGTCCTGCTCCCGACCACCATGGACAATTGGACACGTTCGCCCCAGGTTCGATTGAGTCAAATTGACTTTGTAACCACCTTCAGTTGCACACACCGTGGAATATTACCTATCAGTAGTCAAGAACTTCGCCGTTGCTGGCGTTCGGAATGTTGGATGATTTAACGTTGAGTATTGCTCAACTAGAAAGTGGCAAGAAGCTGTTTTGAACGACGCCTCAGGCATTGTCTGGTTGGCTTGTGCCATGGGTCAAGGGGAAGGCTCGCGTGAGCTTGCCTATTCATAGTTCCCAGAATTACATCTGAAGACGATGACAGACCCGCTTCTAGGTTGAGGGCTTTGTATCTTATTGTCCTACGAGGCCAGCTGCGTGTTGATTTTGATTTGTATGTCGCGATCGACTCATCAAACTATAGAAGACTACCGCTCTCGCGGTGGTCACCGCCATCTATGGCTTGCAGCTGGCCTCTTCCTCTTAACACCCACAAGATTGAGTAAATTATTTGAAGCATACACGAAAAGGCAGGCTCAAAAAAGGCTAATGAGCGGAGAAATGAACGATGGGCTGGCATGTTACACGGCCAGCTCCAGAATGTTAGACCCTAAGCGAGGTTCGGTAGTCTCGATAAGCGGATTGGAGCAACAAAACGAAGGTCTGAGCAGAAGAGCTAGACGTGTGCCCTCCCAAAGTGAACTGGGCGACAGTGTTCAGGAGCCAGCCATCCTCGTCGATGCTATCAAGTACGAGTGTAGTCGCGTTGTTCGCTGAAAATATTATGAGAAAATCTAGTCTGTCCAGAGAACATAAACGTACCATGGTCGATGTATAAAGGCACGCCAGTTGAAATGGCCATGCGATATGTGACAGCGGCGAGCAGTGCGGTAGCCGAGGAGTCAGATAAGCCTAAGTCATTGTCGATGTAGTTGTATAGAGTGCCATTCTCTCCCTATCATTTTCCGGTGCATATCAGAGCAAAGTATTCACAGATAGCTTCGGCCTTACTTGGTGCTTCCAAACGCCATCCAAGACCTCGTAGATCCAGTGTATGAGATTATTACGCTCGAGAACGAAGTCCTCAGAATCACACGCATTGTGGATCGTATCCATGACCCTAAGCATACCGGCAGCAGCCCAGGCATTGCCTACGATATCGATATCGGTCAGCACCATACGTCTTCATAGGGTTCCCTTGAGTAGATGCTCACCAGTTGCCCAATGTCCGGAATCCGGATTTGTTCCATTAGCCTGGTGTCTCCAAAGACTTACATTCGCATCGAATAACCCGTCATGATAAAGGCTGATTTGATTATAGGCTTTCTGAATCAATGCCTTTCCTTCCTTGCCACCCCTGAGTGCACCGTAGTATGCGATGAAGGGGGGAACCATATATATAAAGTCGGCCCTATGGACATGAAATAGTCAAAAGAATGGATATTCCTACACTCATTCTCAAGGACAAAGCACGTACACTAGCTGCACCTCGGAATCGATGGCAGAAATGACGCCACGAGCCCCTCGCGGAGCAACATCAAGAAGATATTCCAGCTGATCAGCTGCAGTTTGCGCGAAGCTGATGTCGGAAAGATTGGTGCGAGTCCAATTGGCCAAGAGCACTCCAACCCCGAGACCTGCACAATGAGTCGAACCCCACTCTTGGGGGAAGTTTATAACACGCACTTGCAGGGTCAGCGGTCGAACCGTGTCCATCCGCGAGCGGCAGCGTACCCTCGCTCTTATTTGCGACAACTCTATATCACAAGTCATTATAACGGGACTGACACTACACCGTTGGTGAATCAATACTCACTGCGTAGCATAATCAATCACATCAGCTGCCTCGCCGGACTCTAACATCGATGGCGGTGGGATAGAGCCCGGCGTGAGCACCGAAAGCACAGGCTATGGTCACTCTTGTCATTTCAAGAAATTATAAAGTGTGCCAAGGTGTGACACACCCACTCGAGCTCCAACAGTCCCTGCATAAGCACACCATATTCCCAGCTAGATATGCATGAGAGGCCGGCAGAGGAGACATAGAGAAACGAATATCGCACCTAGCAGATGCCATTTCTTCCGCGTGAGCCTTCACATTCTGTATCGTGTCGTTGCTGAGTATTGAAGGTTCTGCGCGACAAGTTTGAGGAGTGCACAGAATCATGGACATGCCCAGTAACACGAAAAGTAGATGCAAATGCATAGCTGATAGAAATACAGGTAGGGAAGCGGGCTGTAAAACTAGATGAAAGTCCTGCGCGGTTCGATTGTTAGTTCAAAGGATGCGAGAAAACCTCAATAAATGGTACTATAAGTTTGATATATGAGCGACCGCAGCAGCAGTGTCAAGGTGCACCGCCTCGATATGTCTTCGGATTAGCCACCATCATGGTGATGGATTACAGGAGGCCCAAGACCATCCAGATGGACGAAGCAGAGCATAAAAAAACATGACAATGCGCCATGACGAACGGAACATTTGTATTTTCCCACGCGTGCTCCGCACAGCTGATTTCTCAAATGCGAGACTACGTTCTGTATACATGTTCTACAAAATACATCCCTGAAACCCGTTCCTAGACATCCATTCGACCTTCATGATTGTATATGAGACTCCTTCTCCTGCTCCAGCATAGAGATCGCCTGTGCATGCCTAGGGGTGATCTTGCAATTGAATGGGACAGGATGGCTTGAACCGGATACCATAAATCAATCGCATTTCACAGTAGATGAGGAGACCCAGAGAAACTTACACGGATAGCCCATCGTCGACGCAGCCGTCAATATCCATTGGCACCGGTTCTCCTTTCTCATTGGTTGGACGCTCGATGTTCATGGCCCAGAGCATCATCGCAATCTGGATGAACAGAGAGTTGTTCGCGACGTGGCGTCCGACGCAGATCCTCCGGCCAAACCCATACGTGAAGTGGCTCTCATCCTTCGTGTCCGCAAGCCCGGGAAGGATGTGTCCCTTCTCATCGAGGTGACGAGATGGGTTGAACTCTTTCGCGTCAGCGCCATAAATCCTCTCGTCGCGGTTGAGGTGCCAGACGTTCGCGATGATGGTAGTACCAGCGGGTATGAAATAACCTTCGTACCAGTCATCCTGAAATAGTCGCCTTTTCAGCAAGCCTCTTTCTCATAAGAACGAATTATCTACCTCGATAGACCTGTGAGGTATTCCAACGGGATCCTGTGCGGCTTTCAGATGAAATCCGAACTACCAGTGAACAATTGAAGCACATACGATTGGACGCCATCTCAAACATTCTTTCACCTAGAGGAAGTCAGATGATTGAAGAGTGCAAATGGGTTCGAAGGCACTGACCATGCCACGGACGTATGGCAACTTGTCGAAGTCTGCAAAAGTCGGCAGCCTGTCGCGCCCAACGACCGCATCAATTTCGGCTTGGCCACGCTTTTGGACTTCAGGATAAAGAACCATCGCGAAGATCCACCAGGACATCACTGTTGCATTCGTGTCCGTGGCAGCCCCACTAAAGGTAATGAGCGTGAGTAAAAAGAACATGATGCATATAAAAAAGGGAGACGTACTACATAGTCCCGGCCAGCCAAGCGTTCTCCCTTTCGGAGAGGCCATGACGACCAGCATCTTCTATGAGACTGGCACAAAGGCTCGGGCGGTCTTCGCCTTGTTCCTGCATGCAATTCAGCGTGGAAACGACTAAGAAACTGAATCAGAACATACGACGCGATCTCGTACACCTTTGAAGAGGCCCTCGAATAAGATCGAATCTTGGGCAAAATAGTCAAGAGCCTGCCGCTTCCATTTAGCGAACCTAAGTAGATGAAGACGGCCCTTCAGCCTTTCGATATCTCTACAAAAATGAGGGAGCTCACTTGCTGGGGATGTAGATCATCCATGGGAAGAATTCTACTAAATGTGCGCCAGGAAGTGCAGCTCGTGTGAGACGGATGACGAAATCGTTGATGCGCTGCACAGTAGGGTCTTCTTCCGAGGCGATGGGGGGCGTATCGTAGAGCATTGACATGATAGAAGAAACGGCGGTGCGACGGAGATGAGCCTCCCAATGCTCAGGATCAGTCAAAACACCCAAGGTAAGAAGTACGGCCTCGACAGCCTGAGTAGGATGATACTTGTGCGCCACAGCCTTGTTGAGGGCCTCGTGAGCGGCTTTGCGCAAGCGACGCCATCTGGATGCAGACGTGTCAACGAAATATGGGTAGCAAGAGTAGTGAGACTAACACGTCGTTATAATGCGTAAAAGTGATGAGAAGTCCGCCCGTCATCAGATCGTTCGGGACAATGTTCTGTGGTCTGTCAGAATATATTGTAGCGCGGCGATCCATAAGATCCCCCGCAATCTTCTGTGAACTTATGACCACGAGAGGTTTGCCGGCGACGTTGACGTAGATGAGGTCCCCTGGACGCAAAATCAGTTCAATTCTGGAAATTCTGAGCAACACTGACCATATTTCTCTCTCCATTCAGAAAAAACGAGCCATTGCTTCTCTTGAAGCTGTAGCAGATTCCCTATGATCGGAAGTCCGCGTGGTCCAGGAGGGAGTTTTCGTCTTGGACTATTAAAGTATCGCACTGCAAAGTATGCGGCGATGCCAACGGACGCGACGAAGGACAGAGGCTTGTTGTTCTGAAACAGTTTGATCACGTCAAACATGATGGCAGCCGAAGAAGCGAAGGTATTCTTGTATCACTATGAAAATGGTTATATGGCCATTGACTGCAGATAAGCGCAGATGCCCTCATGAGGTGAGGATGAAGGGCGTGTCGTAGAATCGTTTACGGAGTGGTGGAGCCTACGGCTCGGAGTTCGAATGGATGTGGGTCTCTTGTGGGTCTCGTTGCATATCCGCTGTCACCGTGATCACCAAGGTAAAGAACAAAGTTGTCAATTTGCTTCCAAAACGAGAGAATTTCCCCATGTAGAATTAAGGGTCGTCAGTGGATCAGCGCTCTGCGGCCTCTTCAAATTAGCTCTTTCTCCATGAAGCCATCAGCTGCTGCAACCTTATGCCAAGGGATGCCGTGGGTAGCTTCACCCATTTGACGAGCTTTGGAGCAGAGTTCAGCCTGGTTGACACTTCTTGTTTGTATGTAGGTGGTTCTGCCGTTCTCACTAAACGCCACCGTTCCACGGTCAATTCCAGAGCTTGATGCTGAGAAATAGTTCTGTCGCTGGGATGCTTACCTCCACAGCGCGGCCCCATTATGTCTATGTTTGCAATCACCCATCGCTCCTTCAGTCCAGGCGCTCGAGGATTTCTTCGCTCCTTTGACGCGAGCTGCATTAACCGGGTCGTGTTGTCAAGTTCTGCCCACAGATCGTATACATCCGAGTTGATAGGAACTTACACGGTGTTTGGAATTGAGGTGGCGCCCCCGAAGGTCTCAACTACACACTCACCTTCATTCTGACTGGATCTCGGAGGCCATGCACAGGATCCAATTGGACTCCCTGATTTCTCAACCCCGGTACGTTACTCATCTGGTCCTTCAAAGATTATCATAAAGCGATCACTTAAACATCTCAGGATGACTGGGATGATGACCATCGCATCCATCGTCATCGCCAATGCTAGGTGGTTCGATTTCACCCATAACTTGAGGGGGCTGACGCAGTGTAGCTCAATCATGCATGACACCTCGAAGAAAAGACCAGATCAGGCTCAAGCCCCCAACTTAAGGATTTAAGGGAAGATAATCATGGAGCTTACGGATTTGGGCAAAATTTGCATTGAGCGTCGACTCTGTCCATTCATGCTCCAAATCTTCCCCCACAATCTCTGATATCTTGAGAGTTACTGTCCGTGATCCCAGTCGACCGATTTTGCGACGATATGGCCTCCTACTTGGATGGTCAGTTGTTTCGCTTCAATGGGCAATGATAGTAGGCGGTATTTGTGTATGACTATTTCAGATGTCTTGGAAGGACTGTGGATTTCGAATCCGGCGTGCAGACCTGGAAGGGAAGTAGGCGATCGTCGACATTGCGTTGAGCGACTCCGACTTCGGGAGCTGGCGCGATCTCATGAGCGTTTCTCTGTGATTGATATCAAGATGATACGATCTGGAATGAATATCATGGCATCCAACGGAATCAGTCCTAGGTGAATAGTTAGGACGGAGCATTGACAACAAGTTCTGTGAAGGTGGATGAGAGTGGTGCCGAATTCTGCCGAATTGTGGAGAGCTGTGGCGATCTTTCATGACCCTAACCCTAGTTATCATGTGTCCAACTGCCAGCAGTTAACATTTTTCGGCTACAGACAGCTACAGACCCACTATCACTGTATCCCTTGAAGACGATCTAAAATCAGTGATCTATCTGTGTTCATTCAGCGCATAGTCAGTCCATTCACTCTACATACCCTTCACACTGTTCCAGCTGATTCTTGTGCTCATGTTCGCCTCGCTCATAACGACTTTTGGTTCATGTGCTGTTTCTAGTTGTTCTCCTCCCGACGAAGGAATTGAAATGCGAGGACTCCTCCATATAATGTTACCTGACAGTGCTACACCTGGTTCAGTACCTCAGTCGACGTTCGGCCAATTCCAATCTACACACGACTGATCTGCACTAATTGCTTGACGTGTCTAGTTCCTCATAACGACATCGGTGAGTGAAAACGTACACATTTCTACTTCAAATCTATAGTCAGAGACATTGATACTGGAGCGCATGAAGATAAATATCACAAAATCGATCCATTGACGACCTGAGGACCTATATCCTCCGTGCGCTCCTTGGGCATCAAGGTAACCCATCTCGATTTCATGATCTCAACCCCCCTCGTCCCGAAGTATCTCTCGCTCTCGAAGCTCCACTGGTCATTTGCTCGCACCCAGTTTCCCAAGCCATCGCAGTACTCGGCCACCCATGAGTCGATCGGCTCTCCCCACTTTGGCACCCTTCCTAGGGCGTCGAAAAATTTAGTCTCTAGCTCCACATGATACTTGGCCACCCAGTCCATCGCGCCTTCGACGTCCGTCTTCAACTCGTTCATGACGATTGTCACGATGTTATGAGAGTCGTCTCCTCGAGCCTGCTCGAGGTTATACGAGACGATGTCCTGGAGAAAGTGAACAGTGCGCTGTAGCTTGCTCGCACTCAGGTGATCATGGACACTCACGTTTCCAATGCAGAGCATGTCAATGGTTGCTAGGTGCAAATCTTGCATGACCGGGTGCTCGAAGACCTTGTCAGGAATATCCATATCCTGCTCCAGGATGGTGAAAGAAGGCTTGGCCCCGATCGTGTCCCGGCGAACCTTGAGGTAGCTCTGAATATCGCGAATGCTTGAGTGGCTCCGGTCAGCAGCTTGCGCTACTACTGCCTCTAGATACTGGTCAAAAGTATTGATGAATCGCTGCTGCGATCGTTCGCTAGCATGAGGGATTGCTCGTTTCCAAAACCTGTTTGTCCATCAGATACTTCACAGCAGACGGACGAACATGGATCTACGAACTGGCGAGCAACCTCTCCTCCAATCCATTCCCCTTTCGGACGCGGTATGTGGGGATTTCTCAAAGCACTCATGACGACGTTCTTCTGCTCACGAACCTCTACTTCACCAGAAATATCTGAATATTCATCGATCACGAAGAATAGGTTCATCAAGTCGCAGCCGGTACGGCATCGTTCTGATTTTGAGTGAGTTTTGAAGCCGTCTTATTTGTATGAGTATGAGTGACCGACTGACCTTTGGTCGCCATAGGGTAGGCGAGAGAAGCGAGAAGATCTGGAGAGATTTCATGTAAGTGGGGCGTAACAATCAAACTGGAGATCGCTCTTACTGAAGTCGCAGCGGTTGAAAGCGTGTTGCGCTTTGGAACTGAAGGCCTTGAAACCCTCTGTCCATGCCGCCGACTCCTTCTTCACCTCTGCGTAGTGCGGGTTGAGGTGACGGGCCCAAGGCCATCGAGCGAGGGTATTAGGAATGAAAATCTTCTGCGATGGTCGGGTCATGATTAGACGGCCAAGATGGGAGGGTGTAGAAAGACTTGGTACGGTGGTTAATTTATAGCATCGGAATTCCCCCTCCCCAACATGGTATTTGACTGATCTAACCAGTCGCAGGCAGTTTCTCGCCGTCAGAGAAACCCTCGCTTTACAGGACAACGTGTTCCACTAGCGTATGGCTCGAGTTCATATCTGTTCCCAGTATTTCAACTTCTAATGCCAATTTCTCGAACAGTGCGATCGTGGATTTTGGAGCGCTCGCTCTCATCTTTTTCGCGCGCTTCATGTCAGATTGTGCAGCAAACACCCCCTATCATCCCGGCCTAGTCTTCACGCCGATGTAAGCTGGGCACGAGAAAAGCCGCAGATGCCTCGCCGAGCGCAGGCCGTTAACTTCACCGGCTGAGCTCTGGCTAACAGTGTACCAGATTGACTTTGGAATCGATTTACTCTAGCCCAACGTTCTCCCAATTAGGAGCGTGCAAGTGAGAGCTTCACACGCCAATTGTATGGGTGTTATACGGTTTCATCTATGAGCCGTAATTGCAACTCCATGGAATAGAGCCTCACTGGGACTAAATACAGCGATGCCGTCCACTGAAACTTGATGCTTGGTAAGGTGAACATAGGATGGAGTTAGCTACGTCATGACTTATCTGGACTTCCGACACGAATGGATGCTGATATTTCAAGGAGGACCGCAGTGGTTTACTCTCTCCCGTAAGCCTTCAGTAACAGAAGTCGTCGCTTGCCACTGACTTAATGTCCTCGTAACTGTAGACCAGTGCGTACACACACCATAACATACCTACTGTGCTACACGCGACTCGTCGCCAACTACGCAGAAGATCATGCAGCTCTTCGAATTCATTCGCAACCTCGTCGATCCTATCCTGACAATTTTCATTGCACGAAATGTGGTTGTCACACCGTCATCGTTCACGGCATCTAAATTTGATGTCATCATCGTTGGGGGAGGCACGGCAGGTTTAGTAGTGGCCAATAGGCTCACTGCCCCGACATCTACTTCAGCCAGACCTCTCCGCATAGGAGTTATTGATGCAGGACAGTATGCACCTTTAGGAGACCCACTCATCGACATTCCATATGGTGCCAATATCTTCATGCGTACCCCGGAATCGTCGATGGTGGGAAATCCAGAGTACGACTGGATGTATCAGACTGTGCCCCAGCCTGCTCTGGAGGGTCATGTGATAGGCTATCCACGGTACGTTGTTCTGTCCCTTGTAACATGGCCATTCTCAAATTGCTGGTGTCGATGGTAGCGGCAAGGTTCTCGGCGGGTCATCTGCACTGCACGCCATGGCGTGGCAACGCGGCGCTCGTGCAGACTATGACGTGTGGGGGTCGGCGTTCGGAAATGGCGATGAATGGAACTTTGATGGTCTGCTCCCTTACTTCCAACGTGCCGAAAACTGGACCGCGCCGCCGACTGGTGCAGATGCACTAGTTCCCGACACCGACACGATTGATCCACACTTAGCTGCAGCATACGGCAAGCACGGTCCGCTCCCTCTCAGCTATAGTAGCTACGTCACCGATCTAGATCGGCCTCTCACCGAGGCGAGCGTGAAGCTCGGATTCCCGCTCAACGACAATCCGGACGCAGGTAATTCAAATTATCTTCCGCGACACGGCATCGCTCGCACCCTGGATCCTACTACGGGGAAACGCGGTTATGCTCCCAGCGCTTACTATGGCCCGGACGTCAGTTCGAGGGACAATTTAGTTGTTTTGACGGGCGCTCTAGTCACCCGTATCATATGGGACAATTATACGCTCGGAACTGAAGCAATCCGGGCGAAAGGGGTCGAGTATGTTGTGGGAGATGAGAGATATGTAGTGGAAGCATCGAAAGAGGTTATTTTGTGCGCAGGTTAGTATCGTTATAGCTTCGACCTGTCTGAGTTGGGGTGTGCTCATCAAGATCATAGGATCCCTCAAGACGCCACAACTACTAGAACTCTCTGGCATCGGCAAGGCTTCCCTCTTGAAGAGTTTGGGAGTTCCTGTCATACTTGACCTTCCTCAGGTCGGAGAGAACCTCATGGATCATCCCGTAAGCATCTCCGATTTCAAAGTCAAGGACGGCGTGGAGACACTTGGTGCGGATGCCATATCAAATTCAAGTCTGCGTTTTTGACTCACATTATACCAGATAGGCTCGCCTTCAACCAGAGCCACTTCAAGAAGCATCAAGGCCTATAGTGAGTTTAATTCTTGCTCCCAAAATAGCATTTGCTCAATCCCTCCGCAGCAACAAGTCCAGAACTGGAGCGTTCACGTATACGCCGCGCATCACCGGCGGTTGGCCTCTGAAAGACCTTATATTGGCAGACGAATACAAGAAGATGCGCTCGGAGCTGGATGTCACCCTGTCTAAGTCGACGACGACGCCACTCCAACGCGCACAATACGAGGCGCTCAAGAAGATGGCCGACGAAGGCAATGTTGCATGGTTCATGCCCGCGGTCATACCGAGAGGTGGAATGATCAGCGCACCAAAGCCGGACACAGGCTACGTCACCGTCATCGGTTTCCAATTGGTAAATGCAGCCATTTATGGACATTTTGCGCAAGCTGGTACTCATATCCATAGCATGAGTTTGCGCGGGGATCTGTGGTGAGTTTGTATCTTCTCCCTTCACTCCTCCAGCCTTATACTGCATCGGCACAGCACATAAACAGCACGGATCCCATGGCGCCGCCAGTGATCGATAATAGGTTTTTGTCCCTGCCGTGGGGTATGTTAATTCATCTAGTTGAATAATTCCGTCCTTCCTGATGTCTATGAGCGTGCCCCAAGACCTCGATGTGCAAACCCATGGGATGCAATTTATTCGGAGATGGGTCCAAACGGAACCTGCAGCAAGTCTTATCGATGAGCTTGTAACGCCGCCTGCGACTACCCAAAGTCATGAAGAGTGGACTGGGTGGATCAAGAAGACAATCTGGGTTAGTTTACATCTTGTAACATCGCGAATGTATGAATCTGACGATCATTGTTGAATTCGAATCAGTCTATGGCTCATCCAATGGGTGCGTCGGTCATTGTCCGCCAGCTTTGACCCATTCTATACACGGCTACGTTCACAGGCTCTACAGCCATGGCTTCTGAGAGTCTAGGAGGTAAGTAAACATTTTCTAGCTATCTGTTGAGCCCATTGTTCAGACCTGCGTGATCAGGCGTTGTCAATCCCCGACTCAAAGTCTATGGTATCAAGAACGTGCGAGTTGTCGATGCGGGGATCATTCCCATGACTGTCGGTGCGCCTATCCAGTCCGTGGTTTATGCTCTCGCGGAAAAGGTTTGCCCAATAATCGTCCATCTCGATAAAATATATTTGACTGATTTCTCGCATTACACTGCGCCAGGGTGCGGCGATGATTGCGGAGGATCTGAGCATCAATGCTCGTGACATTCCTCTCAGAGCACAGGAATTCTGAGGACGCATTGGTGTTGCTAAATGGCAGTGTTCGTCAATCGAATCATGACCATTAACAAATACCTTGGTTGAGCTAGATGTTGATGATGTTGATGATGAAGCCACATTGAGTCAAATGACCATGAAACAAAAGGAAGCACGAAAAACGACTGACACTATCGCCATTGCTGGTGGATACGTGTTCTGATCACAAAGGCACATATCACCTGGTTCGGAATGTGGGTCATCGCTGAGAGAAGATACTCATATGTGTGTGACCCCATCGGACAGGTATTCACAAAAGTGGAGGATGCAGCACCTTGCGATCTGATCGTACTCCTCGCCGCGAGTCACTTGACCACCTAAATAGAGTGCAATGTATGAATGCAGGGCCGGGGTTGGCTACTGCTTCGACGTCTAGGCACAACCAGCTTCGCAATTTCCATTGCCCAACCTACAAGTGTCACCCTATCGTGGGCTGAACATGGAAATGCCGGTCTCAAATTGAACCAGGCCGACACTGTAGCCGTCACCAATGTTACACATCCATTCGTTGTGTGCCGTCCGCATACAGCCGTCCCAGAAGGAGGAACGTGCTGCGGAAGGTGCTCTGTCGCAGCCAATCAGTTGATGCTTGAAGATCAAGGTGAGGCTGAACGGAGTACATCAATATCTCCGGACTGATTTTTCCCAGAGGCAGATAGAATATAGACATTGGAAGGAGTGATGGTGGTTCACTGTTGCATAAGACATGGACGGGGATAACCTTGCCAGACAACGACAGACTCGTGAGAGATGACCCGAGCAGTTCTTCGGCGAATGACATTTGCCATTAGGTTGTAGTTGTGGGATCTTTTGGCGCCGAGGCTCTCTGGGAAATGGTTGTATTGGTTAGATCGGATCGGAGAGGAAATTGAGTGGGGAAAAAGATTACTGAGATCGTAAAAGCAGAGATGGGGATGGATGAGCAATCGGCCGACATGTCATAGATATCGGTGATGCTTCCTGGGATTCTTCTCAGTCATAATGCACAGTGAAGCCTGACTGACATCGATCATTCTACGGGAAAACTGCCTCCCGATAGAGGGAAGTCAAGGTTAGTGATTTGGCACTGTTCTCTATCGGAGGTCAGTACAGCTTTTGGATCGTGTGTAAATGAGCCTCGGGTGATATATTGTTAGTATAAGTCGGAGATAATACTCCACTGCATGGCCTTCCCGTGCGGTTGGAGATATCAAGCTTTTTTTTCAAACGGCCTTTGAAGACCCGGATGCAGGGATTTGGTAGTTTGGACTTCAAGAGTGGCTTTGCAGCTGAGTTTGAACGGTGCGCGGGAGCCGGGAGTGAGCCGGGGGCATCCGGCACGTCGGATCTAGATCCGTCACAACCACGCGCTGTTCTTACTGGCAACTCTTCTCTTCTCTCCTCCTTTCGCTATGCTTTCGTGTCAAGCACAGTCAGAAAGATCCACTTCCGTTTCTGGTGTGTATTCTATGGCTCGTCATCGAACTCAACTTTGTCATCATGCAGCCTAAAAGCCGATACGTCACTGTTCGAGACTCTTATTTATTGTTGTCACCTCATCGACTTAGCTCGAGCATTCTCTCTGTAAAATGCCTGTTCTCGACATTCAATTTTCTCCTGAGCTGGTACTGGTATTTTTTATCGGAACCGTCGCATACTCGATTGTCCGTTACGTCCGCAGTCCATGGCGTCGCCTGCCTCCTGGACCGAAAGGTCTTCCTGTGATAGGTAATATTTTACAACTACGTGATAAGCAGTGGACGACCTTCACTAAACTCAAGAATTCATTCGGTGTGCTCTCAATTTATTTGATCTCTGCCAAACTTTGTCCTTATCAGTGTTCAGGGGATCTCATGTACCTCAACGCCGCCGGTCAGCCCCTCATGGTCATCAACTCTCAGAAGGTGGCAGCCGACCTCCTCGATCGTCGTGCTGGAAAATCATCCGGCAGGCCACCTCTAATTGTGGCAGATGTGCTCACAGGTGGTAATGTGATCGTCTTTCTTGGATACACCGACGTGTACGCACTTCCTCCTGCGTTCGCCGTTCATTCTTTTTCATACTTCAGAGTCTAGTTGGCGCAGAATGCGTAAAGCAACTCACGAAGGATTTAACAAGGCTGTGGTACACCGATATCACCCCGTGCAATTCGCGGAAGCTATACTGCTCACAACCGGCATCTGTGCTCAGCCACAACAGTGGGATGCACATTTCAGACGCAGCGCGGCATCGTCTATCATGTCTATAGTCTATGGAACTCCGCCAGTAACATCGGAAAATGATCCCTCCGTGAAAAGTGTCAATGATCATGTCGCACGCTTGACTCGCGCAAATCTGCCTGGCGCTCACCTCGTCGAAATTTTCCCGTGGATGCGATACCTACCCAGTAGGTGCGTATTATCTACTGTCGCATCGCTCATAGCTTTTCTCAAAATTTGGACCGCTCAGCATGGCAAAATGGAAGAGGGATGCTGAACAATGGTGCAAGCGTGACTCGAAGATGTTTGGAAACCTTTTCCTGTCTGTTCGTGATCGTTTAGTACGTATCGATGCCCCGCTCGCACGTTCTGCATGCTCATTCCAACTAATGGTAAGTACAGGTGAAGGGAGAAGCACGAGCGAGTCTTGCTGCGACTCTCATTGAAGACGCCGGTCGAAACAACCTTACCGAATCCGAGAATGCGTGGACAGCTGGAACAATGTAGTGCGTATAGTATCTCCCTCTATATATGCCTATGGATGTCTCTGACAGCCTATACTCAGTGCTGCGGGCGCGGAGACCACGGCCGGTGTCATGGCGTGGTTCCTTCTTGCAATGACCGCCTTCCCCGAGGTTCAGCAGCGCGCGCAAGTGGAACTCGATAATATCGTCGGCCGCTCCCGCGTTCCAACATTCGGCGACTACCAACAGCTGCCCTACATTCGCGCCATCGTCAAAGAAGTCTTGCGCTGGCGCCCGGTCGATCCTGTCGGCATGCCGCACCGCACCACAGAGGATGATTGGTATGAAGGGTACTTCATACCCGCGCGCAGTGTGATACTCCCAAATGTGTGGCAGATGAACCGCGATCCCGAAATATACGGCGCAGACGCTGCAGAGTTCAATCCCGCGAGGCATCTGGACGAGCGTGGCGGACTTGCGCCGGCGCCTGTGCATACGAAAGAAGAAAGCCATGTCTCATACGGGTTCGGCAGGCGGATTTGTATCGGTAGGCATGTTGCAAACAACTCCCTTTTCATCAATATCGCCATGATGCTATGGGCGATGAATATCGAGCACGCGAAGGATGAGAACGGGAGTCTACTTCCTCTCGATGTCGATGGTTGCGTCGAAGACGGTCTAGTCGTGTACGTATCGCATTTCTGATCGTTTTCAATTCAATTAATGACGATCAACACTTCAGTCGTCCCGTACCGTTCCAGTGTCAGATTAAACCTCGGTTCTCGGAAGCGATCGTCCTTTTGGAGCAGGAGCAAAGGGAACTTGTTCACAATTGATATCCATTATCGAATGCCCTTTTATTCTAGTGTAGTCATATCTGTGTTCACCTTAGACTACCTCTTCTTTCTCTTCTTCCCTACCGAGCCACCTTTCTTGATCTTGCCTTGTTATTCAACGAATGTACAATATACACGGAATGAAAGTTGATACACGCGCTTCAGCCAATACCGATCAGGCCCAGACTGAATAGAGCGCAGTGAATTGGTTGGAGAGTTGCTTTGCATATCAAGGCGCTAGCCTTATGCTATAGTTTCGAGAGAGCTTCGTCCATAGACATTGCCTCGTGAATAGATTTCCTTTGAGTGACTGTAGTGCGACGTCAATTTTGTTTCAAATAATGGGACGGACACACGTCACATCAGTGTAAAAAATACGACGCACGTCGCATATCATTCCTAGTACCGTCAAAATTGACGAGCCTTCATTTATTTTGGAAGTCAGATTGTTTGAATCCTCAGTAGTATTTACATGATCTACAGCAAACTTTACACACAAAAACCGCGGAACGACTATAGAACACGCACGGCTAATCTAGTCCTGCGTCTGATGAATTAAAGCGAGAGCGGCAGCTGACCGTGGTTCAAAAACACAATCGAATGGAGCGGGATGACTGAATTGATAGAATTGTCAACCCTGAGTTTCAAATCGAACGAGGAATCACTCACTTGATAGTGGACCTGCGAAACTCTATTGCAGGCGTGATGATGTTGCCTTTCTCGTCGACTGCCTTCTTGATGTTGAACACGGTGAGAATAGTAGCCATCGCAATCCAGACGGTATCGAGGGCCATATTCTTGCCCGAGCAGGATCTGATGGATGAAGAGAAGATTAGCATAAATTTTACGCCTGCAACGGTCCCGACTTGCCGTCTACCGTAGCCGAAGACTCCACACTCAATAGGATCAGGAACACCTTCCTCCTCGTGACGTTCCGGTTTGAATATCTCGGGATCAGGATACACTTCTGGGTTATGCATGATTGCCCTGAGAAGTGTATATATTACTATTTCAATAGCACGACAGGGGGAGAAGTAGGTTTACCAGGTATTGCCGAGGATTGTCGCATTTGCCGGGATGTGGAACCCTTTGTACGTGTCCGCGCTCATCGCACGATGCGGGATGGCTATGAGGAGGGTTAAAACTTTCAGAACAGTGAAGAGCTAATACATTATCCCTTACCGAATGGGACTTGTGGGTGCATGATAACATCAGTGCCGCGAACTCTCACTGACAGAAGAAGACTTACAGACGACGAGCCACCTAAGCACTTCACGCATTACGTTCCAGAAGTAAGGAAGGTGCTCCTTGTCCTCGAACGTAGGCAGTCGTTCGCCGCCGAGCACAGAATCGAGTTCAATTTGCACCCGCTTCTGGACCTCGGGATGAAGTACCATGGCTAGTACGAAACTAGTCAAGGTAGCAAGATTCTATGATCCCGTCCGTAAGGGTCTGTAGTTGAGACATCATGAGTACCTCAGCTACGCACAGTGTCGCTCCCTAAACACGGAGGATCAGGACGATATACGGGATTTGCGTGTGAGAGAGGCTCTCACCTGCAGCGTATACAACAGCGGCGATACTCTTGATCACATCTTCGTCAAGTGACTTTGATGTTGCATTTGTCCGGTCTTCGAGACAAGAGCCGACAAAGCAGGGCTTTGCTACGCCTTTGGACTGGAGAGAATAACGATGACTTGGTTGAAATTCATGTGACGCTGCAAGGACGTACGTGCTGATCCCTGACCATATCAAAGGGCCGATTTACCACCGCTTCTTGGAGAATACGCCATTCACGAGCAATCTTCTTGAAGCCTGCTCCTGGCATCCATTCAGGGACGTACTTCACTGGATCGTGTGGGTGAAGGTGTAAGAACAAAACAATGGGAAAGAAGAGATATTGAGCTTACGAATGGGAAAAGTGTCAACTAGGAATGTACCCGGGACTGTCGCTGTCGATGTAGTCTCTGAGGCTGCCTTGTTGACCAGCACGAACGGATCTTTCATCGCGTCTTCAAAGGTATACCCATAGCTGATCCTCTGTTAAATAAGGAAGCATTACAAACAGAAATGAACGACCTCACACTCTCTGCATGATGATACGCGCAGTATAGCTGTACAAGGGCCAATATTCATAATTACGTCGACAAAGAAACGATACAACTCTGACTCACTGCTCAAGATGATCAAGGAATTTCTTGGGAGTTCTGTCCGAGAGCAGAAGTCGAACAAGTTCATGGGCTGCTGGCACTTGGATGACACGGTGCTCCTTGATGGTCGCATCGAATTCGTTGTGGAAAACACGACGATGCTCCTTCCATCGAGGTCCATATCTCATTAGCGCAAACGTCCAGTCCCAGCCAACCCTATCGAATACATGTTTTAGAGATGCCAAAAATGGGTGAAACATGGTAACGCACAGGTCAATGAGCATTGGCATATCCGGTCTGTCAGAGTAGTTTGCCCCCCTTGAGACATACAGATCCGCAACCGCTTGGGCGGAGTTCAGGATGACCGTCGTATGACCAAGAGTTGTGAGCGAGATGACATCGTCGCCTGTGCGCCTCGCAATCAGCACAGAGTGAAAGCCGAAAAAAATTCCGAAGTGCACACCATATTCCTTAGACCAGTCACGAGCTTTGACATAGAGAGCATCGCCGCCGAAATCAAACAGATTGCCGATGATGGGAAGGCCTATGCGTTTTCGAGATTAGACTGCAGCTGATCAAACTATAGCTGATGAGAATGTGCGAACCTTTGGGTCCAGGGGGTAGATGCAAGGATCTCCTTCGCAGCGTTAGTACTATGAGCACGGCGACGACGAAAGCTGCAGAGTAGAAGAGGAAATCCATTACTATGCTGGCTATCTCGGTTATTCCTTGAACTGAAACCCATCTGCACCGCCATCCTTGGGTTTATAAGCTTCACTACATCCATGCATGTCAGCGGCGTCACTGAAAACGCATTGCAAAGGGTCAATCCGGCCGATCGTACATTCCTGAATGTTCGCTTCGGCTTGCGTAGCATCGTCACGATTCCGTCGACAGCATTTAGACACCTATACACCAATTGGGGAGCTCAATGTCCCGCAGCTCCCTTTTTTGGTCGGGTCGCCTGAGAAATCCTGGTGTTTGTAGGCGTCCATCATTATCATTATGATCAGATGAAATGACTTTCGAATCCGAGGAACGCGGTGTCCACTGCGCGCATAAAGACGGCATGGAGCTTCCTTTGGATGAGATGCCAGCGTTATTTGATGAAACGCCACTCAGTCAGCGATGGACGCTCGTACGAATCGATAGCTAACGCTGTGTGTGCATTGCGGAGGAGGGGCGCGTGCTCGTCCCAACGGACGACGGCAAGGAGGTGCGCCAGCCCGACCGAATGTTTGGTCGGGCGTGTCGGGGGTACGTTTGGTAACAAAAAAGGGTAGCACCGGGGATTCTTACACCACAACCAGGAAACATCAAGACACTTCTAGAACCAGTACCCAGCGACTTGTACCTTATCTTGACGCGCTCCAAGTCACTCAGAGATAGCTCCCTGTCATAGCGTCTGTGCGACTGGCACAAGCTAGACGAGACGGCAAGGTCGTGGTGCCGGTTAGAGTGAGGAAGCGCTTGAAACTCCGATCACAGCAGACTCGAGTTTCGGAGTTTCAACACGTCTGCGGACTCGGAGCTACGGCAGGATTCATAACGATGGGCGAAAACATGCTTAGACAAAGGTGTCGGCGCTGTGATAGTATGGCGGTGTGCCACTGAATGCCGATTTCGTTTTCTATACACGGTTTTCGCTATCCACTGCCAAGGTGTAAAGCATGCTTCCCAAAATAGACTCCGACTAGGTTTTTCTTTCGAAGTTTAGGACTGTAATCTCACGCTGCTCACCTCCGCGAGGAGTACTGGTTCGGCTGTCCAATCTGGGAGGAGAGCAAGAAAAGGAGGACGAAACAGAGGGAATACTAGAAGCATATAAGATAGAACAAGTGAAGGAGTATCATCCACTCAAACGTGATGTACGATAGATGCTCATAGAAAATGCAGCGATCTTCGAGCTTTAACACTGCTGAAGGCCCTGCGATACACCCAGGTCCTGAGCAATCATGATAGCAGCCTACAATGCATTGAAGAATATAGTGAATGAAATGCCTCGAGTACGGATGGAGACTCAACCTACGTTCTCTGCCAAGGCGTACACGGTAGGTTGGATGGGCGCGCCCACCGTTAAGGGGATGATGCTGGCATCAACTACTCGTACATTGTCCAGCCCGTAAACCTTAAGTCGGGGACTGACAACACCTGTTTGATGTCATTCAGTGAACGAGGTCGTACATGGCAAACACAAACGCCTGCGACTGACCGCCTAGTTTTTGAGAAGCCATAGCCATGGTGCCTACATGACAAGCGTCCGCTTGAGTCTAGAGCTGAGCGATCGTGAGAAGAACTGGGCAGAACGCACCAATTGGATGAGCTATAGACTGATCAGAGTAAAATACGATGATCGGTATCACGGCTTCACGACAAATAAAAGCACGACTTACCGCGAGCGTGCTGAGCACGAACTTGGCCCAATCGTTATCGCTTTGCACACTTGCGGGCGGTGTGCTTGCCTGGTCGATGTAGCTGCTTGCGGGCTCCGCGCCTGCCCACTTGCGAAGGAATTTGGTGCCGGCGACCTGGACATCGAGATCTTGGTCGTCATTGGATCAGCAAAAGAACACCATGTCATTAATTTAATGGACGCACCCCAGTTCAGCGACATGAACTTCGGGTCGATGACAGGCGCCGCGTTGGGATCCGTAGTGTTGATGTGCTACACAGGCAAGGTGAGAGAAATGCGGCTTTATTGGAAGGCAACAGGAAACTCACAACCGATCCTCGCGAAAATTCGTGCTGCAAACAGCGTTGAGCGCTCATGAGCAAAATCCATGCGAGGCAGCACGCTCACCATCTGGAAGGCGGCGAGCGTGACATAGTTGGTGTTATTTGCCGGCGTGCTGACTACACCACCCCTGGGCAAGGCGATAGGCGTGACCCAACCAATCTCGCCGCTGTCAACTAATGTTTTGAGCACGTCGTACTGTGCACTTTGAAGGGGTGTCAGTGTCATGTTCGCCAGCTCCGCGTCGAGCGCCGCGCGCATGCTCCTGAATTCGTCGCTTGACACAAGGTCTTTCACGGGCCACGATCCGGTGACCCGCGTCGCATATGTGAACGCTCCGGCCCCTGTGGTATTGCTGTAATTCAAAGTCAGCGAAATGTGAGAAGAGCCTTGAGAAGTCTTCAGTAGGACTGACTAGAGCTTCTGCTGCTCCGCCAAAAAAGTCGCGTTGTTCGTGAGCCAATCTAACACGCATGTAAGCAGAGGGCTTGACGCACAGTTAAGTCTCAAAAGTTTACCGAGTGTAAGCACGCCCGGCTTGACGGAGTAGTCAGTTGCAGTAAGAAGATGGTCCATTAAATTCTCTCCAATTTGCGGAAGATCGAGAGTGACAGGAATACCCAAGCTCTTCAACAGCGTAGCATTTCCAACCCCGGAGAGCTCAAAGAGTTGTGGCGACTTGAGTGTCCCTGATTAAGGCGTCAGGACAACAAAGATGAGTGAAAGATGAAACGCATACCCTCAGAGACGATCACCTCCCTAGTGGCATTGACGACATAAGTCTTGTTGCCGACGATATACTCAACGCCACGCGCCCTGATGGTGCCGTTACCAGTTTTCCCACTCGAGTTGTCCCAAACGATCCGACTAACTACCGCACCCATGAGGACCACCAGGTTCTTCCTGGACCGCACATCCGCGTTATAGTATCCCGGGGCGGCATAGCTGCGTTTGCCAGTGGAAATGTCAACAGAGTCAGCAATTCCGGCGAGGGGTATGAAAGTGGTGTTTCCATTGTCTGGGTTCGGATTGAGGGGAAATCCTAGAGCGTCGCTCGCGGCCGCAAAGGCTCTGTCAAGGTCGGTGACGAAGGTATCGTAGCGGGCGTGAATATGGCCTCCCTTGCCGTGTACGGACGCCAGGGGCAGAAATTGGTTCGCAGTCGTTCCAGGAACAAGCGCCTCGACACCGGTTGCCGGAAACGTCCAATTCTCGGCTCGCTTGAAGCAAGGCTCGAGGGCATCAAAAGTCCATTTCGCGCCATTCCCGAGCGTTGTTCCCCATGAATCATACTCAGCGCGAGCACCGCGCTGCCATGCCATGTTGTTGATGGCTGAGGAACCGCCAAGGACCTTGCCACTGATCCAAATAAGAAACAACGAAGCGGTCATGCAGAATAGAGGAGCTAACCGTGGATATGCGATCACCAGGCCGTTCAGGAGTCCTATCTGAGGCACGCTCGAAAACCCCCAGTCGTAGTTAGGATTGCCTATGGCAGCGGCAGATGGATTGTCGATCAAGGAACCTGGGCTGAATGGGACATCGATGAGGGGGTCGCCGGCAGTGTTGTAGTGGCCAGCATCTATGACCCCAACACGCAGAGACGTTGCAGAAAGCCTGTTTGCCAATACTAAACCTGCCGTTCCGCCTCCGGCGATGATAATGTCGAAGGTGGATTCTGAGAATGATGCTGGGTCGACTGACTGTGACAAAGCAAAGCAAGTATTGATTATCGCGACGGCAAGAGCGGCCTTCATGAAGCGGAGAGGTCCCATGGTTGAGATGAGAGCGAACAATGGGTCTGCTACGACTTCATATACACAAATTGCAATCGTAACCTAGCAAATATAGTGACTTTCCGGTTTGCGAGATGACGAGCAGCCTCATCAGCTGAAACAGTGATGATCACTCATGCGAGTGGCATTCTCATCCGAAAGGGGGTTGGCAAGCTAGCTCGCGGCGCAGTTCAGATGTTGATGCGCTCCTGGACAGGTAGAATACGCCTGAGCGCTCGAGCGCTCGAGCTGGAATGGACCATCCCCTGGCTGCAGAACAATCTCGCTTAACCGAGTACCCGTTTAGCCTCTATGCAAAACATTGAGTTGAGGCTGTCCTGTTGCTTTGAAAATAACTGTCAGCATCCGGAACGTCGTCAGGGCGGTGAGCGGATCATCCGGTATGGACTGATTCGTGGAGAGAATTGAGTCAGGGAGGACAAAGAGCGAACGGTGCCCGTTGCAGATGACTCTCTAGATATGTCCCGAAAGCGCAGCATCTACAAAGACCGACGGACCATCAGCTATATGAAGGATTGTGATGTGTACCTGACGATGCAACGAAAAAATCGGACTTGCTACTCAGGCCTAGTTCAGAGCAGCAGTCGACGAAGTGAATTGAATGCTTTGGGAGATGCGATAAGTGGGAAGAGGGAGAGGCCACATCGTCGAAGATACCATCAGAATCAGCCGAAACTCAAGATATACAGATATACACGATGGGGAGCAGCGGGTCCGCGCTGATCCAGGCAGCGCGAGAGACATTGTAAATGTGCCTGAGAGTCTGACCGGCTCCTGTCCATAGCTATGTGCTGGGACGATGCGTAGAGGCTATGATCATAGCAGCTGCCGTCGACTCGAGCAGTGGGCGGGTTATTTGGTTTTGTTTGGCTGCTGCCTCGAAGCCGCCGTTTATCCTCTGTTTTTTCATTGCATTCAGTGCGGTAACCATAGCAAACCAGTGTCTCCAATCGCAGGAGCTCGGGATCTGCCAGCCATAATGCACGACTCAGCCGTCGGGGGCGGCAGGGGAAGGGGACGAGTGCAATGACATGAGGGTAGACGAGCAACAGATAGGTATCAAGAGGCTGAGGGTGAGCCACGTCTCTGCTTCTTCTCCTGGCATTCCCATTCATCTACAAATCACTGTCTGTTTTGTTTTACTAATTTCGGCTTCTGGACATCAGACCCCTCCCAGACGCGCGCACCCTTCGGACCGCACCACTTGCGCATATGCCTAGTACTTCACACGTAGGGTTGAGCTTGCGCCGACTCCAAGGGACTTGATCATGATAGTAACTCGGCTACGACATCTAATAAACCTCATCTGTGACTTTGCATCACTTGCGCACGACCTCATTCGACCTCCACAAGTGATCTCCTCGACTGCCTTCGGTTTGATCTCATTTCCAACCTTCAGGCCCCACTCTCATGTCAATCCTTAGCGACCCATAAGCTCCATCTCTTGCTCTACGATGGCCCTCACCTCCAGAAACCTAGGCGTAAACGTACACTTGAACGGCTCAGGACGACTGAAGACGAGATGTCAGCTAAATTCGAGAAACGTGTAAAGTCACGTACACAACCAAACCTTCCTGAACGACACGCTCGACGTCCAAGATCACAGGCCTCCCATTCTCATCCGTCCCAGGCTCTATATTCATCGACCAAAGAAGCATGGCATAGAAAATGAAGAGGGAGTTGCTGGCGACGTGGCGTCCCATGCAGATCCTCCTCCCGAATCCAAACGAGAGATGACTTTCCTCCTTCGTATCCGCGATGCCAGGCGCCATGTTTCCCTGCGCGTTGAGGAACCTCGCCGGATTGAATTCCGCCGCATCCACGCCATACACCCCCGGGTCACGGTTCATCTCCCAAACGTTGGTAATCACTGTCGTTCCGGCGGGTATGAAATGGCCTTCATACCAATCGTCCTCCATGCAGCGATGTGGAGCGCCAATAGGGAAAGCCGAGCGCCAACGTAAAGATTCTTTACCATGGAACGGACGTAAGGCAGGTGTTCGATGTCGGCGAATGTCGGGACGCGAGATCGACCGACGACTGCATCGAGTTCGGCCTGTGCGCGTTTCTGAGTCTCTGGGTAGGTGATCATGGCGAGTAGCCACCAAGCCATAACGCCAGAGGTCGTATCGGCTCCCGCGGCACTGGTCACAATCGCGTCGGCATCGTCAACGTCATAGGAGCAGACGATCACACATACAACATCGTTCCAGCTAGCCATGCTTTTTCGCGCTCTGATAAGTTGTGGCGACCAGCGTCTTCGATGAGAGTGGCAGAATAACTCGGATATGTCTCGCCTTTGGCCTGCAATGTTTCGTGAGCACTCTCATTCAAGACACCATTCAAGACATACCAGACGTTCGGCGACGTTCTTCAAAAGGCCCTCAAACACAAGTGAGTCGCGCTCATGCCAGTCCTGTGCATCTCTCTTCCACTTCGCCAAACTAAGGAGATATTTGCTCAGCAGATGTCAAGATGGACCTGGTACGACCTGATAGCACTCGCCTCCTGGGAATATGCCGCATCCACGGAAAGAACTGCACAAAATTGGCGCCCGGAGATGCCGCTCGCGTTACGCGAGCGGCCTGATCATTGATCTGTCTCACCGATGGGTCGGTCTCCGAGGCGATGGGGGAATCATACACTATGGACATGACCGCGGACGCCACAGAGCGCCGGAAATGCGCGTCCCATTTGTCAGGCTGGGCAATGATGCCGGCGGCGAGTCTTAGGGCCTCGGCAGACTGTGTGCCGTGGTAATTGTGCACGGCGCCTTTGTTGAAGCCCTCCATGCCAGCTTTGCGCAGTTTGCGCCACCTTAACCAGAGGAAGTGAGGATGACAGAAGCATGGAGAGACCGGGTGACATACGTATCATTATAGCGGCTGAGGCCTAGCGCGAGGCCACCGGAGAGCAGCTCGCTCGCGACGAAACTCGGTGGTCGGTCAGAGTAGATGCTGGCACGGCGATCAAGGAGATCCGTCGCAATTTTCTTGGAGCTTATCACGACAATAGGTTGACCCGCGGCATTGAGGTAGACGATGTCTCCTGCCAATGCGAAATCAGTACCAGATTTTCAAAAGACGTGTTGGAGGATTTACCGAAAGCCTTTCTGAACATGCCAAAGGTAAGCCATAGTTTATCACCGAGCTGCAATGCGTTGCCGAGAAGAGGAAGTCCTCTCGGTCCTGGGGCAGTCTACGCCATGGACTCCGGAAGTATCGAGCGAGATAGTAGGGAATGAATCCAACAAGGAGGACTAGAACCGCGGTGTGCGGGGACAGGTCAAAGGTGAGCGCATCAAGCATCTTCGAGTTTCCAGTAGCAGTGAACCAGTACCCAGATTTCTCAAAGGCTAGCTTCAGCCACGCTCATTTGAGTCATACAACGCACCAAGCTCTCAGCGCTATCACGGCCACCATGTAGTCATCGCCTGAACTGTCTCAGCACATGAGGGTGATCATGCATCAGGCTGAGGGCATGTGCGCGAGTTCAAAGTGACTGATCCGTGGTCGTCTGTGTAGATTTACACCCATGAAGACTACCGAAGAAATCCACCAGCTCGAAGCTGGGAAATAATCTACACAAAACCGTTAGGATTACTTATCTCCGTAAGCCCAGCCCTAACTTGCTCCCATTTTGAGAGCTCAAGATCAGACATCTGCCATTCTGAGCGACTGCGCACAATTAAGGTAAGGCCCCACAACAACAAGCGTGGTCCGCTGCTTAAAATAGAGATTGCACGGACTAGAGGTGGGTCCAACAATCTGGAACTGGCAAGTCCCACACGTGTCCCCGCTGCAGCGTCTATGAACACTCTGATCGAAACAAAGGCTGCTTGGGCGTCCTCTAGTCATGCGGAGCATGTAAGTACGATCCTCAAATGGCAGTGAGAGCTGGAATATACACGTGCTGCCCTCAACGAAATGGCCGCTGAAATTTTGACCTGCGAATCGAAGTTGTCGTTCAAAAGCTCAAAGTTCCAAAATCAAAATCAAACTACCAAAGTGGAGTTGCCGCAGCCCTAAATGTAAGCGTGGCCACGCCTGGTCACGTTTCTTGGTCTAAGAGCCACCGAAGTCCACCTTGCACTCAAAGCCGTCTGCATCCCCCTTCTGTCGTCGATGACCTGTGCACATTCACGTGGCGCAGATAGGAACCTTGGAGTTATCCATACGGCGAAATTCGAGAAGCGAATTCTATAGCAATCCTGGATTACCTTTCGCGAAGTGCGAATCCCCTCTCGCCGTGGCTGCGTATCGCCTCGCTCTATCGCTGACCTCAAATCTGCGCCCGGAGCACACCGTATCGTGGCAATACTTCCGATTACTGTGTCTGTGTCTGACGATAGGCGTTCGTCATAAGGGCGCTCGGCGTTGAACGCCACTTACGCTCGCTCTGACAGCTATCTGCAAGTGACAACGGGAGTTGTGGGTGGTTCGTAGTTTGTTATTACGGCGTGACGATGGGAACTGCCCAAATGACGCCGATTGCCTATTCTAACTCAACGAATCAAGGTTTCGATGTGTCCGCTCCACAGCCGGTTTCAGTTGAATAGTGCTTCATCAAGTTGGAATTACACGAAGCTGGGGCTCGTCTGGAGCAACATAACATCATTCGCGTGAGCACCTATCTCAGTTGCTACTTCGACCCACCTTGAATACTCAGATATACATCATTCTTCTGGCACGGAAGCAAGTGGATTCCATCCAGCGCCTAGAGAAGTGGGTCTCAACTACACTGCACGTGGTAAGACTCCAGTTCTATATAGCAGAAGAGACCAGCCCTTTACATTGTCCTCATCACTCAGTTCTTTCCGAATAGCTCACTCGACTAAAAGCTCGAAATCACTGTTTACAAGAGTATCAAACGAAATGGTCAAGACAACGATCAAGCTTGGAGGGTCTGCCTCGAACGTCACCGTGGCCAAAGTCGGGGTTAGTATGTCATACTTAACTCCGTTTCAAATATCTCCATGCTAACTTGTTTTTTTTCCTCGTATTTCTTTTTGGATAGCATGGCTTGATGATGATGACGTGCGGCGCCTTTGCATCTGTGTTCTAAGAGATGAGCGCACTAACGCTCAAGATACCATGCAGATGGAAGCCCATACACGCTCCGGACGAACAATGCTTCGAGGCTATCAAGGCCAGCTTGGACAGTGCGCCTCCCGGTGCCAAGATGCTCCTGAACAGCGGTCAGTGACTTGTTCTACTTTATCTGAAATTTCAATATTCACGGCTTTGAGTTCTAGGTGAATTCTACGGTGAAGTTTCGCACATGAACGCGAACTTGGAACTTCTGGCTCGCTTCTTCGAGAAGAATCCCAGCTATGCCAATAAAGCGTTCCTCGCTGTCAAGGTACGAATATCATTGATCACTTTCAAGCAAGCCCTAATATTAGATGCGATACATAGGGAGGAACAAAGGCTGACAGTCACGCCACTGATTGCTCGTATGTACTCATCCTCTTTCAACAATTTTTACGGTGGCCGCCCACTGATCGGTTTGGTTTATCATTGGCTTGATAGGCCCGAGAACTTGAGGAGAAGCGTGAACAACATCAACGCAAAACTTCGGGGCACAAAGACACTTGACATCTTCCAGCCAGCTCGCATCGATCCCAACTTCACTGTCGAGGATCAAATCAAGACCCTGGCTACGCTGCAGAAGGAAGGCAAGTTTGGTCATATCGGCCTTTCAGAGTGCAGTGCTGCGTCTGTAAGGCGCGCGAACGCTGTGAGTTTGGATGTATCTTTTTAGAGAGCACGAAGACCTGATTTTGATGCTGCGCCAGGTGGTTCCTATCT
Organism: Heterobasidion occidentale; assembly: GCA_039111635.1. Lineage (NCBI taxonomy): Eukaryota > Fungi > Basidiomycota > Agaricomycetes > Russulales > Bondarzewiaceae > Heterobasidion > Heterobasidion occidentale. The sequence continues at coordinate 456,148 of JBCAQO010000007.1, forward strand.
CATTTGTTGAGATCGAGGTTAGCCCAATGTCATACGGGAAAGAAGCGAAAGAAGGTGAGATTCTGCCGGAAGATTTGAATATGAATAGCTATCAGCTAACCCTTACACTCTAGTCATCGCTACCTGCGCTGAGCTGGGCATCACTGTTGGCGCGTACTCGTGAGTTTTGTGTTTACAGTTGAAAGCAATGAGTTGCTGAATCGACGCATTCAGTCCTATGGGCCGAGGCTTCTTGACCGGCAAGATCACGAAAGCTGAAGACTTCGATGGTTCGTCCTATTTTGTCTTTTTAACGCAAGCTCGACGTCGCTCACTTTCTTGTAGAGGGAGATCACCGCAGGCACTTCACTCGCTTCAAGAAAGAGGTACCATCCCTTCTCTCAAATTCGTTTTACGAGCAGCTTTTGACGCGAGAGGCGCGTATAGAACATCGAGCACAACTTCGCCATCGTCGACGGACTGAAGCGCATCGCTGATTCGAAAGGAGTCACTACTGGGCAGCTGTCGATTGCTTGGGTCAGTGCGCGCGGGCCGCATGTTTTGCCCCTTCCTGGATCATCGTACGTTTCTCTATGTTGGAGGAGAAATCGATGATTGATGCATTGTGATATCGACAGTCACAAGGACCGTACGCTCGAAAACCTGCAGGGTGCGGACGTCACATTGACGTCCGCGGAATTGAAGGAGATCGACACCATCTTGGAAACCCACCCCGTTGCTGGAGGACGTTACATTGATGGGATGGAGACACGTTTCAATCTCTGGGGCTAAACGCAGCGTCCTGGTACAGTCAAGGACGTCGTGAAGTGGGTCGTGCCTCAGAAAGACAGTCAATATGGATGTGTATGTTGCCGTGGCAGTTGTAGCGTTTAACCCATGTTTGTTTATATATACTATGCAATGGTCGACGTGTTCTTGTCTCGTCGGAAGCACGAATGTGTTACTATCCCGTGATCGGCCAGTATCAAATGTGCTCGGTGTTCGCTGATGAACAGGAGAATCGTCGAAGATTCCAGTGTTTAGTCTGGGGAATGTGACAATATATGCCGCCGGTGGGCCACTGATGATATACTTCATAACAACAGCATCTCCCCTCTACCCTTCCAGAGATGCTTCTCCGAGACATGGGGCCTCGGGAATTTTGGATCTTGCTTGCTGATGATCGGCTGAGACGGGAGACGGCGTGTCAGCTACCTGCCTTCCAATCTCTAGAAACCTCAAGAGGTTGCATGCCGCATATGTCGTGTGATTGTATCACCTCGACTATACTCTGTATGCTTAGCCCAGCTCTTCCATCATAGCCAATGAGGCGTTGAAATTGAGAGAGCCAGCGGTGAGGACCATCTGCAAGGGGCCTATAGTGTTTGTGTGGGTACAGTTCACGAAAGAATGGAATGGAATCGCAACGTAATGTATTGCTGGTGGTACCAGATTCAGAGCACGAGTGCTATGCGGTTCAACGGGGCTCAGACATTCAGCGGATGGGTGTACGCACAAGAGGGTCGGGTATTACGCGACAGCAGCCACGCAGCGTGAGATATCCTGAGGGAGCCGGTCAGGACCCAAATTCCAAACGCTGTTCGTGTGCGAAATCCGATAGTGATCCATCTTGGATGGTAGGTTTGAGGATGGGCTTCTCTCCAACGAATTGCAGTGTGCGGTTGTGATGACCCCCCGGATACCGCAAGAAGATAAACCAAATGGTGGCCGGAGTATAAAAACGAGTAGTCGCCTTTAACTGCCCTTTGTCGCTCATAGTAATGTCATACTTCCTCATTCCGCAGTCTTGTATTGCAATGCACTTCCTACTAACCTTGACGCACCTTGACACTACCCAAGTCCCTCTCCAACAAAGGGCAGCTCAGAGAGGCCTGCGCTGACAAGTTTGCGACGATGATCGTGTTCTCTTCGAAACACGAAAGCGCCACTGAAAATCTATGACCAGGAAACGAGATATGAGAAATTATGATCAGATTGAAGGGCATCCGATATCGGTGGACGCAAAGGGGATGGTGCGTGTGTTGCGTGTGTTGCGTGTGGTGGGAGTGATGCGAGCGAATGAAGAAAGAAGGCGGAAAGATTCTAGTGCGTACTCTCTTTTTTGCCAGCTTCTGCATGGTAATGCGCAATTCCGTCGTTGAGAATAGAGCACATTTTCAACTACCTATGCTCACACTCAAATCTAGTAGAACGCAGACGCTATGTTTTGATCATCAGCAGCGGTATAATGTTGACTTATATCCAGGCCCGCGCCATTCGTACGCACAAAACACCAAGCCCAGCTTGCTTAGAATCGAACCCAGCCTTTGCCTGTATTTTAGCACTCATAGGGATCAAATGCGCTTCAAATATGATCATACGAGGGGGTAGAAGGGCAGTAATACGCTAGCGCAAGAGTTGAATATGTTATTTGGGAACAGCCTGATTGTGGTAAGTGGCATGGCATTATCGATGATTATACAAAGACCCTCGCTGACGGGGATCATCAGGTCTACGTAAACTAGGAAGTTTTATCAGACTGGCCAGTCATTGCCCAATATACAACTGAGTTCAATATTAATACTATTATCTCGATTAGACAGCCTTGTCTCATATCGCCGATGATATTTTTTCCAACTATGACATGGTCATCACGGTTTTGAATAAGTAAGGAGCATCCCTGAAGAAGAACATCCTTTGCCAACAACTCACGATACTTCAAGTAGCAACAAAACCTATGAAAGACAGTCGTTCAACGAATAACTCTTTTTTTGCCAGGCCGTCGTTGGCGCCATGTATAGTTCAATTTTTTCGGCCCGCTTGGATACACGCATCCTCGCTACAGAGAAACTGAAGAGGGGGTCGAATCGGGAGATTTCAATGGTCGATGCCATTGCTCAAACGAAGGGCTTGCGGATCTTGCAAGTATTGAGAGGTAAGCTCCTCTAAGCAGACCGTTGGTGTGGTGTATCAGCACTCGATTGTACAGATGACATACTTCAAACCAATATCTGCAAATGGTTGAATCAGTCTGATTTTTCGACACATCGCCGTATGGCCTCTAGAACGCGAGAAGGCGACCACTGCTTTGTACATGGAGTAACAATCCTTGACTGGAAGCAAGGAGCAAATTGTATGGTTGCACAGTATCGGTATGCTGTTCTAACTCCTCTTTATCATTTTAATCCGAGACAACCGGGCAGCTGACGACGGAAATACTGAAAACGGTTTACTCTCAAACGTATATCGCTCACGTAGCTCGACGGCTATCAAAATTTTCAACATGACCAACTGGTCAGTCTATTGATCGCGGCGACCTATATGCACTACGCCTTCCCTCAAGGAATCGCTAATCTGGAGTCCCATACATCTTCTCGTCACTCATCTTGTATCTCAAGGCCCTGGTGTTCCGGTCGCTCTGAAGGATCTCTGTCCACGCGATAGTGATGGCATACAGCAATCAAACATCGATGAGTTGGCCGAAGCATAACCGAGTTCTTCGATCAGGCGTGTATCCTCCTACATACTCGACCGAGTCTATTAGTTCAGCGCACTAGCATTCTAGTATCCCTAACTGTCGCAACTCCGGCAATCTCCCTGTAACGATCACAAGCCGACCCGTGTTGGAGATCAAGCCATCAAGGAGACAAGTGAGTCACTACTCGCGTTGATCTCCACAATAAAAGTTCTTGTGTCAGTAACAACATTCACTCGTATATCGAAGACCTCCTTGATTCCAATTCCAACCTACACGCTAGGGGGACCATGGCCAGGATGTTGATCGTGGGGACTATAATAATCGTCGAGATGGAATGTAAGTCTCATTTTCAGCGAGGATACAGCAGTAGACCGTTCAGTCGCCTATGAAGGTCCCAGTGTATCTGCTGCTAACAGATGCCTTACGGAAATCTATCTCGTATGCCGATCTCGAGACGGCTCTGGGGAGCCTTGCGAAAACTCTGGACGAAAATCATGACCGTATATTGCAGAACACACCACAGGGCGCCTGAGTTGCTCTTCGTCTCTGCCGGACCTATGAGGCTTGCGGAATATTCTGGAACTATCATCATCATCATAGCTCCTGAAGGTACCGATGAAGGAAAAAGCAAGGAATGTACGGAGGGTTAACGCATATATGGCTATAACATTGAGCGATACAGCAAGAAACTTAAGAAAACAAAACATAATTAAGCTGATAAAGTATAGGCTCTAAGAATGGATCTGCAAGCGGCCGCCCAACCCTCTGCGGTAAGCTTCAATACTGAGCCAACCGACTTGCGACCAGGCTAGTGCAACAGGCGCTCACTCTCGTCGATGGCGTGCGGTGCACCCCCTGGTGTGCCGCTTGAGCGCGTCCTCTCGCGTGTACACTCCACCGCACCGGTCGCATTTGTACGACGCCGGCATGTGCAATTTTGTTCGTAAGTGCCGCCGGAGGTCACCTCGCGACTTGCACACTTGTGGACAGTCCCCGAGTGGACACGCATAACGGCCCTGCGCGTTGGGATGCACGCCACTGACGATCACAGTGATGAGTTCCTCGATCTCGTCTGTGAGAGCAGCTCGCCGGCGGCATTCGTAATATCGAGGAACGAGGTCTCAGATAGAGAGGAAGTGGAAGGTACGGGCGGGGGTGTAGGCGATGCCGGCGGGGGATTAGATTGTGCATGCGTGGGCGTGGGCGTAGGCGACGTTGGCATGGGTGTAGACGGTGCAGGCGTAGGTGTGGGCGTAGGCGACGTCGGCACAGGTGTAGACGGTGCAGGCGTGGTAGGCAACGTCGGCACGAGTATAGACGGTGCAGGTGTGGGCGCGGGCGTAGGCGATGTCGGCGCGGGCGTAGGCGATGTAGGCGCGAGCGTAGACTGTACAGGCGTGGGCGCGGGCGTAGACTGTACAGGCGTAGGCGCGGGCGTAGGCGATGTCGGCGCGAGCGTAGACTGTACAGGCGCGAGTGCAGGGGTAGGCGATGTCGGCGCGGGCGTTGACAGTACAGGCGTGGGTGCGGGCATAGTCAGTGCAGACGTGGGCGGGGGCGTGGTCGTGGTCATGGTCAGCGGAGGCGGGGGTGGAGCCGTCAAAGCAGCGGACACGTCTCGGGTAGCAGAGGCGAGCGAGCGCGGAGGGCTTCCCCTGCGTTTTGGTGGTGACATCGAGGATTCCACTGCAGGCGTTGAAGTCGCGGACACGTCTCGGGTAGCAGAGGCGCGTGAGCGCGGAGGGCGTCCCCTGCGTTTTGGTGGTGGCATCGAGAATGCCACTGTTTGTGCTTTGCGCTTCCGGCCCGTCAGCTTTAGCGCAGGGGGCTCCGGACTCTTGACGTTGTGGGATGTCGGTGAGGCGCAGCTGGATTGTGCCAGTGGGACATCGACGCTGGAAGCCGGAGAGGACGCGCGCGATGTCGGCAAGACAATGCGCGCGGTGGGTGGGAAAGACGATGGAGGAAGTAAGCGGCGTGGAAGGGGTGCAATCGGGCGTTCTTCGGGAGGTGGAGTCATGTAGAGGTCGTCATCCTCTTCAACCTCGCCATTTCTCAACAGCAAAGTATCATCACCAAACTCGTCGCCTAGCTGAGATTCGGCAGGACTATCGCAAGCGTTGGGTGGAATCCGTGGCAATGACGTCAGAGCGCTCCCGTTCCTCAAGTCCAGCATAGCAACATCATCATCGTCATCATCTCCCTCATCCATCCTCGGAAGCGGCAAAGAGTTCGTCTTCGCGGGGTCTACTCCTACTTGGTCGCGCAAGGTCTGAACGTATCGTTCGCGGCCTCCATCCGAGTTGATCGGTATGTCCATCCCTGTGCTGGTAGGGACGTAGCCGTACCAAAGCACTCGCTCTCTAGGTTCGTACGCGTCAATAGGCGGCGCGTGCTGGCCCCCATGGAGATGATGAGATAGCGTTATACTGTCGACTCGAGGTCTTGACGTACCGATTCGGACTTCCGTCTCTCCCACTCGCGGTCGAAGGCTTCCATATCAAAGTAATCGAGTGGGGTGTCGTAGCGCCTGTTCTGTGAACCCTCTGCCGAGTGGGAATGGTACCGAAGGCGGGAGGTGGAGTATACAGAAGCCATCGGGATAGGTAGTGATTCAGGATAGATTAGTTTGTTTAGACTGGAAGGTAGTTAAATAGTACAAGTACAACCTGTGGGGACATGAGTGCCGCGACCTATATATGATTCCAGGAGGAGCTTGGGCAATGCCACAGACAAAGCGCGTGTGGCATTGACCAGCTATTGTCGGTGGCATTGGACAAAGCTAGTGTGGCACGCGAAGGACGAAGAACAGTCGCCAGGGTGCCTATGTGGTGGGGACACAGCCACGATTGTCCACGGAAGTCACAGGTGGCAGAGTGCCACGGTGGACAACAACACCCTGGCCCCTTGCCTGCAACATTGCGTTGTATGCTTGTCATTGCGCTCAGTTCGAAGTTGACTTGGGGCGAGAGTAGCCGTCAAAGACGTAGCCACGCTGGGCGCAAATGGACCGACTGAGCGACTCAACAATGTTCGTGTGCTCCTCAGAACGCTAAACACGACCTGCACCTTCCCGACTTATCGCGCCGAAGCTCGCTGCAGCAACGTTTCCATACGTCTGTCCTCGAAAGAAAGCCTCCTAAGGAGCCATGAAGAGATTGGCAACGCTGCAAGATGACTTGCTTCCTTCAGCAGGATTGGGATCCAAGTATACGTGACTGTCATCACATGACGTGACTTGACGCGCTTGAGCGGGGGATCGGAAATAGCCGGGTACTTACAAAGCGCACTTGATCAGCCACTTCGACCTTCAGCGTCCTCCATCCTCGCCCATCCTCGTCCGCGTTTTAGACTGCTCTCTGTGCTCGACTCTATCTCTTGCATGTTTCAATCAGCTTTACTCGCATCTTGTTATCTAAATCAGGAAGCTTTGTTAATATGACCTCAGAAGGAGTATGTCCCGGACACGTCAGTTGGATAGCGAACACTACACAGGGCACAATATACGTGCAACGTTGCACATGCAGACATACACTCTTCAACGTGTGTGCGTTGCTTTGATGTCTCCTGTCATTGATTGAACATTAGCAAAAACATTCAACTAGCGTTGAAAAAACCTCCTCGTTCCTCTCATCGATTTGCGATTGATCCCCTGAAGTCGTCCACGCTTCGACGCTTGACCTTCTAGCTCCGTCACATGTGCTGAAACTATGCAAATTTGCTCCCTTGCTTGTCAGGTTTCATCGTACTCCAGACCCGCCTGCTGCGTTGCGCTGATATTGTGTTTCGACCTCATAGCTATGCTATTTACCGACAATTATGCACATTCTTCAAGTCTGCAAGTCTGCTTCTGTCCTACTCATGGTCTGAGTGCTGAGGTCTGTCCCTTTTGGCTCTGTTCTGCATGCGTATACCTCTTCTGTATTCTCACAAGTTATCATGCTAACTCCACTCGACAATGATATATTATGGCCTTTTGGTTTCTTTGACGCCCGGACGCTCGCGATGAAGATCATACGCGCATAAGCAGCTCTGGTGAGTTAGGAAGAGGCCTCAACAGCGCTTCCCAGCAAATGAAATCGTTTCGAGAGTCTCGCTTTAGCGCTGCGTAATTCCTCTGTAATCGATGCCGCTCTCCACACTTCACACTCCGCCGGTCTCCTCCTAATTTGATGTATACTCTCTGATGTTTGGGATGCTCCCCAAACCTATGCAGGGATGCTTGGCCGCTGCAGCTGAAGCAGATGCAAATCGTCTAGTCGAGTGAAGGGCCGATGAGTACGGTCCTACTTACCGGTTTCAGTCATTCTTCAATGGGCGTATGCTGTATCGCCAAATCCAACGCTGGCGAGGTAGTTTCGATCGCATCATCTTGTTCAATCATATGTATGATGCCGTGGCAAGCCTTGTGAGTGCCTTGCACCCCTCCATACAGGTCCAGTGGCGCTCCGGCGCCCGCGGGTCAGTGGCTACCCTGCTATCACATACTTCTCCATCAGTACTCAACACAGATCGTCCTTTGATCATGGTTTATATATCATCATCGTTCCAGGAACGGCCCATTCGTCGAAGACTCGCAAGATGTTTTCAATTATCTGGTTGCACCTTTTCGCGATGAGCTGCATTGTCTCCAACATTCTTCCCGCTTTGGCCGCTCTCCTCCAAGATCCCTCAGAGTTACCTACAGGGAAGGTCTATGACTACGTTATAATTGGTTGTACGTCTTTTCATTCTCACTTCGATTGAGTGTAATTCTCATCATTATTATAGCTGGTAATGCTGGCGGTGTCGTTGCAAGTCGGCTGACCGAGGACCTTACCGTCAATGTCCTTGTAATTGAAGGTCAGTGGTCGGAACCAGCTCTCCAGACCGGCGGACAGTGATAATAATGGGTTTGAATAGCCGGTGGCAATGACGCGGGCGACGATCCTGTCTCGCAACGCATCCCAGTCCCGCTCATGGGGATCTCGCTGCAGAAATCAACGATTGATTGGAATTTCACCACAACACCACAGAGGGGTTTCTACAACAAAACAATGCATTATGTTCGGGGCAAAGTCCTCGGCGGTTCGACAACACTCAGTATGTCTCTCCTATACTTTATTTCCCCTTTAGAGAGGAGCTTAGGCATCCTGTATCCTAGATTTGTTGACGCACACTCGTGGATCATCCGACGACTACGATAGATGGGCGCGAGTGACCGATGATGATAGCTGGAGTTGGGATCGGCTCGAACCATACATGCGCAAGGTACGTTCATCGTTTTCCCTCTCCGCCCCTTGGGGGCTGGATAGCCTAAGGTTCTCATGATACTCTGATCTGCAGTTAGAGCAACTTACGCCTTCGACGGATGGCCATGATATCTCACAACAAATTGACATATCGGCGCATGGAACTGATGGACCGCTTTCAATCTCGCTCCCAAATTACTCTCTCCACGTCGATGATCTGATTGAAAAAGCCGCTCACGAGCTCCCAAATCGTTTCCCGTTTAACAAGGACCTGAACACAGGCAGCCCTATTGGAATCAGTACGTGTCTCTCTAGGTTTATAAGTCATCTTTCCCTTGTAAGCGTCTCGTCTGACTGTAGGCCTACGTCACTGCTCTCAGGTTACAACCAGAATGCTATCAGAAACGGTGTACGGGAGAGTGTGGCGTCAGCGTATATCCGCCCTGCGCTCGCACGGGGCGATAATCTAGACGTACTGCTCAACACTCAGGCGCTCAAGCTCTCTCCTACAGGACACATTAATGGCAAGCCTTCCTTCCGCACCGTTCACTTTGCCACCGGGCCCCATGGTCAGTCACCGTTCATCTCTGTCGCGCACCGGCTCAATTTCCCCATGCGCTTTGGCAGCACAAGTCCATACTGTGACCGCCAAGGCTGAAGTCATCGTCAGCTGCGGTTCAGTATCGACTCCACATCTCCTTCAGCTATCTGGTATTGGCGACGCCGCGAAACTCAAAGCCGTAGGCGTTGAGCCTATCCTCGACCTTCCAGACGTGGGCCAGCACTTGCAAGACCATGCCCTTTTTACTCAGCCCTACGTCGTTTCAGAAGGCAACCCACTTGACATGTTCACACAAAACGAGACCTTCCAGGGCGAGGCGCTGAAGGAGTGGCAGGAAACAAAGAAAGGCATCATGGGACTTTCTTTTTCCAGTCAGACAGGTTGGCTGCGATTGCCCGACGAGTCTCCGATATTTAAGTCTACCCCGGACCCGAGCGCAGGAAAGAAAAGTCCTCATTTCGCCCTCATCTTCACGGTAAGCTTGACCTGATTGATTTGAAGGTCACAATGTCTGACGTGAAGCGTCGCTCGGCTTACAATGCAGCCAACATTTGTGACAGCCTCACTCAAGCATGGCTCCACCAACGGGTTTCTCACCCTCTCCAACATTGTGGCCTCGCCTTCATCTCGTACGTCACCTCGCAGAAATTCTAGCGCCAGGCTTGACTGACGTCGCGAGACAGGTGGATCGATCTCCATTACTACATCCGACCCTTGGAGACAGCCAGCCATCGATCTGAATCTACTCACCACCGAATTCGACATGTTCTGCATGAAGGAAGCTGTCAAGATGTCGCGTGAATTCCTCACTGCTCCATCTCTTGTTAATTTTGTCCAGGGACCCTTCGGCGGTCTGTTCCTTACCTTTCTTATGCTCTTATACATCTACTGATAAGCCATACGATTAACCAGGATTAGCTGACATCAACACGGACGAGGAGCTTGAAGAATACATTCGTAAAAATACCGGCACAATCCATCACGCGGTCGGCACGGCGCGCATGTCAAGCCACGATTCGAAGGAAGGCGTCCTCAACCCGGATCTGAGTGTCAAGGGCTCGCACGGGCTGCGCATTATCGACGCATCGATCTTCGTGCGTACACAATCGACCTCAATTGCTCTTCTCTGTACCATGGTCTGACTCGTGCCTTGCAGCCTTTCTTGACGGCGGCGCATACAATGGCGCCCGTGTATATCATTGCTGAGCGGGGAGCAGATATCGTCAAGAATGCTGCTCTACATGCAAATCTAGGAACGCAGGAGCATGAGATGCAGGAGGTGCTAGGAAATGCGAAGGCGCCGCGTGTAGCTCGCTCGGAAGTTGAACTCTAGATGGTTCAAAGACATGAATTCCGGGCTGAATAGTATTATACAATTGCTCTAGGATATAGCAGGTAGACTATACAGTTTGTATATAATTCCGTATGTATCGTGAAGCCTCCCGGGTTGCGTTTAACCCTCTTCTGTTTGTTCGTACGAGGCGTTTGGTTCGGGGGGCAGACACATCGTGTTCCTGGCGAGACATACCAGTTTTGTATCGTATATAGTCGAATAAGGTGATGATGAGAGCCTACGACAGGTTTGTAATTGAACTCGGAGCCGCCGCAGTATCATATCATACCGAGCGTCTTTCACAGACGCCAAAGCCCTTCCCCACGGGGTTGGTTTCCTTGATCCCTATGCAGGAACGAGTCTTGTCCCATACTAGAGGGGCCATGGGCCCTTTTCCCGTCAAACGGTTCACAGTGGGGTGTTTCGCACCCTGCTCCGGCCAGCATGGAAATTGGACACCTTCGCCCCACTCAGGTCCGGGATATCAAGTTGCGGTCTTGTCTGCGCCCAAAGTACTTAGATCTCACGAGTAATTAGTCTCGATTTTCCCAATCGCCTTACTACCACCTCACGTCGTCACACTGTGAAATGTCGACCTACAAGACTTTCGCCGTCGCTGGTGTCGGAAATGTTGGCAAATTTATTGTCGAGGAGCTGCTCAACCAGAAGGTTGCTGGGAAAGCGAGCGAAATTATGATCTTAACACGCGAGGCAGGCTACGCCCGTTATTCACTGTTTCCCAGACCGAGACTCAGTTCGTTCTCGTTCAGGGATCCAACAATGAGGCAGTCACCAAGCTTGAATCGCGCGGGGCTAAAGTCGTCGCTGTCGACTACGACTCGGTCTCTGCTCTCGCGTCCGCTCTCACAGGCGTGGACGTCGTCATCTCCGCACTAGGCTACGCTGCCATTTTCGCGCAACAACTGAACCTGGCAGCAGCATCCAAGATAGCCAAAGTCGGACTCTTTGTCCCGTCGCAGTATGGTCTTCCCGGTCGTGCCGGAATTCCAAGCGAGACGGAACTGAAAGAGAAACTAGACGGAGTCGGCATGTCGGTTTTCCTGGACGGCGCGTTGGCTGATATTCTGTTCAAATATGCGTGCGTAGTCTGACACTCACTGCATGGTGATTCTGAGACGTTGTGTATTCATATAAACGTTCTAAATGCAGGGACTACGCCAACCTGATTTTGGAAAAGGGCGAGGCTACAATCCCTGGCGATGGGACGGCCCTGATCTCATTCACAGACCGTCGCGATGTCGCTCGGTATGTCGCGTACGTTCTCACCACACTTCCACCATCTCGCCTCGCAAACCGGGAGTTTCGCATCGAGGGTCAGCGTGCCGTACGTCCATTTTATTTATCAAGGCGCAGTATCACGTCTGATTTTGCATAGTCTCTGAAAGCAATCGTCGATGAGTATCGGGCGCGCACGGGAAAAACGTTGAAGGTGACGTACCTGCCGACGGAGGATCTGGAGAACGCGCTCAAGAAAAATTCTAATGACGTCTTGAGCGTTATACGGTTGTCTTGGGCTACGGGTAAAGGGATAGTTGGGGAAGAAAGCGAGCTTGCCAATTCAGAGTTCCCGGAATGGAAACCAAAGACCGTGATAGACATCCTCCTAGGTTGAGCATTGGATAGAAGAGTCCAAAGAAGTCCATGTATAATTTCATTTTTTTAGATGTTTTATCATGATTCCATACCTCGAGCAATTCAAAGATTCTGCTAGATCTTCGAATTGAATCTCCTCCAGTTTCCCTAGGAAGTCCATGCGTGACAGGTCAAAGTCACAGTTGGTCACCGAAGGTCACAACTGTGATGGGACGCGATCGGATTTTCAAATACGTCTTCCTCTCCTCTTAAGTTACCACTGGGGTCAGCGCTTCAGCTCTCCACTATCATTCCACATCAACATTGATGTGGTAACAACGCTGGCACATATGGACTGTATTATCGTAAGACTCTGCATTAACATCAATCATTCACTGAACTTCGTCTTCGCATTACTGTGAGCTTTATGCGCCTATTTATGCACTCGATGCTGACTATATCCTTTGTTGAATTTTGCTTGCTCCGACGGTCACCTGAAGAGAATTACACATGAGGCTGCTTACAATCGGTTTTTTTCGCTCGCACATTTGGTGTATCTCAGGGTCAATCAAACCGAGAGCGAGACAAGTTTTCGTTTTTGTCTGCATCACAGCTATATTGAACACCCTCCACATTTTTGCTGCCAAGGAATCCCGCTAAATATATGCCTCTGCGTGGAGATGTGACCTGGCTCGAGATTTATCCATTTTCTAATTGTGCAGTGGCAAACACGCAATCACGAATATTTGTTGCCATGTCGTGACTTCTTCACAGTCAAAGAAGTGTACGCAAGGAGCTGTCGTGCCGTATGTCCCGCCATGACAACAGAACCAGAATTGTAGCTACCACTGCAGTGTGGTAATTTCTGCGCGCCCGCCATGTCATGCACCATCCGCACAAAAGCCGATCATCATGGCGGCTCCTCAAACCAAAGTTGAGCGCTGATGCCTATTTAATTTGCCAGAGGGAGTAATGAGGCACTGGATTGTGACGGATCCGACGACTTGCACGACGGTTCGAGAGGAGGCTGCATCGCGATCAGGCTCGCATTCTCCGCGTCTGACCGGGCGCTACGGCTGTGTGCCCACAGAGGACGACCTTGTTGTAAGCCGTCCCCTTCTGGCAAGTGTGACGTGATCGTTGAACTATCGTCGTTAGAAAGGGTCTAGATGCGAGATGACAAGCTTGACACTTCCGGTGTACATGGAGAGCACGCTGTCGCCGGCGATATGTGTATTTTGACCCTGAAATCCGCGTCGGAAGTCTTTGGTGCATTGTCGCGCGGGCACGAACGCCGTATCAAAGTTGGGGCACGAACTTGCGTGCAATGAGCCGACGAATGGCGAAGTGCACGTCCGAATCATCTTCTGTCAGATGTCAATGGTATGATCATCTTATGGAGGCACCACACGCGCTGTTGGTAATCTCCACGACCTGAAGCATCGAACGACAGCATACTCGCTAGGTGACTGTTGAAAGGTGCAAAAAATTGCAAGATCAATTCATGTCTGGATATACTATGAGGTACGTAGCCGCCTTGTGTTGTATTTCTCAGCACTGACCATTTTTCCTGACAGCACAGATGTCTGCGAAAGCTATTGTGGTGTAGCTAATATACCCCAGCGCCACAGTCTCCCCACCTTCACATCTATGAATTTAGAAATGCCATCCACCCGACAAATCCATCACTCTGTGCGGATCGTACACTGCTCTGATATCTCGCAACCTCTCCAGGTTCTTCCCATACATCAACTCTATGGGTGTCCCAAGGAGGGGCAGGTTTGGATATAACGATGCGTTAACGAGTGATTGCCCCTCCGCCTTAGCATCTGCCCTGATCTGCGCTATACTCTGCCGGAGCGCATCGTGGACTGCGGCGTCAGACTTTTCGTCGAACCACGCGTAGGCCACATTGAGGGGGAAGTGTACGACGGAGCGATCGGCGGGCCACGCTGAGGGCGGCCCATGGCTATAGTAGTCGGGCAGGAAGACCTCTACCACATATTGGAAGAAGAAACCGGAGTGGTACCGCTCCAGGTAGCTGCCCCAGAACTGAAGCGAAACTTGCGTTGGTAAGAATAAAGGTAAGGAAGCCGCTGAGTCGTCACCTTCGTTTCATTGGCGACCTTGTTCAGGAGGGAAGGCGTCCATCTCTGTATGGGCGCCTCGTCTTGGATCCTGTTTCGAGGATTCAATACTTGGAATGCTAGCGGAGAGCGAGGCGGACGAAAGACGAGCCGACGCACCGTCGAGGGGTGTTACTCGGCTGTCCTGCGCTCAGCAAAGTGAGGAAAGGCATGGACGAGACCTGAACGATGCTGTTTTGGATTGACAGTGCCTCATCGAATATTCCAGCTGGAGGCGAAGGAGCATTGTAAAATACAATGATAATAGCGGTCAACTAGGTCTTTTATCAATCAAGGTAAGATAAGAGGAAAGCTGAGATATACTTTTCCATAGACGTAGTCGAATATGATGTTCATCGTTGCCTTGGGATCGCGGGTATTTGACGCAAAGTTGGCGATAGCATTGTTTGCTCGTTCGATGTCAGATTCCGGAACGATTACGGAACCACCCTAGAAAAGATGAGCTAAAACACAATTGGTCCCGCCCAACGTGAAGTTCACTTACCCAAATATCACCCTGTGGTATGACCTTCAGCGTGAACTTGGTAACTATGCCCTGAGACGCAAATGAGTTGACAGAGTGTAAAAATGAACTGTAAACTCACAAAGTTATTGAAACCCCCCTTAGATACGTGAGTTCGCAGTCACAGGCACGGAACCATCAGATTACTCACTTTGAGCCCGTAGAAAAGATCCGGGTTCCTCTGGGCAGAAGCAGTAGTGACAGTTCCGTTTGGCAGGACTATCTCGCAGGCCAGTAACGTGTCGATAGTGAGGCCATGCTCGTTTGTTATCCAAGATAGGCCTTCACGGTCAAGGTTTGAATCAGCTTTACTGTTTGAACTACTACTAGAAACGCACCTCCGCCTAGTATGAAGCCAGCAACACCAACTCCTCGAACTCGTCCACCAACAACAGTATAGCCCTTCGGGTTCAGCAAGTCGTACACATTGTCCCAGCGAAGACCAGCTCCAATGTCAACTGTAGCCGTGTCCTCATTGTGCTGAAGGTGATTGAAGTTGGACATAGCGATATGAATGCCAGTTGTAGATGAAAATCCGGGATTCAAGCTGTGTCCGCCACCAGTGATCTACACTCATTCCGTTCACCCCCTGTGGCTAATACCTCTCTCAAAAAAGCACGACTTACTGCAAAAGGCGTCTGCGTCCACCCAATCAGTTGAATCTTGAAAGAAAACAACAGGTCCGTTGAAACGAGAATCAAGGTAAGGAGTCACGAGACGGTACTGTACTATTTTTCCGAGGTCATTGATATTCCCAGGTCTAACAGAGCATGTTGATAACTCCGTGCTCGAGTTTGCCCAGTGGTGAGTATCTAGATCAAAATCAGGCGACCCTGTGGAAAGGCAATAGTGAGTAATTGTTGCGTCAAACGTGAACGGGACGAACCTGGCCAGGAGACAAGAGATTCATGAGACATCGCTCTGGCGATGACCTGGCAGGTGGCATTGATTGTGTTGACCCCGTTATTTTGTGTGCCATTGGGTGCTGTCAGTATAGACTGGAACGGTGCTAATATATTGCTGGACAAGATTGCAGCAATCGACAAGCCAGAGACGAGAATAAACGAAGACAAGGCCAAAGACATGTCAGAGACAACGGTGGCAATACCTTCTGGCTTGCTCTCGAGTTAAGAGACTTCGGACGGCTTATCTGAAACCGCGACGCGGTGATTTGTCTATCCGGAGATGACGATGCAATCCAGGGTAAATCGCAGGATACCACAAAACCATGAGAGCCTAGAGAGCGCTACCGCCTTACCATTATCCGGTGAGCATATGAGCATCGCCGGTTCCTGACGCCCTTACAGGTCCAGTGGCTGGTTTGGTTTCACGTAGAGCGTAGCGCCCGCTAGCGCTCGTAGGAGGGCCCATCGAGAGGAATCGGGAGTAACGTCGACGTTCCAGATACATTGTCATTATCACCACAATATTCGAAATGGAAATGGAGATGTGAGATGGAGAAGAAAGATCGAGTGTATTGAGTGGATGATGGCCACTGATCAATCGAAGGTATGCCGGTATGCCGAGGAAATCTTGAGTTATCATCAAGCCTAAAGAGGGTGGTTTAAATTTTTGTCCAAGAGTAGCCATATTAAGCTCACTTTCACACACTTTGTGCACGCGGCCGCATCGCACGGAGTTCATTTTGGGAATGGAGAGAAATCTTTTAGCTTATAGTTAGTATCACCAAACGGATGCAACTCGAAGGCAGATTAACACTATTCGGCATATGCCCATGTTTCACACGTGTTCAAGGAGGGAGTCGGCCAAATGAACTACTATTGCAAGTGTGTATTTACTTCTATGACCCACAGCAGAAGCGCAATGATACAATAAAGAGATACGTCGCAGTTGTGTTGCTAATCTAGTCCTGCGTCTGTTGTATTAAAGCAAGAGCAGCAGCCGATCTCGGTTTGAAAACACAATCGAATGGAGCGGGATGACTACATCGGCATAGTTGTCAGCTTGATTTTATGATTGGACGACACGCAACTCACTTGATGGTCGATCTACGGAACGCTACTGCAGGTGTGATGACGTTGCCATTTTCATCGACTGCCTTCTCGATGTCGAAGACAGCGAGTATAGTAGCCATTGCAATCCAGACAGTATCGAGGGCCATGTTCTTGCCCGAGCAGGATCTAAGAGGTGAAGAGGTAATCAGCAGATATTTGACGCCCTCGATAGTCCCGACTCGCCGTCTGCCGTAGCCAAAGACCCCGCATTCGATAGGGTCAGGAACATCTTCCGCTTCGTGACGCTCCGGTATGAATGTCTCGGGATCAGGATACACTTCTGGGTTATGCATGATTGCCCTGAGAAGTGTGATTATCAGTGTTCTGATGGTAAAATCGTTGAAAAAAGCAAGTTGACCAGGTGTTTCCGAGGATTGTCGCATTGACCGGGATGTGAAACCCTTTATACGTGTCCGCGTTCATCGCACGATGCGGGATGGCTTGAAGTTGTGGGAGAGGTTTTAGAAAGGCATAGTCAGAGGCTGATCTGAAGTCCTCTTACCAAAAGGGACTAGGGATGAATGACAAGGTCAGTTGCGGGATGGGTTCTCAGAAGCAGTTGAAACCTTACAGACTACGAGCCACCTGAGCACTTCACGCATTACGTTCCAGAAGTAAGGAAGGTGCTCCTTGTCCTCAAACGTAGGCAGTCGTTCGCCGCCGAGCACAGAATCGAGTTCAATTTGCACCCGCTTCTGGACCTCGGGATGAAGTACCATGGCTAGTACGAAACTAGTCAAGGTAGCAAGATTCTGTGATCCCGTCTGTCAGGGTCTGTAGTTGAGACATCATGAGTACCTCAGCTACGCACAGTGTCGCTCCCTAAACACGGAGGATCAGGACGATATACGGGATTTGCGTGTGAGAGAGGCTCTCACCTGCAGCGTATACAACAGCAGCGATACTCTTGATCACATCTTCGTCAAGTGACTTTGATGTTGCATTTGTCCGGTCTTCGAGACAAGAGCCGACAAAGCAGGGCTTTGCTACGCCTTTGGACTGGAGAGAATAACGATGACTTGGTTGAAATTCATGTGACGCTGCAAGGACGTACGTGCTGGTCCCTGACCATATCAAAGGGCCGATTTACCACCGCTTCTTGAAGAATACGCCATTCACGAGCAATCTTCTTGAAGCCTGCTCCTGGCATCCATTCAGGGACGTACTTCACTGGATCGTGTGGGTGAAGGTGTAAGAGCAAAACAATGGGAAAGAAGAGATATTGAGCTTACGAATGGGAAAGGTGTCAACTAGGAATGTACCCGGGACTGTCGCTGTCGATGTAGTCTCCGAGGCTGCCTTGTTGACCAGCACGAACGGATCTTTCATCGCGTCTTCAAAGGTATACCCATAGCTGATCCTCTGTTCAATAAGGAATCATTACAAACAGAAATGAACGACCTCACACTCTCTGCATGATGATACGCGCAGTATAGCTGCACAAGGGCCAATATTCATAATTACGTCGACGAAGAAACGATACAGCTCCTACTCACTGCTCAAGATGGTCAAGGAATTTCTTGGGAGTTCTGTCCGAGAGTAGAAGTCGAACAAGTTCATGGGCTGCCGGAACTTGAATGACACGATGCTCCTTGATGGTTGCATCGAATTCGTTGTGGAAAACACGACGATGCTCCTTCCATCGAGGTCCATATCTCATCAGCGCGAACGTCCAGTCCCAACCAACCCTATCCAATACATGCATTAATAATACCAAAGCGAGTGAAATATCGTCACGCACAGGTCAATGAGCATTGGCATATCCGGTCTGTCAGAGTAATTCGCTCCCCGTGAGACATACAAGTCCGCAACCGCTTGGGCAGAGTTCAATATGACCGTTGTGTGTCCCAGAGTTGTGAGCGAGATAACATCATCACCTGCGTGTCTCACAATAAGCAAAGGGAGAAAGCTGAGAAAAAACCCGAGGTGCACACCATATTCCTTAGACCAGTCGCGAGCTTTGACATAGAGAGCATCGCCGCCGAAATCAAACAGATTACCAACGATGGGAAGACCTATAAATTTCCGAGATGAGACTGCGGCCAATGAGTCTTTAGCTAAAGAGAAAGTACGAGCCTTTTGGTCCAGGAGGAAGATGCAGAGATCTTCTTCGCAGCGTTAGTACTACAAGCACGGCAACAACGAAAGCGGCAGAGTAAAAGAGAAAATCCATGGCTATCTTTGTGGAATCTTTCAGGCTGTGAGTGAGACTGACGCCTGAGTTATAAACGCCACTTCGCGCGCACATCTAAGCGGTATCTTTCAACTCTGGAACAGATGTTCGAACCGGCATCATCCTGAATGGTAGTGCTATTCTGCGTCGTGATCCGCCACAAATCCGCCTCCAGCGTGTTTTGGTAAATGATACACCTACTTGGGCCAGTGTACCACAGCCTTCCGATTTTAGAGAAAAAACATCTGGTTTGGAGTCTGCACCCTGCGGGACCTGGAACTCCTCTTCCCGTCGATCGAATGACTCTTGGATCCGAGGCGTGCGGCATTCCCTGAGAGCCATGAACACGGCTTCAAACAAGCATTAGGATGTCAGGGTCAAGCTTTAATTTAGAATGGCGAACATACTCTGGCAGAAACAGTTGGCCGCTCGTGTCTAAACGGGTAGCGCTAGTGCTGGGAGCAGTGACCCCGGCCAGTAAGTTTCGGTAACCTGAACCGCGATTGCACGATACAGAGTGATTTCTATCAGCCGATATCAAAGAATAGTATTCCACTGTGCGTACCTTGCGGAAACACTCCAGGTCACTCAAACCCTATGTAGCAGTGGCCTAGTAGGGCACAGTACTGAACATGGCACTGCATGTAACGGCATCGATTGAAACGATGCGATGGAGTCCAATCATGAGCGCACCGACATGCCTTGCGCCCCCTTGCGCCTCCTTATTTCTCTTCCCCACTCGATGATGGTGGAGTTGGCTAGAGTATGTCAAAAATAGGTTGCTGGTATCTATGTATTATGTAATTAGATCTGACCCAATTTGACCTATTTCGGAAGCGCGCCAAGAAACCGGCTCTTCCCGTGGCCCTTCACCTCCCTTCACTCTAACTGCTAGCTTCTTGGAATCCTGCTCGTTAACGTTCAAACTTCAGCTTGGCCATGCAAGCATACTTCGCACCCATGGCGCTCTCGCGGATACGCATTCTCCCAACTGTAAACAAATTTGCTCTTGCTTGTGTTTTCCCGTAGGTGACCTGATTCGTCAACATTCGGCACAACTCGAAAGGTCCGCACCAGCCGCGACGCTCCTGAATTGCCAGGGATTGCAGAACGATGATCCCATCGCAGTACCTGAGGCGCCAGCGCTCAGTACTCTGCCCTGCGATGCCTCAATGCATCTCGCGAATAGGTACAGGCTGAGTTCAACGGTTGCGCCCATTGGCCCGTCAAGTGAGATTCAGTGGTGGTATGATACCATCATTCGCACTCTCGTCATCCATTCCATTCTCCAACTTCAGGCTCATACATGGCAGCTTACCCTCACTCATCCTATAGCCTCGGTATCATGATTTTCATAGATCGTAGGAACGGCCATTAATACTCTCAAGTGGCTTGTACCTTCCTCTCACTAAGTATGAGGCAACACCACTTTGTCGTTGGATTGAAGTTTGCTTTCTGTATACGGTCTCAGGGTCCATTGGATCCGCGGTCCTTTTGACGAGGCGCGATCGTATCCTGCTCTATATCCTCGTTCGATCTAGGTCTTTCACTCTTTTAGACCAGGTTATCGGCGCCGCTACACTGAGAAGAGGAAAGAAAATGGAACCGCGTTCAATCCCCTTGCACGAAGTAAGGTGTGTGTCGAGCCGTGAAGAAGCTTGAAAAAAATCAACGAGCAAGCCAGAGTTCAAACATTGGAACAAGGCCACGCGTGGTTAATTATTGTTTGTGTTTCGCGCACCCTCATCTCCTCTTAGTCTCAGTCTCAACATCAAACCCGTACAAGTTCGATGGCATGACTCCAGCCTGCAACAAGATATTTCAGGCGATCCGCCAACTTCTTCTGTGGACTTTTCTTTTGCCAGGAATGCTATCGTGCTAACGCCCATCACGCAGTCACGTTTGAAACTTTACATATGCCGCAGGGAGAATATTCAACTAGTACGATGAATTTGAGTACGCTATTAAATCGAGTCTTTTTTGGTAGCCATTGATGGTGAACGTGATAATCTGAGACGTAACCTACGCCATGACTTTGTTATGCCTTCACAGTTCCCAACTGCGAGAGCTTTTTGGGTGGGCCTGCCTTTGTTTTCTAACTTTACGGGAAAGGAGCCACTGACAGAGAAAGAGAACCATGTTCATTCCACCCACACCCAGATAAACTACCCAAACAAGAACATGCGCCGCCTCCTTACTTAGCGCATAGCGTCTTTCTCCGCCTTCTCTATTGCCACCTGCTCCAGCTCCGCAAACATCCCGCTCTTCAAGCACATCTTTCTAAATATCCCATCCTCCTTTCTAATCAGATTCAGTGGCGTATCGAACTCGGTGATTGCGCCCTTGTCTAGTACGATCAGCCTGTCGTAGTCAATGACAGTACGAAGCCGATGGGCAACTATAATACGGCGTGAAGGACTGAGCTGGAGAAATCCTAGATAACACAAGGAGACGGGGACGCACCAGTCAATAGCAAACTACCACCAAACTCCTCTCTGATTGTCGCTTGGATCTTGGCATCCGTCGCAAAATCGATGCTGCTCGTCGCCTCGTCCAATACAATGATGGAGCTTCGCCTCAACAGTGCTCGCGCCATGGCGATCAACTGCCTCTGGCCTTGCGAGAAGTTGACGCCACCAGGTGAAACCTGCGTATCGAGGGAGATGGGAGTGCGCGCTTCGATTTCAGTGGCGGAGCCGACTGAAGGATCCGCCGTGTGGGTGGGTGAAGGAGAGTCTCCAGGTGATGATGGACGGGAGGGCGCGCGAGAAGCCTGACGTGAAGTGCGCTGCGACTGGTACGCGCTATCTGTGAGCATTTGCACGCGGTGCAATACATCGATGCACTCGATATCTTCGTGCTCATCTATACTAGAGGTCAAGTTTCTCTGTCAAACGTAAGACCGTTTGGGATACTCACTGAATGGATCCAAATTTTCTCTCAAGGTTCCAGAGAAGAGCGTTGCGTCCTAACCACCAGATTAGAGAAGTTCGTTAGAGCATCGCGTCAATGAACACTCACTTGAGGAATGAATGTCTACAACACGGACGTCAGCGAATGGCTATGAAGAGAGGGTCAAACATTACATACAACGCGTGAACGAAGGTCATGAAGGCCGATCTTAGATATATCAATGCCGTCGACCAAAATCCTCCCACCAGCAGGATCAACCTGAAAATATCACTATCAAACGTCTGAACTGAGCAAGAGAAAGCAGTGACGCACGAATCGCAAGATACTCATTGCCAATGTAGACTTGCCGCTTCCTATATCCGCGATGTGAGCAAAGATAACACAGTGACCAGAAATAACGCACCTGTTCTGCCTAACAGCCCGATTCGCTCCTTCGACTTGAGCGAGAACGAAACGTTGTGCAGCACAGGCGGAAGCTCCGGGGCGTACTTGATCACTAAATCCTCGACGACTATCAGCTCATTGCTCTCACTTGAAGGCCAGTAAGCAGGTGGTCGAGAGGACTCGATGATGGTTGGTGGCTCTTGTGGGAGATCGAGATATTCAACGACACGCTCAACGGAACTGTATAGCCAGCATGATTAGGACCACCAACTAGACGCAGATTAATTGAAAGGTGACACACTTCAAATCGAGCTCAAGTGCCGTCCAGAAACGGCAAGCCCAATATACGCTCGTCGTGAACGCCATCGCCGATGTGATACAAAGACCAGCAAGACCGGCGTCGACATAACCCGAAAGGGCGAAAAGTGTTGTGACCAAGACCGCAAAGGCACCGAGCGTGTCGAAGTTGAGAAGGAGCCAACGGTTCATCATCCAGAAGCCATACCACATCTACCCAACCTGTTCATTGGAATTTTCTAATCTATACCGCTGTTCTATGTACGCACCTGAGTCGTTAGATCAATCTTGGCATGCAACCCGTCCAAGAAGCGCTGCTCAGCAGAGAATGCGCGCACGGTTACGATGCCCTCCAACAGCTCGCCAAAGCCGGAGAAGATGGGCGAACGTGTGTTAGATTCCATTCGCCGCAAGTCGCGCCCAGTGTTGAGGTACCCAATCGCAAGCTGTCGGTACGCAAGGCCGATGAAGAATGCAGGAAGGAGGAACCACGGGAAGATCACACTATGATCAACGTGAGCAAGAAAAAAACAACGATAGAACGGTGCGCAACTTACGCAACGGTAATTACAGACGCAGCAAATGTTGCGAGGGAGGAGTTGACTGCTTGAAGGGAACTGGCTAGGGATGAATCGACAGTCTCAACGTCCTGAATACAAACAATAAGCAGATGTCCGTAAGTGGAATCGATGAGAAAGACCTACTTTGCTGAATCTGTTTAGCATTCTGCCCTGAGGAGTCGTATCATGCCATCTCATGGTCGCCCGTACAACGGTTTCCAACAATCTCTTGAACAAGACCCTCGAGGCCCTCAAAGCGCCTGTGTATTGGGTCACCACGCTCAGCACATATACGAGGGCGGTCCCAAGGCCTATCACGGCATAGATGCTGATATAGAACAGCGGATTAGTCTGTGCGCTGGGCAACGAGAAGAGCGCGTGAGGTATGCTAGCAGCCTGCATACTGTGCACGGCATGCGAAAGGTGATGAGGACCGAGAGGACCGTCCATGATGTGTTCATGTTCAATGGCCGAGAAAGACGTGAACATGGCTGAGGCAGAAGATGCGGTAGGCTCCCCGTACGCTTCACCCCAGATCTAGACGTTTGGTTAGTTTGAGGCAGAGAAGCGAAAATTAGTCATTCGCCTTGATCCAAATTTTCTCTGTGACACCCAAGAGCTGAATAACAACACGTTAGCTACATGTCGTTTGCAGCAAACAGACAGAACGCACTTGGGAAGCAAAAATCAGGAACCCGAGGATAGCCCAAGTCCAATACGATCTGTTCAGCCAACGATCAACCCGCAGTTCAGAAGCCAGACTGACTGCAAACTTACGAAGCGCGCAGGTAAGTCTTGTAGATAGCCCATTTGACGCCGCCAGCCTGTCTCTGCTCGTCCTTCACCAACTGCCTGGGCTTCTTCCCCTTTGGAGCGGGCTTTGCCGGCTCCTCTTCACCTGCGACCTCCACAGCCTCCTCTTCTGCGGATGGTACGACCTGTGCAATAGCTTGTTCTTCTTCGTGGACCTGCACCTCGGACTCGTGTGCGATGTCATCAAGAACGCCCTGAGCACGCAGATCGGCCACATTTCCTTGGGTGTCGATACGTCCATCAAGCATGCGGATGAGATAGTGTGTACCAGGGAGGACCAATTCGACGTGGTGGGTTACAAGGACCTATAGGAAGGCTTAGGAATCAGAGAGAGCTCAACGTCTGTTATCGATGAATCAAACATACGACAGTACGGTGTGCGAGAAGAGGCCCTTTCAAAAGCTTATCGAATAGGAACCGAGCAGTATGACTATCCTGTAATTGACAGTGAGCAAACGGCATATTGACTTTCTAAAAGACACATACAACAGCGCTCAATGGGTCATCCAAAAGCACGTATTTCGAAGGCGCGTAGACTGCGCGGGCAAGCGCAACTCTGACAAGGACGAAGAGTGAGTACAGATGAACCAAGGTGATATTGAAAACTTCTTTACCTTGCCTTCTGTCCTCCAGACAGACTGACGCCTCTGCAAATCGTAAACATATCAGCGTTCTCGCAAGAACCCACCACATATATACTCAAGACGCACCTAGCACCGATCTCCGTCGCGTCGCCATCTTCCAAGATCTCGAGATCCGGCCTCAGCGCACAACACTCAACTACCGCTTCGTAGCGCGCTTCGTCGAACGGATATCCAAACAAGATGTTGTCCTTGATGGACTGATGCCTGAGCCACGGTGACTGAGCGGCGTAGGAGAACGACTGCGTAAGGCCATGCTCATCCACGTTCGAAACGTTCTTCGACATGATAAGGCGACCTCCAGGCAGCATCGTCATTTCACCCAAAAGCGCCATCTACCATAAGATTAGCACAACTGATAGAAGGAGAGAACAACACATGACGCACTAGGAGAGCGGTCTTCCCGCTCGCAGTCGGCCCCGTGATCACAGTCAGCTCGCCCTCGGGGAACATAACCGATATGTCCCTCAATTCGAACCTATGGTCCCCCGACTCGCTAACCGCAACTGACCGACGACTTTCGGCATCGCTGTTTGCGTCGGCCCCGTTTGATCCAAGCTTAGGCGTGTCCTTCCCATTTTTGCCGCTATCCTGCTTCTCCTCGACCTCGTTCCACTTGAACGACGCATTCTCGAGCCCAAAGCCCTTGGCGATGTCCGACTCGGATGGGGGTCCTGAGCGGGAGCGCTTGAGAGAGGACACTTGCCCGTCTACCTCTTCTTCATCGAGATAAGTAGAGATACGGTTGAGCGCGACACCAGTCTATGAACAGACACAGTTATGAGAACAAAAGGTCCCTTGAGCTTGGACTGAAAACATACCTGCAGAATCTGAACGATCCATGCTGGAATAACGTTCAGGGGCGCCCGAATCATGTTGAAGAGCGCAATTGCCTTCCGAGATACAACCCAAGTCAAACCCGAAGACAATCAAAAGCAAGAAAATGCTTACTGTGAATGCAATGCTGACGGTCAGCTGTTTCCCTTGCATCACGAACGTGAAGAACGAGATAACAGACACCAAGATCGGCGCACACGTCCACAACATCGAAAACATGACCGAGTTAACCCGGGCTGTGCACAAACATCAGACCCCACAACAGACTTTTGAACAACATGTGTGACGGACCTTTGATCATCCAGCCCATCTCAACCTCGCGCGCGTCGAGCGCGCGCTCAATCCACCGATCCTCCCACGCAAAGAACTTGATAAACTTGACAGCCCCAATAAGTTCGTTGAGCACGCCCATGCGCTTGTCCCGCGCCGCCATGACGCCTTTCTGGATCCTGATACTACGGCGCGCAATGAAGCTGTTGAGCGGCCAGCCCAAAATAAGGACGAAGAAGCCAGCGAAGGCGGAGAGGCCCAGTAATCTATGATATGAGAGTTGATTGAACAAAGGAGTTAGACCAACGGGCAAGAAATTGAGATGGGGAGGTACGCACTGATAGAGGAAAATGCTAGCAACGAGGATCTCGAAAGGAGCTACGAAGCAGCTAAACATACGAGAAATATCACCCATCGAAAGTCAAACACTTACCTCCGTATATGAAATACGCCCCCGAAACCATTTGTGCAATCTACACATAACACCACCCATTAGCCTCACATACAAAAGCACTCGCGCTCATCGACACACACCCTATTTGCGTCCCCGGCCATCAAATTCACAATCTTTCCTACGTCCGCGCCCGCCTTCGGGTCATCTGCCTTAGGGTCCTCCTTGCCTTTCTTCGCATCCGGCGCCTTCTTTGCAACGTTGTCCTTGTCGACAATGCCTGAGAAGTCCTTCCGCTTGAGCGCCTTGTCGTAGATAGACGCCATCAGCTCTGAACGCATGCGCGTGCAGGCACGCCGCCCAAAGTAAAGGTGCTGGACGTCGGCTTGGGCCTGTTCGGGTGGTCAACATCAGTTGACGCGTGGAGAGCAAAAAAAAAGTAAATCGACAGACCTTCGCTACGGTACATACGAAGGCGAGCATTGCGTATATGTATGCCTGGGAGCGTCTCTCAGGTGTCGGGTCTTCGATGGCTTCGAGGATACGTCTAGGTCACACGATTGAGACACGTTCATAATTGGCTACCTTGGACACTCACTTGAGAAAGAACGGGCTGGCATAGTTGAAGACGACGCTGACATATGTCAATGTGAAATCCAATCTGGTGAGAGAAACTCAGGTCAGTGAGGATTGGATCAGATAGGCCTCGAATGTGAAGCAAAGACGAGCATGTGTACAAGTATCTGAGCGCGATCGAGGCTAGATTATTGCCAGACTGGGCGAGAACATATCTCGTTGATATAAATACGAATGGCCTCTTTATGCCATCAATCACGCAATAGTTTCACATACTCACTATCCCCCACAAGAGAAAAGACGCACATTATGTCTAAGGAGTTCGCCGCCCATAGGCGACGGAGGAGCGTGTTACGCTGCGTTGCACTGAATTTGATGAAGACGGGTCGAGACTGGATAGCAGGGCTCATAGCCCAAATGTCCTCCTCATTCAAAGTTGTGTTTGTGCCCTACCAGAATCGACAGATCAATTCAGTCGAAAAGAACAACAAATGGAGGAGAATCCTACGCGTTTGATAAGAGGCCAAACCCAATGGAACGTGATCCAACCCCACAATGTCGTGTAGTCCTCCGGGGTAACGGAAGTTCCCTGATAAAAGTTGCATCAGAAATGAAATGCGAATTTATTAGATGATGGATGACGCGCGATTTTTTCTTTATCAACCCTCTCACTAGGAACGTCCAAAGGCATCGCCAGAATAATAGATAGTAGCACAAGCACGGCGGCCAAGTTCAATACATGCGCCCCAAGAATGAGGGACGGGGGGAATGCATAGCCAAGTACGTTCACATCATACAGGATCCCACCGAGGTTGAATATTTCCAAGAGAAGGTTGAGGAAATAGAGCGAGAAGAGGTCGAACGGAGGAGTAGGTTGAGGTCGCACGACCGGGCGGACGGAGGCATATAGCCAGGCGACAGCCGTGACGAACGGATGCACTACGTCTATCACATCTCGTTTGCGTTGCACAATATTGTACGAGCCCAGAGCAAACCAGACCAGCGTCTCCAACAGCGCAATCCATGAAAACGCGAGCGTTCTCCACAGGGGCACGGTCGGGTGATTACCGGCGTCTACGTTCGCATCGTCGTCTCCTGCGACTATCTTCGCCGCGGCGGCGGCGGCATCGAGCGCCTCTGCCTCCTGCAGCGTCAGGAATGATTGAAGCGGGCTGGAAAGCGGCTTCAAGAGTTTGCGAACGCGCTTAGGAATCGGAATTGATGCGAAGACGAGTAGGAGAACCAGCGCAGCGGGGAATATAGTGCTCCAGAACGCGCGTGTACACGGATTGGCCAAGTCGAGGACATTGCTCTGTGGGCAGAAGAGCAAGGTGCCCATGTTTTGGGTCGTCGTCGGTAGCGACGGTGGTGGTTGGGAGGAAGCGTGGGCGCCGACGTTGAACTACTAAATGCCGATGACCGTCACACCCTGCGCTTATCTTATCAACTCCGGGCTCGTCAAGCCGCCTTGAGTACTTGAGTCTCTGTCATCTCCCAACAACGTACACCACGTCCTTATGTTCAGTTCCTGAAAGGTTGACCGTAACAGCGTCAGAGCCACCAAGATGCATTTCAGCATATTGACGCTCTATATTCCTCGAAATTCACTCCAATTGATTGATTCATCCCAAGTTCATTGAGAAGCAAGCGGGTCTGGTAAGTACAGTAGACATTCTGCCTCGCATCACCCATGAAGCTCTGAGGCTCCCACCACCTTATTTCGGATTGCGATATTGATACGAATGCTTACGAATATAAAGATGGCACAATAATCCCTGAGTAAATCTTTATGTTCAGTCTCTATTCCCATCTCGTACCTCGTTGATCTTGGGGAACACATAGGACCTGTCTGACACCCAGGAGCCAAGGTCTGCGGACCTGCTCACCACTTAGGATTTCATCAGTACCCGATGCTCACGTTCAATCATAAGCTGCCAATTACATTCAGCTAAGGGGTTTCGTAGGACACCTCGAAATGTTTGAGCACTGCGACGTACCGAAATTCAGATCTAAGGCCAGCTTGTTCGCCTTGTTCGTTTCATGGCAGAGGATCTCTCGTTATCCTCCGTTGCCCAGCCTGACTTTGGCCTTAGAACGACGCACTCCTCCGACCGTGCCGCGGACGACATGGCGCCAAGTCTGGCACCAGCATCCCACAGTATCTTCGCTATTTTTTTGTTCACTTTTTGGTTGAACGGCCCGATCGTCAATGAGGCCGAAAGTGCGTTCCCGTACTCGACCCACAATGCATTGATCTCAGCGTGTCTGTCGAGCAGTAGCTGCACGACAGACACATGGCCACCGACAGACGCCGCCTGGAGGGCGCTCTCGTAGAATCCTCCATGCGCATTAATCTTGGCACCTCGATCCAGCAGCAGTTGCACGATAAGTTCGTGCCCGACGTAAGATGCCGCCGCGAGCGCGCTCCCGTACAATCCTCCCTCCGCATTGACGTCGGCATCCCGGTCCAGCAGCAGCCGCACGATAGATTCGTGACCACCGGCTGATGCAGACTGGAGCGCTGTCTCATACAGTCCATGTGCTCTCATTTCAGCCCCGCGGTCCAGCAGCAGCCGCACGAGAATTTCATGACCACCGCAAGACGCAGCTAGGAGTGCGCTCCCGAATTGTCCTCCCTCCGCATTGATCTCAGCACCTCGGTCCAGCAGCAGGCGCACGAGGGCTTCGTGACCAACATAAGACGCTGCTTGAAGTGCGCTCCCATGTTCTCCCCCCTCCGCATTGACCTCGGCGCCTCGGTCCAGCAGCAGCTGCACGACCATTTGGTGACTGTTCAAGGATGCCACCTGGAGCGCACTCCCATACTGTCCACCTTGCGCATTGACCTCAGCACCTCGGTCTAGTAACATCCGCACAACGGATTCATCGCCACTTTTACCCGCCGCCTGGAGCGTACTCCCATACTTCCCGCCTAGCTTGTTGAGTTTGGCACCTCGGTCCAGCAGCAGCCCCATGACGGACTCGTGACCACGGACACACGCCGCCTGGAGTGCACTCCCAAACACTCCTCCTCCCACCTCGACCTCAGCGCCTCGGTCCAGTAGCAGCTGCACGACGGTTTCGTGACCGCCGACAGATGCCGCCTGGAGTGCGCTCCCAAACATGCCCCCTTCCACGTTTATATCGGCACCTTTGTTCAGCAGCAGCCGCACGACGGATTCATGACCACCAACAGATGCCGCCTGGAGCGCGCTTCCATAGACACCACCACGCACATCAACCTCAGCACCTTGGTCCAGCAGCAGCCATACGATGGATTCGTCACCATGAAAAGATGCCACCTGCAGCGCGTTCCCAAATCGCCCTCCCTTAGCGTTTACCTCCACACTTTGATTCAATAGCCATTTCGATACCTCTGTCAACCTAGCACTGCATGCATAATACAGCGGGGATGCTATTGGCCTCCTGCAGCCAGCATGGGGGGTGCCAAGAGTCTTCTATGTCGTGGGTTCTAACCCAGTTCAAAAACTGCGCCCGTCGAGGTTGCTGAAACAGTTCCTGAACTGATCTCTGGAGAGATGAGTCGCTATCCTGGCCCTGATGCTGTAAGTGCCAAATCCAATGTCTTGCCGCATATAGAGCTAAACCGGCATCTAAGTTCTCTTTCACTCGCTTCTTGTCTAGTCCAACGGGATTGTCAAATCGCATAAGGTAGGCAAGGCATGTCGCAGCGATCCACCTATGAGCCAAATCGCTATCGATACTGAAGCTGTGTGCACACCCTTTTCGAATTCTTTCAGAAAACAAGTATTCTTGAACAGAGAAGTGAGATAACTGGACGACTCGAGCTGCGTCAGATTCACTAAGAGAAAACATTGGCAGCCAATGGTAGCCGCCTCCCAATGATTCGTGAAAGTCGTCCCGAGCGGCTGATAGAGAGACCAGACTGCCGCATATTGTGAGCACGTCCGCTGGGCTCCGTAATCGGTTCCTCGGGATGTAACGAGCCATTCCTTCCGTGTCCATGTCTATGGTGACAACCTCGGCTAGTTCACCAAGCAGCAGCGGGTGGGCGGAGCAACAAAGAAACTGTAGAATTCGATGGACTTTCTCTCAATGGATGTCTTGAATATTCTGTAGGATGCGATCATACGTCGCGTCCAACGTTCTTGGAAGGCCGTTCAAAGCCGCCCTGAGATCGGAAGAGGTAACGCACGTCCGCAAAGCGTTCATTTGACAACGAACCCATTGGAACCTTGAAGATATTGCCTCAGTATCTATCTTCGTACCGAGAAGGCGATGTCATTGGCTTACATTCCATCCGCGCGTTTCACGAGAGTTTCTGTGATTGACGCTTTCTCCGCGACTCCCCATTTGCTCAAGTCGTAATCCTCGTCAAGGATATTCTTGACGTATAACTGGATATCGTGGTTGATACAGGAGATTTCGCCATGGAGATCAACGCGGCCAGCGTGCAAAGGTTCCATTCTCTCTTCGATCTCCCGTACAGGCCGACTCGTAGCCAGAAGGTGGATAGAATGGAGACCCCAGCTCTTGATTTCTGCTAGAAATCGCAGGACGCCTGCTCGCTCTGGGCCGGTGCATTCATCAAGAGCGTCGAGTATAATGTAAGTGTGGTCAAAGAACGCAGCCATTCCCTTCAAAACCGAAATCAGATCGTCCAGCTTTGGTTCTTGCTTGCCCTCGTAATTCCGCATATAGAGGTCTTTGAGAAGAAGAGGGATCCCAGGACATCGGAACAGGATTTGAACAATCAGAGAATGGATGAGGTTGCGAAAGGTCAGTTTGGCAGGATCATTGAAGTCAAAGTAGAAAAAAGTAATGGCCGTCGATGTTGAGCTAGATGGACGTTCGGCATCGCATTGAAGAGCTTCGACGAGAAAAGAGCTACCACGAAACACATTATCAAAGTGTTTTCGAGCCTCAACATCTAGGCTGTGCCTCACCAGAGTATCGTTTTGCCATTGCCGGCTATGAGTTCAGTCATACACCAGTTAATAATCTTTTGAGAGAGTTGAAGGAATACCAGAGGAGCGTACGAATCCCATGAATCCAAAGAAGTGAGTTCGGTGTTTGCCTCCATTTTGAAAATACCGTATTTTGCACGAACCACTCGCCCGTTCCTTCTTGTCGCCTATTCAAGACTATATTGTGATTAGTAGACGGATCGGGCGGGCTGAGCCATGTATGGATTCTTGCCCAAAGGTTGTCGTCTGTCTTATGGAATCAGAGCTTTACACAGCGATGCTCTACTGGAACACGTACCCTTTAATACTTGCAAGATCTGCAATCCTTCTGTAGCCTTCACCGACGTCAAAGTGTTCACCGTGAGGCTCGCCTGATTTAACAGCTTCGTCAGTCTCTCCATCGCGGGTTTCACTTGCATATCCGTCCCAAGAAGAGTTCTCAAGTATTGAACTGGAAGCGTCATCAGCGACAGCATTCAAGCGTTCATCTCAAATAGCTCACCCGGGCGCTTCTGCTTCATCCACTTTGTGGCCACTGCCAACGTCACAAGGAGTTGCGCAAGGATCTCTATGATGATCTTCTTCAAGGGCATAGTGATGTCTTGCTGGTTGAGTACACCAAGTTGTTCGATGAATCCTTTGAGCTCCTCAAACAGATCAACAATTGTGTCGTAGTTTGCGCTGACGTCCTTTGCAGCCTTTGATAACATCAAAATCAGGCTATGAATGAGTGAGAGAACACCACACCTTCAGTAACAGACGGACAGCGACAGATACTGCCTTCGCAGGCGGATTGGCCCTGTACAACTGCGATCAGATACTTATCGGTCGCAGAAGCACTAACAGCGACGCTTACCGGAGCTAAGTTCTCGCTGACCGTCTCCGAAAGTACGTCTACTAGTCCGAGAACCGGCTTGAGAACATCCCGAATCTTCTGTCCCTGCTTTCGATACTCGCTGAATTTGTTCTGCTCTGTCTCGATGATGTCCAGAAGAGCATCAGGAGAAGAGGCCTGCAGTTTGCCTTGGAGAAGATCATGCTTCGTGACCTGCTTATACCGTGCTATTGCAGTGATCCAAATCTCGAGGAACTGAGAATGGGGATCGTGGTCTGTCATGATCAATCGAGTGGTGGGAGGTGGGAGGGTTCCTAGGACAGTGTGTACAGGCGAGACACGAGGACGATAGGCACGAAGCGTGAGCGCTTGCATGACTGTGGTAAAAGCAACACTGACCAGGTACTTCTATCTGTGACCAAGCGCAATCAGATCTTCCAAAACCGAGCGCACAGGTGACTATACCGGGTAGTGACAGACCGAAAACCAAGCAGATTCCAGTAAGTATCAGACTTTAGGATATGATATCATATAAGATGTTCCGAAAAGTTCGTTGTGATATATACACGACTCGGGAAGACGAGAGAGTTGAAACCGTTGGACAAACCGATTTTCTTAATCGTGAGCTTCGAGCTACTACGCATGCGCGAGGAAGCCGGCGCTCCTTTGGATGGTATGCATAAATACTCATCGAAAACGTTGGCCAACTAGCGCGCAACGAAGAGGGATTTCAAATGAGCTCACTGGGGGCATAGTCTCGGAGAAGAACACGACGCACCAAGTTGACTCTGAATAAATAGTGACATCACGACCTTCCTCGTGTGCTTATCCTTCTTAGGTATGTCTTGATCTGCTCATAAATCGTGTTCCTCACACATCCTGCATCCACCTTATGTTGCTTATATGCGGCGTTTTGTTCTGGAAGATGCTGTTTTCAGTTAAAAGGTACGTCATGGTACGATGAACGAAAATCGAAAATTGCAAGGAAGGAGAGGAGTAGGAGAGGCTTAGAAGATGTGGGAAACTCGTAGAGGCCTAGAATGGTGGTCATTTCCTGTCAAAAGCTGATCAAACTACAAGACGCCCCATATACGCTCGTCTCAATTTCTTCCAACTCTTTCGCCTCGAATATACTTTACTCACGCAGACGTGTCGAGACGAGCAGCACGGCAATCAACCAGTACAGTCAACTAGAGGCGTTGTGCAGATGTAGCTGCGCAGGACCCTGGCATATCCCTATAGAGGTCCGATCTGTTTGCGGACGGAAAAGGGTCAAAATATTGACTAAGGTCCGTTTGCAGACGGAAAGGGTCAAATTTTGGGATAGGTCCGATCCAACTTGCGTCGAAAATTGACTCGTCGGTAGCCATGTCCGATCCTCAGTGCGGACGGATTTGCTCCCACCCAAGGTCACCCAGACCCAGGGGAGCACCCCGGTAGCGATCCACGAGCAAATTATTTCCTCAACCTATCAATCAGCTTACCTAGATTTAACCTCAAAAATATGCTCTTTTGTTGCTCCCAATTAAGGAGAGACCTCGTGTGGTACATTTTCTTTGCATCACAAGCTCATCGAAATGAAACACGCTCGACATGCTCAATGCCTGTCATCACTAGAACAAATAGACGTAGATGTCAATTAGTTGTAGGGCAGAACACCAGCCTTCCAAAAATATAGGTTTTTTGGGTTTTATGCTGACGAAAAGTACCGTTTTTGAGGTCCGATCCGTAAATGCGGACGAATTGGGCTGAAAGATAGGTCCGATCAAAAATGAGGACGAATCGGGGCGATTTTCGGAGGTCCGATCCGATTTCTGACGTTTTTAGGTCAAAAAGCCTGCGGACGAAAAGGCCCAAAAATCGCGATTTTGGATCGGACCTCTATAGGGATATGCCAGGGTCCTAGCTGCGCTGGGCCTGGCACGAGCGCAGGGCGGCAAGTGCCGTGACAGAGTTCAAAAATGATTGGCACCGCAATATCCCCGTTTGCAAGACCGTCAGACTTCATGTATTATGAGGTGAAGTTGGATTGTCCGAGACCGCCTGCGGAGGAATATGACCTGGTGAGTCATTGGAGTTTGAATCCATTCATTTTCCTCACATGGTCCAGCTATCGTTCAAACATTGGCGAATTGAAGCACCACCGATCTCGCGACACTATTCAACCGCAATATGTTAACTGCCAGAATGCGAATTCACCGATACATCTCAGACTACAGACTCAGATTCTGATCTCTGAGAATAATCATCCTATAATTATCTAACTCGATGTTTTCTCTGCGCAGCGTCCGGAGGCAGAGACGTGGGATAAGACAAGTAACTGTAGACTGATGACAGCTTATTGCTCGTTCAACTCCGGGCCGCAGAGCTTCTTCCCGTTGACTTTATGCGACGAAGACCTCGTCAGTCCAAGAACGAGTGACTGCCTTATTGGCTTCGAGAAGCGATTACGGCACGTACCTCGTTCAATAATCCTCACATGATCACATATGATCACCTCTTCGTCTGAGATTCCAAAGATTCCAACGCCATCACCTTGTTGATCCAAGCTCCAACAATAGCATCGTAGCGATCTAATTCGGGGCTTCTGTTATAGAGGATGAAGTCTGAATCTCTGAAAATCCTTTGCTCGTCATTCAGGTACTACGTGTCGCTTCAGGAACTTCTCAAAGTCACGTTTTTCCCATACCTACCGTACGTATTTTCCACGACCTTCATATCACAGAAGCTTCTTTGACCCATCCCTGCCTTCGGCAGATCCAACTCCGTGCAGTCTCGGCAAATACGAGACTGAGGAAGCATTTAAAGGTCTCTTTCTGTGTTCAGGACAATGTAGTGCCTCCCCACTTTGTTTGGCAAGATGTTCATGAGCGATTTTCAACAGTCTGGAGTTGCAGCCGTTGTTGCTGTGGTTGTATCCCTAACCGTTATCGGTATCTTCGCTCGCAAGTCTCGTCGTCTCCCTACTCCCCCTGGTCCCAAATCATCTTGGTTTGGTTTCGGACAACCTCCCGTCCCAACGACGTACCCTTGGCGTACCTACCAGGAATGGCAGAGGCTTTATGGTATTTGTCGTGTTCTTATATCTTTCAATTAAGTATTGTGCCTCACATATATAACAGGCGACATTGTGTTCTACTATGCTTATGGGAATCCTATTGTTGTTCTTAACTCGGCCAAGGTTGCGGATGACCTCCTCGACAAGCGCGGTGCTATTTACTCTTCCAGGCCCGTCAGGACCATGTTAAGAGAGCTGTAAGTTGTCGCATTTTTGTCGAAGTTGTGGAGCACTTCGACCGACGACTTTGTTAGAATGGGTTGGAATTGGTCCTTTTCGAACATGTTCTATGGTAGTTCGTGGAGGAAGTATCGCAGCACATTTCAGAAGCATTTCCACCCGCGTGCGATAACCCAGTACCAGCCCATCCAGCTCAAAGAGGTTCAAGCATTCCTTCGTAACCTAAACCGCTCTCCCGAAGATTTCTACCACCACATGCGCAGGTACAGTCTCACCTTTACCTTTGTTGATGCACTTGAATAACTGATTTCGTGCAGGAACGCCGCGGCTCTTGTCATGAAGATTTCCTACGATCATGATATTGCAGAAGAAGGCGATCACTTCGTCGGCTTAGCCGACAGAGCTATGACCGGGGCAGCCCAAGCGGCCATCTTTGGAACTTTCGTGGTCGATTATTTGCCTATCTGTGAGCCCTACTACTAGGCATATCCTTGATTTTGGTCGTGCTCACGCTGTGTGATCTAGTGAAGCACGTTCCCAGCTGGTTCCCGGGCGCCGAGTTCAAGATAAAGGCGAAAGCCTGGCGCCAAGACACTGTGGCCATGCTTGAGGAGCCCTTCGCCATGGTAAAGCAGAAAATGGTGCGAAATTTATCTTCTAGAGATACTCTGATTCCTACAGCTGGGACTTATTAGGCGCTGGGAACCGCTGGGCCTTGCGTGACCACGCTCGAGCTGGATGATGCCAGTAAGGAGAAGGAAATCGACGTGTCAATGATCCAAGGTGTTGCCGCTATTTCGTACGCAGGTAAAAGCACGCGTTACCCTTTGTAATCGAATCTTATCTGACGATCATTTCTCTCGATCAGCTGGTGCTGATACGGTAAGACGACTCCCAAGATAGATTCAACAGTGGCACTCACAATGACTTTGAAGACCGTTTCTGCTGTGATGTCTTTCTTCATCGCCATGATGAATAACCCCGAGATTCAGCGCAAGGCTCAGGAAGAGATCGATCAAGTTGTGGGCAATGACCGCCTCCCCACCTTCGAAGATCGTAGCAGGATGCCGTTCCTCACCTGCCTCGTCTGGGAAACTCTACGATGGAATCCGGTCACGCCTCTGGCGGTTCCTCACGCAACAGTTCAAGATGACGTCTACGAAGGCTATTTGATTCCGAAGGGAACAACCGTTCTTGCAAATGCCTGGTCAGTTCCTTCGATAAAGACAGGCAATGTTCGCTTCTCAACTGTAACCTCACAGGGCGATTCTCCATGACGAGGCCAGATACCCCAATCCATTCTCATTCGATCCCGAGCGCTTCGCGGACGAGAAGAAGAACGCTGAACTCGAGATAAATGAGCTCCCCTACGCGGCATTCGGATTTGGGCGTCGGTATGTAGTGCCTGCCGGGCCGTGTACGGTAGACTGATGCAGCGCTTCACTCAGTATTTGCCCTGGCCGTTGGCTCGCATTGGACACCATTTGGATTACTATCGCATCGGTCCTTGCCGTTTACAACATCTCGAAGCCCAAAGGCGCGAATGGCGTGGTCATCGAACAGGTCGTGGAATATACGGGCCACGCAATTAGG
Organism: Heterobasidion occidentale; assembly: GCA_039111635.1. Classification (NCBI taxonomy): domain Eukaryota; kingdom Fungi; phylum Basidiomycota; class Agaricomycetes; order Russulales; family Bondarzewiaceae; genus Heterobasidion; species Heterobasidion occidentale. The sequence continues at coordinate 493,458 of JBCAQO010000007.1, forward strand.
TGCGCGGCACCAGCCTGCTGATGACATGCATGATCTGATCCCCAGCATCTAACAGTCGACCTGAGCCTTTCAAATGCACTGTTGTTCCTCGTTCGGCAGAAGTTCTTGCCCTCGTAGGGCAGGCGTGAGACCGTAGGCAATGACCGTGGCGATAACTACCTTTTCCCTGTCCTGTGCTATACATGCTGTGCCTTGAATGGAATAGATGATAGTTATTTTGCATCGTTCATGTCGGTTCCGAAAGTAAGAGATGACACCCGGAGCCCCGTTCAACAGAGCACCGCCTGACAAGGGAGAACTGGGTCACGAATGAGAGTTGCGCCAAGACTGAGGAGAGGGAGAAAAGGGAACAGAAGGGAGCATGCCTGGGCCGAGGGGATGGTACTCAGTACGTTCGCGCGCTGGTCGGCAGTTCCTGGTCCAAATCGATTGCTGTCAGTTGCTGTCCTGCCATGAATGATTGGCGAGAACGGCACCGTCTGTGCGACCGTACAGAAGGGTAGAAACGGTGCATCCTCATGCCGATCAAACCTTCCGCCTAAGAGCGTGCATGGGCCGACAATAGGCCGTCGTCGTCGCCTAGCCAAAGAATTTCGGACACTGCCTGATGACATCGGGACACTGGGGACCCTTCGTCGGACCTGTATTATAGAGGCATAGATCGGGGAAGGGTTCAGGTCGTCACTTTATGGAGAACAAGTTGAGCATCACACTGTACCTGTCCAATTTCCGTGTGAGTCGAGTTGAGCCTATTGTCCAGTCCAATCCTGTGTATCGACGGTCTGTTGATTCATGGCCGCTGAATGTCACTATACCAGACAATTAGCCATGAGGTGTCCGGACAGAAGTGCCTGATCGCAAAGTTTCCTTCATCGCGTGCACTACTCCATTGCGATGCAAGATGAATGGATCAGAGGTGTAAGCAGCAATTCTCAGGACCATGAGGTCAGGATATCTGCCGCGATCTTTACCACGGGTAACGAGAGGCGTCGGCTACGATCCAGGTCGACTGATGTTACCGAGATGGCGTGGCCTAAATGGAGATCGAATGCAGCCAATATTGATACGCAGAGTCGCAAGGCAGATCAGTCCCAGAATCTGAGGTATGGCATCTCCAACGACTTCTTTCGGCCAACTAGTGAAATTATGTTTCTTCTCTGAATTGGATGTGAGGAGATCACCTTCAAAGGGGCTTGCCAAAGATGGAGCGGGTTTGCCGTCCGGCAGATGATTATTTGGGCGCTCCAGGCAGCGAAGCAGATGTGAGAGTGTGTGAGAGCAAGTGAACCGAGATGGCCGCGGTGCTTAGACGTTCCTGCCAAATATTTGATTACCTAATTCTTAGCGTTGGAGGGAGTGGCGGCAGAGCTGCAGAAGGCTGCAGCAAGCGCCTCTGCTTGCTGCCCAACCACGACGTTCTCCATCCACAATGGAGTCCCTCAATCTCAAGAACCTCGCGAACTCATTACCAACGTCCAACCTCGCCAACGCAGAGACCGACCTTTTGAACGACTTCAAAGGTACATTTTTCTGGCACGATGTTGCTGAGCAGCTGTCAGTGGGCCATCGCTGATATGGAAACGTTCGCAGCCGCGGCGCTCAGTATAACGACGCTCTACCGCTCTTCTCGAACAACATCCAAGAAGGCGTATAATGCTGGATATGCGTCTGCATGCCAAGATCTGCTCCAGATGATCCAGCAGGCCGTGTCGGACTCGGAGTCAGAAGGCGGGAGTGGGATGCCGACGATCGAGAGGGTCATGGATTGGGTGGAGGCAAGGCTAGAGGCCATAAGGGCTCGCGAGGAAGAGGAGGAAGAGGACGAGGAGCGTGAGAGGGAGAAGGGACGAGCCGATCCTCTCAGCAGAGTCAAGAATGGCCATGGCCTGAACCGTGCGAACAGCGCCCCCGCCGCTCAGCACAAAGACGCCGTAGGCTTTCCACTCCTGCTTCGCAATTCCATACTAAATAATGACGGTGAACAGGCTCCTGCAACATCGACCCCGAAACCGTCGCGCCCGATTCCCATCCAATCTACCCCATCATCTCCAATGATGAGCTCAGTCCGGCCACCACCCGCCACCGTCCCGCGCCTTCCCAAATCGCGACTCTCTCACACACATCCTAAGGACCCACCAGTGCCCAGCGTGTCCTTTCCTGACTCACCACCAGTTGCCGCCACCACGATGATGCTAGCGTCCGCCGAGCCCATCTTCGCATTCCGACCCTCTAATCCCTCTTCATCAGGCTTCTCAGGCCCCGCTATGATCGAATCGAGGCCTGTCAGTCTCGACAATCCCATGAACGTCTCCGCAGGCGTCAAGCGGAGACACGCGATGATGATGATGCTAGACTCCACACCGTCTGCCGCGGATGGCGCAGGGCTACCCAGCATCAACACCCCGCTCCTTGGGTCCACCGCGGGATCGAGCAGGCGCAGAACAAAGAGCACGAGGGGTACTAGCGCCCAGGCGCAGAACCAGAACCAGGGCGTGGAGGCGATGGAAATAGAAGAAGATGGGCGGGAGCGCAAACGCGTGGCCCGCCGATGACGAATGTGTGTATCAGGTGAGCACTACCCGCTTCTGCCTGAATCTTTTTTACTTCGCAAGTCTGATGCAGCTTCCAATGCAGTAGAAAGAATGATGTGTTTTGATGATATCATGTCGATTGTGTCCTTGCATACGCGGGTTTGGCGTCACTTACTTGCTTACCATCCTTCCAATCCTGTACCAACCAACACGCTCGTTTCCCCTTCGCGTTTCTCTTCCTTTTGCTTCCGCAACTTCACACGATGTTCCGCAATTCATGAATTCTATCTTATTCTAAATCATTATTGTGGCGTCATCCTTTGTTTTTCCCCTCTTCTTCCCTCAACGATCCCCATCAGGCTAGATACATGTTTTCCTTGGCCTGCGGGGTTTCCAACAGACATCCTCGGTGTATCCTTATGTGCAGTAAGCTTGGCCAAGTTCACTAAGATAATCCATCCATATTTCCAATATGCGGTCGTTGTGCTTCAGATCTCGATTACGGCTTCGCTGACGGCCTAGGATAAGATGGGTAAAGGGCTAGTACAATGGTAGGCCGATACGACCTCGGGATCTTTACATTAGAGAGAAGACAGCAACGAGGAGAACTGCTCTTCTTTCCCAGCGAAGACCAAATAAACACACCACATATCCATCTCCCACTGCTTGATCTCCTCGCTCTGCCTCCTCTCATCCAATAGCCGTTCTGCCCTGTTATTCGCATAGCCCCGCCACACATGCATCGTTCGCAGTGTCACGAGCAGCACGAGAGTTTCCAAACACACGCGGGTCCACGAGCGCGGTGCCGACGACGCACCCGATGAAGATCCACACGTGCGGGACGGCGCAGTTGCCGTAGTACGCAATGCGGTCGAGCGGCGATGTCGGAACAGGCGCGTAGCCCATCTCGAAGACGAGGGAGGGTAGGCTTTCGGGGTACATGAGGAGCGCGCCGCCGACCATGGCGGTCCAGATCGGGAAGAAGAGCGTGTGGAGGCACTCTTCTGGGGAATTGAAGGCAAAGGGCACTGTGTATGTCTGTTCGCGGGGTCGCGTCGACATTCGCGATTCGGGACGCAGTGGTGGCGTTTGCTTGGGCGACGTGCGCATACCACTGTCGCCCGAGTCGTCGACCTCGTATATACGATCGGATCCGGCCAAGTTCAGGTACTAGGCGAGTGGGTCAGGTCGCAATACGTGATTTCAGCCCAGGAGAGACATGTACCTCGACTTCTGAGACAACTGCACAGACTGTCTCGACATATTCTATCACGTTGCCGTCTAAGACCTCGATCGGGATGTTACGCATGTAGGATACATTGTTCTTGAAAAAACAGGTCAGGTCATCAGTCAGGTATGAGATCAACGGGGCAGAGCGTCGACTCACAGCGTCCTCGCTATTCTCTGGAGCGATGCGATTCTTGAAGTTCGTGGATTTCTGCGGTCCGGACCATCAGCCTGTTTCTAAACGCGCCCGGTCCAGAACAAGGCTGACATACTTTCTTGAGCAGCTGCGTCACCTTCTTGGCCGCGTTCCGCGCCTTGTGTGCCGCCCGCGACAATGTGCCTGTTTTCTGCATCGACATGTCTGCCTCTAGCGGACACGTCTCGCCGTCTTGTACGATGAGGAAGTTATGCTGCACGAGGAGAGGGATGTCCGACCCGACTGGAAGGGCGCCATCAGTGGCCCGATGGGAGTCCTTTGGCCGACTTTCGTCGGGAGTGAGTGGGGCAGAAGACGGCGGGGTGCTGTCTGGGGAGCCAGACTCAGACGCGATGGTTTCTGGGGGTGACTCTGAGGATAACGTGACCTGGAGAAGGGATGATGATGAGGACACCGGGCGGACACGATCGGCTAACTAACATACCAAGGAGCAAGAGCGGTTCATTTGAGGATTGTCAATCATTAGTGGTATGAGATCGTGGTTAAAGGAGAGGGATAGGTGAAGGACATGACCACGTCAGGCGAGAATTTATGAGCTCTAAGGAGATTTAGACTGGCCGTCCAGATTGAAAGTTGCGGCTCAAGGCTGGAATGGCGTGATATGCTCTTGATTTTGATGACGATGTTCAGAGAGCGTACATCGAACAATGCAATACGCATGGTGCTACAATCTGAAAAGCATAGGATATCCTGTGACACGGCTCAGTGCACGTCGACGATGATGGATGCATGGTCAACACTGGTAGTACAGAAGCGTCGTCGCCGAATTTTCTACCTGCATGAACGCCGGTGAGCATGACGTTAAGGAAAACAAACCTTGTAGGAGATGCGAGTCCAAACGAGAAATTTGAAGTTGACATAGGTTTAAGAACGAGCTAGATCAGTTGGCCGGACATGCCGGGCCGGGAGCGTAAATGAGAAGCGGAGTCCACCGTACCACTAAAGTCTAGCAACAGCTTTCATGTTTCGAGCTAAGCAAGTAAAGACAGGTCCAGGGCTCATAAATACAATGGCTAATGATCCAACTCGCGAGGTCCAGCAACAAACCAGCAGTATACACGCCTAGCAAATAATCAAACAGTCGCCGCGCAGGTCATCGAAACGAGAACGTGTATGGCATCCAACGCGTCCAGTGCATCGTTCATGCACGGCTCTGACGCATGTCAGTAGCCGTGTAGACAGTGCTATCCCGAGGATACGACCGTCCATGGAGAGGGGATCCGAATGCGTCGTTTTTCACACAGTGGATCAAGCTCAGGACGATGAGGAAAAGCAGAGAGATCCAGCCAAGCCAGGCAAAAGCAACGAGGGCCGAGAGAATTCGGCATGGTTGATATTGTTGGCACCAGCCTAGGTCGCCCCAGAACGACTACGCAAGGGACGTGTTAATGACAGAGAAGCTTTTGAGAGTAAGCGTCGGCATACTGTAGAGATAGCAGCGCCCACGATCCATAGGAGGAATAGGATGGCATTGCCAAGAAGCTCCCCGGCAAATGTGTTCAAGATCCCTTCCTGTCTTCCTTTCGCTATACTGAGGGCACTGTGAAGCGATTCAGTTAGGTTTATTGGAGGAAAATCATAAGAGGAGTGACGAACATATGCGGTGCCCAAAGTATTGTCAAGATGGTTGTTACCAACAGCTCAGCGACAATGGGGTCTGTCACATATGTCAGAGTCTGATAGTCGGCTTCGTGAAGATGCTACCGACCGTAGAACGACCTTCCATGATTCAGAGGATCGCGAGGCTCAAGGTGCGTAGTATAGTGTATCCGTGCTGCCGTAAGACCCAATAGTACAACCGAGAACACCCACTATGACAACGACGATGAATTTGTATCACGCATGTGGATTGTCAAAATGCTTACCAGGGCGCAGTACAAGAAGATTCGAAGAGGGGGAAGAAAAGCCATTGCAGCTGGGAATTAAGGGATGGGTTGGCAGAGAGCAGGTGTATGTGGGAACGATGCATGACGGAGGGCGTAGTCTTTATAGCGAGGGCCGAGCTCCATGGTGATGGCAGCAGTCGAGCAACAAGGCAGCTGAGGCTAGCTGAGGGTCTTCCGGACTCAATGGGGCCGAAATCATGGCGCCCACGTGCGGACACCATTATGTCCTCCTTCGGTTTACCCAACCCTCACCAACCCTCCACGCGTTTGCCTCCTGCCCATTCCATGTCTCGGATTTATGCTATCCACTGCTTTTTGATTCGCGCAAATTATTAGACACTCGAGAGGCGATGACTCTTTCACAGAACCGGTCTTCGTGCTCGCGCCAAACATCTCTTCGCGATGTCTGGCACTGCCCGTGGAGAGCTCCTGACGTCAACTCCGTGGGCTTTTACTCGTATCAAGGTATGGATCAGTGTAGGAAAGCTGTATGTTATTTCGGATGCGGCATCGTGGTGCGTTCGTGTTCGCTCGAAAAGGATCGATTTGCTCCTCTTGAACGAGTTGCCGGTACCTCGCGCTATTTTCATCGCCTCTACCGCAGTCGTCGTCAGAACAGTGATCGCTGCCTGCTATATCTAGGAGCTATTTACAGAATCTTCAGCGTGGTGTTCATATCGATTCCTCCGGACTTGCTCCATGTATGATGCGGGTCCGGCTTCTGGCAGGACTCTGTCCTGGCTGCGAACATGCCAAGTTGCCAACCTCGTAACGCGCGTGTCATCTTGCGATTCGGACTGAGGTCCCCCCATGTAACCTAAGAATACAGGATTGAGTCTGTCTATGAGCTGGATCAGGTAAAAATTAGGCTGGTTCGATGAGCACCTGTTGAGAGTATAGGCGCCTATAGGCGCATAATTATTGATATGACTGACAAATCGAATATTATCAAGACACCATAGCCAAGTGGTTACGGCGACAGATTCGAATGCTTACAGCGTGATATCTGTTGGGCTCTGCCCGCGTAGGTTCAAATCCTGCTGGTGTCGTATACACGCATGCGTCAATTTTTGTTTTTCCATCTCAAACCACTCATGGATTCCGATTGCAGGAAGTATGTAAGAGACGAAGAGACAACAATATTATAGTTGTGCATCTGTGTAACATCTCCACAACATCCTAGTTCTTGGTATTTGACTTATAAATCCTGTGGGCAAAAAAACAAAGGTCTTCGATGCCATACTCGATCTTTCAGCCTTTCCCGGAACCACACCCACAGGAATTCTATGGAGACTGTGCAGAAAGGCTGCTTTTGTCTATGACTGATGCCGATCTGTGGACTAACAGTCAACAATTGGCTAATGAAACCATCTCTGGTAGTATATCGGTTAGTACACGCGCCTGTCACGCGCGAAAGCGGGGTTCGACTCCCCGCCAGAGAGCACTGCCATTCCGTTAGTTTTTGCGTTCATTTTTGCGCATGATACAGGATCGAGAGATGAACGCAGCAACTTTCGCCGCACTCACCTGGAGCCGATTTCATCTCGAGAACACATTCGATACCACATCGCCGATCTTGTCAAACCTGGTCGCAGGAATTCAGCGATGTGGTTGCTTTTGTACGAAATTGACCATCGATTTTTAGAGGCTTAAATGACGGTGTTGATCACGGATCTCGGGAACCTCTCTCGCGAGCCGTCGAAACGATTTCTCAAATTCGATAGAGTAGGCAAGATGAACATGCGTGGAATCCCAAGTGCTGGAAACCCATTCACTAGCATAAGGGTACATAGTATGCGAGGCTCGCCTCAGGAGAGGCTGAATGCGCCTCCAAGATGCTATGAGTATTCGTTGCCACTTTCGTCTCGGTCGGCAACATCCACTGAGCTGTGTCAAGCACGTAGCAATAAGCGGTCTATTGTTCGCAGTAAGTTGCCGTGCACAACACGGATACAGTGATAGCCACCTCAATCCACAGTTCATCAAAAGTTCTTGGACCCCAATTGCATCGAGGGTCGCTATGATGGTGACTGGATGTTTCAACCGTTCAGCTTGACAGAGAGTATAGCTATCCCGCGGTTCGGCGGCTCCGGATGTTGATTGCGAAAGGGTGAGGATTCGTGAAGTTGATACTGTGGATGGAGTCAGAGGTAGGATATGCCGTAGTATCGGTGACAACGCTCCGCAAATAGTAGACTGGGTTTCATTTGCCGCAAGGTTCCTATTCCACAGATATAAAGATATCATTGGAATCAATGAAGCCTTGATAGTAGGTTAATTGTGTGCATACCAGTCGCCATATTTGTCGCATCTGTTGGCTCGAGCGGCGGTATGAAGCACTGAAGAGCTCACCGTGTCGAGGGAAGGGGCGACTATACCAACTGCGCACGTATTCCTTCGAAATTGAGGACTCCACGTGAATGGAGTCTAGTGGTGCGCAGAGAATGTGAAGAAGTACGTAGGATGGTATCGGTACCGACCTAGTCCATTCCCTGTACCCGCCTTTCACGCGTTATTTAGACCCCCACATTTCTGGACCATAGTATTGATTGGACAATATGATTACGCAGCGTCCCCGACCGCGATGCTATGTGGTGCACAGTTGGAGCGATCGGGCTCAGCGTAGCCCGAAGCGCAGAGTAAGGATATCGGACGTGCGCAGTGGTGACCGACGTGATGTCGGAGTTGAGTAGAGGGAGAGGTGATAATAAGATTGCGAGCCAAAGAACGAGAATGGGTTGCACAAGAGACCAAGGAATGGAGCTTTACTGTCGACAGGTGATTACTGGAAGGCATGGACTGACACCATGCGTCAACTTCAGCTCTATGTTGCAGCAGCGCTAGTGCATTCCCTGTCGTCTTCGTCTCCGCCTCTTTCCTGTCCATCGAGGGGACTGCCATCGGATATAAAGCGGTGTCTACCACCTGTGGACTCGGAGAATATTTGCCACAACTTGTGGGTACATAGCACAGGGTGTGAGGCTCGCTTTCCACTGAGTAGCTGTGGTTCTATATTCAATCTGCGCAACCGTCTCAGCTAGTTAAGAGACATATCAGGAGGGCGTCAGCGGCTCCGCACAGCGGGGCTTTCGGCCATAGCCGATGGACAAACCTGTCAATAGAAGCCCCCAAGATGTCAAATGCGATGCAAATGGAGAGACGGGAGGAGTGAGTGTGCACGATGGCGCCGTTGGCAATGACGGGAGTTGGAGACCTTCATGCAACTTGCAAGCTGCAGCCCCGCTGCTGAGTATCGCAAAATGCTTCCATCGGCCAGACTGCCAAAAGCGGAGTGAAGGGGCCCCATCAGGACATGCCGACGTCGCCGTTTGATGCCGTCGCGGAGGGAAAACTGGGCTGAGCGACCGGTCATCGAGCCGCTCGATGGAATGATGAAACCATCTTGAACGTCAACGCCAAACATCCATAATCGATGCTCTGCCGTGTTTTGAGCGATGTGACTGTGGGTCCTTGTGAGGGTGATGCGGGAAAACCAGAAGGACACGATCCAGCTCGATCCTGTGTGGGGGTTTTTTTTTCTCGGTACCATTTGGTGTCGTTGCCGAGAGTTCATCGAATGACGTCTTGGAAGTCAACAGCAAACGGGGATAGTTTTAGTCGAGGATACGGTGCATTTGACTGGCCGAATGGTTGGACAGTGCCAATTGAATCCACCCACGCTGTCCATACCCTCGTCCGCTGTTTGACAAAATAAATTGCAAAGCAGAAGAAGGCCGACTCAACACATGAAACCCATCGATCAACAGGAATCCTCTAGAGACGAAGATGAGCGCCCGGAGGTGACGTGGCGGCACCTGCCATAAGAAGTGAGCCTTGTGAAAAGAGTCACCTCGTCTACATTATCCACATCCTCGTTCCATTTGACTGAGAACAAGGACGCCAGAGAGCCGCAGCAGAACGAGTCAAGCGTCTGTTTCTGTGTTGCCGCGGTGAGCTTGCACAGTGCTTGCACCGAAAACACAGTTCCCACGCCCTCCATCCAATGAAATAACCTTCACAGCTTAGCCAGTGGCTACATCAGTCACGAAGCAGTTCAGTGTATTGCGATTTAGATGTAGCAAGCTCCATCACCTCTTGTATCAGGTTTGTTTCTAAGTCCTATGCACTACATATAAAGCTGCGACGAAGGGCTGACGTTCTCCTCCATTGACCCCTTCTAGACCCCACTCAGATGACACCCAAGTCACCTTCTCCTGCATCCCCAGGCTCTCCTGGAGGAAAATCTGCTCCATCGCCTCCGTTGACGACCCACTCGAACTCTTCAGATTCTGCATCCACTGTCCGAGTCTCATCGCCCCTCAATCCAGCTCGTCCACACTCCGGTTCTCCCCACACGAGTCCCAAGCAGAGAATCCTCCCCCTTCCATCAATCACGACCCCACCGCAGGCCGCTGGTCATGCGCGTACACAGTCTCAATCGGCCGTAGCCATCGCTGCGCTTCCGGTCGACATCCCTCTAGCGCGTGTCGCCTCAAGTCCGGTGCCCACCACCTTATCCTCTTCTTTGTCCACCATCGCGTCTGGTCTCCCAACCAGCTCCTTCCGTTCTCGCTCCGTCTCTACCTCACGATCCCGGGGCCCCTCACCCTCACGTGACGATCTCGCTCTGCGCAAGCCAAACAAGGATGGGGCCACTTCGCCAGCATCGACCTGGTGGAACCGCAAAGTTCACGCCCCTCGACCTTGGCAGGAGAGTGCGAAGAAGAAGAAGACCGTCCCGGCTGAACAGACAGAGGGGTATGTCCATACACGACAGGTGGGTTCTTCCGCATATGATTATCCATTATTATTAACACAACGTGAATAAAATATAGCGCGTCATTGAAGCTACTGCTTCTGTCTTGGGTGTAGCCGCCAAGGTCGCACACGAAGGCCTTTTCATCGGAGTCGATCTGCTCCGCTTTTCGCCAATCCCTGGACTCGAAATCGCAGGCGCCGTCCTGTTGAACATCTGGGATGCACTGGAATTGGTGGACGTGAGTCTTTGACAACCTCTATGCTCAAGGCGTGCGATTTACATTCTGCTCAGATGAACCGATTGGCTTGCTTGCGTCTGACAGAGCGCTGCGCAGATATCCTACTATCTGTCCGACAAGAAATTCTAGATGCCGGACACGCCGTCAGCAATGAGCTACAAGCTCCCATCGCCTCGCTGAATGAGTAAGCCCGCAGTCAACAGGTTGATGACAGTTCCATTGACTGAGCCATTGCGCAGGTCGTTCAATGATGTGTTTGCGTTTCTGCAGAAGCAAGCACACCGGCCATTCCTCCACCGTTACCTCAAGCGGGACGAGATTTTGCGCAGTATCGCTGGCTGCGATGCAAGATTGAGTGATGCGCTCGGGCAATTCGGAGTACGTCAACCTTATCTAGAAGTTTCGTTTTATGATACTCATTACTCGTCGATCAAACCTTAGATGTCAATCCAAATCCGAACTCTGAAGCTGGTCCAGGCCAATGAAGCTCGTCGGGCTAAGGAGCAGGCTGCGCTGATCGAATCGCTCAACCTCGGTCTCCGATTGTCTCAGCCCCAACTCACGATTCCCGAGCCGCTTCCTTCGCCTCCAGTCGGGGACGCCACACAGATCCGCGCGATCCTGCGCGACATTCATCAGCAGCAGAACGAGCGCGACTTGACCCACGATATCGCGGACTTGAGACAGCTCATGCGCACCGCACTGCAGACCAACAGCGACGCGGAAATGATCGAGGTGCTCCAGGTCGGGCGAGACGAGATGCCCGAGGCAATCAAGACGCTCCAACGCGCGCTTGAGCGGGAGGTGGAGCGGGAGATGCTGGGGGAGTCGGAGGCCTCAGCGACGCAGGGCCTACCTGTTGGCGAATCGCCGTACCACTCGCGAGGTAGGATGCCTGGGCGCTCGCGGGCGGCCACGGTGTCAGCCGCGGCGGATGGGGGCGTGCGGGTTTTTGGGGCGATGGTGAGCACGGACAGCGAGAGTGGTAGCAGCGAGACGTCGGCACGCTCGCGAGATACTCTTGACCGAGAGTTCATGGAGAGCGGGATCGATGCAATGCGGCGGCTGAGCTCAGGCCAAGAGGTGTCGCTCCCTAGCTGGACAATCACGCGATATGAGATCGATCTGGAGGAGAAGATTGGGATCGGGTTCTTCAGCGACGTATATAAGGGCAAATGGAGAGAGCACACGGTCGCGATCAAAGCCCTTGCGGAGACAACGCCGCGGAAGCTGTTTGTGCATGAGATTGGTATTTGGAAGACGCTCGCGCACCCAAACGTCCTGGAATTATTAGGTGCTTCGTCGGCCACTGGGGACCCGCCTTACTTCCTGGTGTCGCCATACTATGGTAATGGGAGTTTGGTCAAATACCTCAAGGGCCTGCCAAACACCGCTCCAGTTGAGTTTCTCAAAATGATTCATCAAGTGGCGAAGGGGATGGAGTACTTGCACGAGCAGGGAGTTCTGCACGGTGATCTCAAGGCAGGTTCATGATTGATTCATTCCATGATAGCCTTTTGGTGACCTTCGACATTGACAGGGTACAAACATACTGGTCGATGATCGTTTGCATTGTGTCATATCTGATTTCGGCCAAAGCGACATGAAGTCTGAAGCATACAGGCTTAGTAGCTTCCCTCTTCCTCGTAAGCTCCGGATATCCTTGTTGATGTTTTTCAAGCTCACTGCTACCTCATAGACGGGACTTTGCGTTGGCAGGCTCCGGAGATGATGTCAGGGGCTCAACCTGCCCTCACTCCTGAAATAGATGTTTATGCATTTGCAATGGTGTGCGTCGAAATCTTGACAAGGGGAAGTCTTCCGTGGCCTATGATGGATGACGATGCGGTGAAGCGGTTTGTGCTAGGTATGTTCAATTGAAGTCAATCTGCTTTGCCTGATAACAACGTGTTTTCAGTCGATAATATGCGCCCTTCACTGCCCCTCACCCGTTTGAGCAACAGCCCGTTAACCAACATCATCCACGCTGCGTGGGACGCCGATCCACCTCGCCGTCCTTCTTTCAGGCGGATCTCACAAGATCTCGAGAAGCTGAGGGTCGAAGCAGGATCTAGTGTCGTAGAATCGCCCAGACCACCAAGATTTGTAGATCAGTGGGCGGACAGTCCCACCCGAGCCTCACCTGATATGCACCCCATTCCGTTACCTGGCTTTCCCCGTGAGTTGCCGTCTCTACCATTCCTGACATGTATGGAAGAACTAAGACCGCCGTTCCCAGCCAAGGATGACTTGGGAGTAGGGGCCTTGAATTCGCCGGCCGTATCTGATACCACATTGAAGACGGCGAGAGGCCGTTCACTGTCACCCATTCCTGGACTTGCACTCACTCACACGGACGGGCGTCCGCTCGATGACCCACCCCATGTATTGCAACCCAGAGGATCCAGAGCCAGCACGATATCTTTCCCTGATACCACCCCTGACGAGAGCGCATCCGAAACAAGCCAAATAATCCCTTCTACAGGATATGACTCTCCGCCACTGGCAGATGAGGTGACCGCCCATGCTCGCGATGAGAGAAGGTACAGAATGCTCTTGCAGCATGAGTACCACACATCTTGTACGTACACTCCCCTTCGGCGTGTCAGGGATGTCAGGGTCTGACGGAATGTTTCTGATCTAGTGACGTTACCCTTGTGGTCACCCGCTCCTGTTGAGCTTGGTGCCGTTGGGTACTTATCTCGACCCGCAGGGGCTTTTATAACCTTGTTTAACTCGTTCGATCCGTCGAAGACCTCCGATGGACTTGCTAATACGTTGCCAAATCTGTCCGATTTTGGCAAAGTGACACACCGCAGCCAGAGACAGGACAAACGAAACCCTGCTCAGAGGGGGATGGACTTTTTTCAGAACTTCCTTGCGAAAAAAAATCGAGATGCGTCTACTCCGTGAGCTCCCTTCTTGACTGGTTCCGGTGCTAAAATGTTCATCTTATATGATCCTAGACCGGGGGTAGGCCGCACACAATCATTCCAGCTGCGGATGGGCCACAAGGTTGCCTACCTGTATGCTGAGTCCACTGTGTACAGGTATGTGGAGGACCTTGGTGTGCCGAAGCAGTGGTTTCAGGCGACCATCGACCGCATTCTTGAGCTATATGGTCGGATGCACAAGATCAGTAAAGAGGATGTCTTTCTCGGCGAGTTCCCGTTTGTTTTTAACTACTTGACTGAATCTAACCAGTTTGATCAACAGTGATCGGCACACTGGACGTACCCGACTATGCATTGTTCGTAAGCCATAGCCATCCCGATGGGCAGGTCAGGGACATTAGCGCTTCTGAAATCTGGCTTCAATTAACCCCTTTGTGCCACAGGTCAACTTCAATGTATACACCGGCATGAGGCCGGGACAAGAGTGGGGCGCATTCTCGACTACTATGGCTGACCTGTCTTTGTCAATGCTGGGGGGGCCGTTGTATCACGAGGAAATGGTCGGCAACACCCATTCCGCAAGTAAGATTTCCCAGGTAAAAGAATCGTCCTCAAGCCCCTGGGATTCCGTTCTATTGGCTCGGCTCAGATTCAAGACTGATGCTGCGGAGCCAACGTCCTTATGATTCAGACTCAAATCAAATCGCTGCATCCCTGTCATCATCATCGCATTGTTTCTGCTTTTCTTGCTATCCTTTCTTGTTCACGTATTCATACTAGCTTTCGTACCACCCGGACAAGGATTCCCATACCATTCTTGTAGCTTAGCGCCATCGAGTAGTGAATTTCCGGCAACGACATACCCTGTATCTGTATGAACCACAAAATAGGACTTTGACTTCGATCTCCTGCGATTCTATATATTATGACTTGAATCATCCGTCGAAAGCAGAATCTTGTCGTCACGCTGCAGGTGATATATGTATAGAGGGCTCACGGAATCCGGTCATGTTTTCAGCGTCTAACACATGTATTCGAGGTACGCTCTTGAATAGTTACGAAGATGTGTTATTAATAGCACTGTTCCCACTCCTCCCCAAGATAATAGGATAATTTTGGAAAGAACACTCATACACTGTATGTACAACTCGTGGCCACAAATACACGGAAGAAACACAACGGAAAAGGTTAGAATGGCTGCTCAGCCAGCAGCTCGTTCACCTTGACGACTAACTCGTCGGCGCTTTTCAGCTCAGCGACAAAGTACCCCTTGGAGCCAAGAACCCCTTTGCTCCTGATGACTTGTTCGATGCGATCGTACGCAGCTTCGTTTCCCGTCCGCAGAACTTGACAGGAAAAGTCGCGCTTTTTGTTGTAGATGAGAAGCGATTGGAACAGGGCAGCTGCAGGTGGACCAGCGTGACCATAAGGAACCTGGACTTTGATGACAACCTTTTTAGGGTAGCTCGTCGGTTGCTGAGAGAAACGCTGTTGCTTCGCGGAAGGTGCCTTGGTAGGGTATCCCAGCAAGCTACGATTCATCGCTGCGGTAGGTATGAGATTTCCGTAACCGCCGTAGGTAGGTTTCAAAGTCACGGTGTTCGCAAGCGTGAAGGGCTTGCAAGTAGTCTTGTGCGTCTTCCAATGGCTGCCTAGTTGAGAAAATCAAGTATGTCGTATCAGCATACAAGCTCATATACAATGAACCTTAGACAAGTGTACGTTGGCAATCTCTTGAGCAATATCGAGCTGAGCGGCATGCCACGCAGGCCATCAGTTTCGCGTTTGCAAGGCCGCAAAAGTCACATTTCTTCTGCTCCATGGGTGCTTGCTCTCCTGTTCTTCGCCTGAGCCACTTAGTAACGGTGGCCGTAACCTCTGGACCACAAGAAACGAAAAGCTGTTCGGGCTTCATGCCGTCTGCGTCTGGTATAGTCATGTCGGCACCGAATTCCATGAGCACGTCCACTGCTCCCGTTTGTCCTGCCATGAGGGCTCCCACGATGGGCGTACTGCCATAGATGTTCACATAGTTGACTTCAGCTCCATTCTCTAACAGAATTCGGGCAATGTCCGGACGGCTGAGGTTCATCGTCACATGGTGAAGAGCGGAGTACTGGCAGATATCTGGGACGTCAGGAGGACAACCCTTGGATAAGAGAAACTCGAGCGTCTCTGCATGAAGTCCGGAGCCGGGGGGTGCGGATTGCAACCGTTGTGCTCCAGCGATGACAAGAGTAGCATAACCATATTTGAACGGGGTTTCGGTTCCGTTCAGGGGAGGGTGATCTCCAGATGACACGGCCTTTGAGATGCACATGAATTAGAACTGTTCGAGCTGGATCCAAAAGCAACTGACGCGTATAACGGCTTTGAGACTCCCTGTGAAGCATTCCCGGGCAAAAGGATTAAGCCTGGCCACGGAGAAGCCCCCAGATTCTATGGAGACAAATTGAATTCATGCAACGGTAGAGTTCGAAACACGCACTTTCAGAGTATAGGTCCATAAGTTCCTGTCCCCCATCGTCGGATCTGAGCTTCCCAGGTTTTGAGATTAAATGAAGCATTCGGGGCGTGACGGCGAAGCCGCCATCACCAGTTCCTGAAGACACGGAACCAGACATCTCGCTCCTTTCGAAGTGCGTGAGCCCGGTGTGATTGTCCTACAGGTTAGCAATTGAGTGCAAAGCAAGAGGTCTGCAGCGTACCACTTTATCGCGAGTCAGGACTGAGTGCCTTCTGGAACTAGTGGCTCAGCCAGAGCAGCCACCGTGGGAGAAGCTGACATGCCAGATAAAAGGAAAGTGTGTCGGAATCTCCCCTTGATTCCCCCTCTTAATTCACGTTCAATAGCGAGCTATCAATCGCATATCTCCCTGAACGCATCAATGGATGCTGTAGGAATGGGAAATAGTCTCGCTTCGATGGAAGATGGCTTATCTGCTACTCATACTTCTGATTTATATCGCTTCGCACGATGCTGGCATACCCTTGGTAACCTCCCGTTTGCGCCATCTACATCTCTGGGCACAGACGACATGGGTTGATGGGCAAGCGAGGAAAGAGAACCGACTTTGAACGTCAAAGGGCACTACCTCAAGATGCCAGCTCAGATCTCGCTCGCTGTACCCGACAGACAAAATCGCTTACGGCGTCCTCACCTCGCAGCACCTAAGGTACGTCATTACAGGTCCCATGGTCACTTTTCCTTTGGTCTTTCCGCAGGTCTCGAATCATGCGTGCTGAGACTTCATATTCTTTTCGTGATACTGTGTAATAGATCCTCATGAAGGGAAGACTACCGTGGCTATACGTGTGTATCCTACTACACAAGTGGCTCAGTTTCTGAAGTCATTGCAAGCCCGGCACAAGGTGTGATCTTGTGGATACTGACATGTTCGGCGTACTTGATGTTCCAACAACGTATGCACTATTCTTGTCGGTACCGGTCGCGCTTCCCTCATAAGACCCGTTTATGCGCAATCAACGGATATGTGTTTCTAGTTTGGAGTGGTGTGTTCTCACAGTGTCTGTCTTCTAAACTCCCGTTGACGCCAGGATGATATGCTGAGCTGATTGCAGATTGGATGAACTTTAGAACCTGTGTGAATGGTGGGCCAGAGCTTCATTAGGCGTTACATGTATCACTGATATATATGCACCTCAGACCTACTAATGAGGCGGTGCTCAATCGAGCAGGGAAGTTCTCAAACACGCTTGGGGGTCCGGTGCACGGCGCGGGATTGTCGTTTCATCACGACGTTTTGGTTATGGGCCAGGCCAGACACAATGTCATACTCTTCGTCACTTCTTGAGTCTGGGTGATCCTCGGACATTTTTCCCAACGTGATTCGCTGGTCCACTCTCAGAAGCGAGACAGCACACCGGGAGCAGACCGCAGTGAGTATTTCAAGGTAATAAGGCATCTTCATGGTCTAATGCACACCTCGTCACGGTTGTCATGCTTCCAAAGTGGTCTACATACAGGACGGAACTCGGCATGCCGTTCACAACACAATGAGCAAAAGAAGGTTCCGGGCCGAATCAAGCTTGTTCTCCTCCACTCTTCTTCCCATTTTCCTCCTTATGGATGTCCGTTGTGTTTGTTTTGAAGAGAAGGCTTCGTAGCATTCACTGGCAGTGCCGACGGCGTTCACACTGACATCGCTCGAAGTTGTTTAATTACATAACGTGACTTCCTCAAGGTCTACCGTTCCCTTGGTCCCTCAAGAATCACATTGTTTTATTCAGTTCTCCGCGGCGAAGGGGGTTGGGGTATACTTTTGGTGAGAAAAACCTAGATCTTTTCTGTCATTGTCCCGCTGGCAGACTGATAGAGTGCCTTACGATAGCAAGCAATGTATTCGGCGAAGCAGATCGTCATCTAGCATCCGCTCTAGGCCTCTAATCCGAGCGTTTCCCGTGCCTGTACGATCGATGGTATCGGTTTCCCAATCTGCTTTGCGGGTTCAGGATAGCCCTGACGTCCTTGCGAAGCTTACAGCAGGAAACTAGGTTTATCATTATTAGAAAGAAGAGGTCCTTGTTTTGTTCTAGCCTCACAAGCGCACGGAGAGGGTTTCCTCATGCTTGTTGCCCTCATGTCCTCGTCTACGAGAATACCTCATCCATGTGTATGTTGTTCCGAGAGGCTTGGGCCTCGCTCGCGGTCCGAACCCATATCTTTACGGAAGACCCAGATCGTCATCAGTCAGCTGTTGCTATTCCTCGAATCGACCTTCCAAACATTACTCACAGGTCGATGCTCGCACTGGGCAGGGAAACGGCCACCTTACCTAACAGATGCCATAGAAGTAGTGAAGTCATTCCAGAAGCGTGGTCTCGAGCGGGATCTCCGCTCTGCTTTACACGAGCCTAAAATGTAGGCTCGTATCCAGAGACAGAGGCGTGGCTTTCGTTGCGCCAGTATGACTGTCAGGAAGAGATTCTTTACGAACATGTTCTGTCGGCCCTTCAAGGGATGCCGGCTTTCCGAAGTCGAACCTGTGAGTTTTTTGCATATTTGTCTCATGTACTAGCATGAGAAAAAATCAGGATATATCACTGATCGGGTCATGTCCCATAGTTGCGATTAGCTGGACTTCGTTATGGCGTGCTGCTATCCTTCGTTGGAAAGTCGTGGGAAGGGCAGCGTGAACTCGTAGTATCTGATTGTTTATGATCGTCGTCACGATCTATAGACAGAAGGTAACGGGACGTCATATCAGTGTCCTTGCACCCGAGGACTGGACATAATCCGAACTGCCCATCTGTTTTCTCAGACCGACAGACTGTTTAGATCTGAAAGTACCTCGGACCGTTGTACATGCCCACATAGTTCATTTCCGACGACGAAGAGACTTCTGTGATGTCCCTAGATAAGTAAGTCTGCTATCCAAAACGTCGGTCAAACACTCTGTGCCTAAAGGATTCACTGTGACTGAAGCCTTCTCTAAATTTACTTATAGGACTTCTCTGTACTCCGTCATTTCCATACTCGGTATCATGAGTTCAACATCGCATGCTTCTGATTCCTTGTGGACAGTATAAAAGCTCCACAGATCAACTTTTTTTTGTGCGATTTTCAAGCATCCCCATTCACAACTCAGGCATGTCTCCACATACTATCGTCTCTCGTTCATCCGTTTCTAGTGGGCCTACTACCCATCCCGCTTTGCGTATGTATGCTTTCGTTTGTATCGTAGGCATTCTCACAGGAGTACCACAGATATTCGAGATGCAAGGGATGCCCACATTGTCCTAGAAGCCGTTCGACGAAACATTCTACCTCTAATAATTAGACGATTGTCTGCGAATGAACGAGATAACTTGTCATCCGGTAGTGTCTTCGTTTGGGAGGAGGCTGAATTCAAAGGGGGGCTAGAAAGGTGGACGGATGGCAGACGATGGTTGGCATGCGAGTTCAATGCAACTGACCTCGGTATTGACTTGATTTAGGTCGCAAAGCAGGATGCGAGGGGACTTCCTATTCTACGAGGAGAAGGTGGATACCACTCAAGAGGAGCGAGATATCAAGGCCGCTAGGCGGTACGCGGCTACCTATTACCCCGATCTTTACTGATTCCCTTGCTATCTGAATAGCGCACGGAGAGCCCTCGACCCGCTCTCTGTTCCACCCCTGACAAGTAGACGTCAAGATCGCCCGGCGAAACCAGATGGTCTCACCAAGCAGACTTACTCGACGCAGGTTTATTTTCCCGGCCAAAGCCAACCAAGAAAGTGGCACATTGTCGCCTACTTCTCGGTAAGCATTTCTTATCCTCGTATAGTTCTTTTCGTTCACGCGAGCTGTATATGCAGGGGAACGATTATACACAACTTCCAGTTATCGAGAACTATGATTATCTCCGCAGCCTCCGTATCCCAGACGGGATTTTTATTTCAAACAAGGGGCCCTACAGGAGGATCGATCCGTTCCCGTGTGACCCTGACGAGGATGAGTTGTCTGTGTACAGCGCAAGTAGTAGCCGGCCAGCCATGCCAGGGAGAACAACCTCGACATCGTCTTCATCCTCCTCGACAGCGATACCTTCACCACAATATCCATCACCACCACCTACCCGAAACCAACCGTACAGTCCTCACGCGTCCTTGCCAAGACTTTCCACAGTCGTGCCCATGTACGACGGGCACAAGACTCCGCTAGACGCGTCGCCGCAATCGGCCTCTCCTGACGCTCACGGGCATGGTCATGCTTACACCCCTCTCTCCGCCGAGGACCGGCGGGTTCTGAACGCCTTTCGTGTCGTCCTCTAAACTGGCACCATCTGCATGTAGATCAAATATTCGGGCCACCCACAACGACTCCCACTCATTCATCAAGAGACTCGAAAACGGGAATGTTGGCAGCTTAGTTGTTTAAATTGAGCCTGGTGGGGCTTTTAGTTACCGTTCTGCTCGCACATTTTCCCTTCGCTTTTGCACCCACACCCTTCATGTTCCTGACTTGTTTGATACTTAGCCTTTTCGTCTGTGATTTGTATGCGTGGCACATTCTCAATGGACCAGTATGTATTTATTTAGCGGATAGCTTCCTTTCTCTTCCCTCGTCCGAAGAAGTACATACTCTCAGCTGCAACCACGACGAACCACATTCTTCAAACGCGCACTTGGGGACTGGGACGTTTTGTTATAAGAAAGTCCATGATTGGTTAAGTGAAAGAGCGACCGCTGTGCGAAACTCTTCAGATCGTCACAGGCTCCATCACCGGCTCTCGGTGTGCGCCTCGACGTCCGCAAACCCGCTCCAAAAATTACTGCCCCTACAAGACAGCAATATCTTCGTCGTACCATAGGCGAGCCCGGCGCGCACATTGTTCGAGCAGGGGCACAGACGACTGGACGAGAGCTCTTCGTGATGGCGGACGGACGTCGCTGTGTCCTCGGGCGCTTCTGCGTTCCCACTCCTCCTCGTCTCGGGGACTATGGAAGTCTCAGCATCACAGAGCGCCGGCTCCAGTTTGACCTCGGTCTATCAGGTCCCGCAAGCTCAGACTCCCACTAGTGTATTTGAGTTTGGCTTGGCAGAATTCTCGGGCGCGCAGTGGTTGAGAGCCTATCATCGAGCATCGTGTCAACTGCTAGCTGGTTCCATACGTGTCAAGCTTTCATAGCGTGGAGGGTGAAGTGGTACCCCACGCTATTAGGATCACGACTTCCGAAGTTATGCCATTTAGGAACGCGGGAGTGAGCTGGGTGCTATGTTCCAGAGTTTGACGTGAATACAAAATAGGTGCACCGAAAAGCTGCGACAGTTAATTTGACCAAAACACGATGAACCGACAACGAAGTCTTGGCCGGAGCAATGAGCAAGGATCAATTGTCGACGTGAGACAATGCACAGCTCTGGTAATGAGAATCATACGTACATGCCGCTGGACATTTTTACAATAGGCAAAGACAAATACCCCAGTCCAGACCGAGGCAGTTTTGGAGAAGCTCTCGAAGGGAGAGGAGGGGCGGGAACGTGGTCGTCGCGCACGCAACGGCTTAGGTCATGGACAGCAACACCCACACTTGCAGAAGAATTGAAATCCCTCGAGGCAGTGGACCGAGGGACCTCGGCTTCAAGTACCTCGCGCTTAAGTGATGTTCAAGTGACTCGAGTGGAGAATGTTCCCGGCCCGCACGACCTTCGAAGGAACACAAGGAGCGTTTAAAAGCGCAGCTGCACGATCGGATCGAAACGGACTTCATTCAGAATCTCCGTTGAAGACCGTGAGTGTATGGATGGGCAACATGGAGCGTTGCTGCCGCCTTAGCGCCGCTCTTCATCCTTAAGACTTTGACGTACTCTGCGACGACGGGCGTACGGTGAGCGATACATATCAGGTTAGCGCTGTGACTGCAAAGGTGCTCACCTTGGCTTCAGCGTCCGAACTGTTCCTAGGCACGGAACAGCAGAGGATTCCGTGCCGCAGATAGGGAGGGCGTGACACCAGACGATTGGATTTAAACCTTGCAGACCGGTTATTTAGGGCGACAGTCCGCATATGTCTGAGCGACAGTTCCCATACAACATGAGGCGTGTAGACACCGTTACCTCATAAAGAGCCTGGGCGGCATCACGGGTTTGGGGATCAGATAACCTTTGAGGGCGAAAGGTAAGGCCTTTGCACCTGTAAGGCAGGTGCTCAGCTCTGTTTTAGCACGACGGTGACGTCCAGATCGGAATTCCACTGCCTGCAGCCGGGTAAGGGGGCATACGTCAAGTGACAAGGCGATGTGGGAGTTTT
Source organism: Heterobasidion occidentale (assembly GCA_039111635.1). NCBI lineage: Eukaryota > Fungi > Basidiomycota > Agaricomycetes > Russulales > Bondarzewiaceae > Heterobasidion > Heterobasidion occidentale. The sequence goes on from JBCAQO010000007.1 coordinate 515,966, forward strand.
TTTCTCCTGCAGCGCGCTGCTGTCAAGCAAGTTGAAAAATACCGACCAGAGACAGCTGTCTGTGTCCCTGCACCCAGTTCTGAGGGCATTCCCAATGCAGTACCGTGGTGACCTCGGAAAGTTATGTGTGCATGGGTGTCTGATTAAACGGATATATATCTGAGACTCACATGATGTTGATCCACTGTAGCAAACTGTTCTGCTCGAACGAGACAGAGATTGGGGATGAGAAATTGACTTGTCGACGCCAGACGTGAGTGGCCGGGGGTGGACCAGTGGCCCCTAACCCCGAGCGTGGGTTCGCCCCTAGGGGCCGATGACATCACGGTGCGTCATGCCCCTCTGGCCCGCCGTTTCCACCTTCCGCAAATAAGTTAAGTACCTGGAAAATGTCGATTTTCCGCCTCCACACGAACGTCGAACATACGCAGAAGCTACTCCTACCACATAAAACATGTCTTCCATATCTCACAGCACACCTCCGGCACTTTCTCAGAATCCAGTATCGACCCCAGCTGAGGAATGGGCGGACAAGACAACATCGGCTCTAGGAACAGACTCGGCGTCAGAGCCTGCAGCCTCCTCAGGGGTCGCGCACAACATCGAGAGCACGTCGATGTCGCCGGGCACCGAATTGCCTGGCGCGTATCCTCAAGAGGCTCAGTCACGTAGTGCAGGTACAACTTCCTACACCCATTCCGCAGGCCAAGTAGCCCACGACGCAAAAGGAGTCGCTCAGGGGGTTGCCGACGACGTCACCCATGCCATCCAAAGCGCAGGGCACACCGCAGCCCAATATTTACCAAAAGGCGTCGTCGCTGCTATTTCGCCCTATCTTCGTAAGTTTATAAACTCGATTGAGAACTCACCCTTCGGGCCTGACCCTAATCTCCCGCAGCTGGAGGCGGAACTTTGACAGCTTCCGAGCACGATCATCCTCATGTGAAATCTTTGCCTTCGCAAGAAATATCGGGGATGCAGCCTGGAGAGAAGTCAGAAGGCGTAGGGGCACTTCCAGGCACAGCGGAAGAAACAGGCGTCGCACGTCTTCCAGATGATCGCACGCCGGCTCCTCGTACACCTTCTGAATCAGTAATCTTCGCCTCCGTTGGCGATACCGCACCGCGCAGCGGTGTGGCTGCCTCGCCACAGACCAGCACGTTCGAGAAGTCAACTTCGCGTGCGACCACCGACCTTCCCGCACCATTCAGTACTCCTCTTAACGCCGGATCCATGACTGGGGCGGCTGGGTTGGCCGCTGCAGCAGGTGGAGCAATTGGAGCCAGCCATTTTGGCAAATCCGCTTCGGCCAAGGCTCCGACGAAATCCTCACCACCGACGGATGAAGCTATCTTTGACAAGGATCTTCCTTCGCCGCCTAAGGATGTTTCGGCGATTGGCACGTCGGGCGCTCAGCCGCTTGGCAATACGGGCGGAGGCGTGTCACAGAAACCTGGCGAGGCAGGTTACGGCGCCGCTTTGGGGGACCAGACTGCGGCCGCAGGAGGGACAGGTGAGTCACAATTGTGATTGTGATTGCCATCCTATGCTGACAATATGACGCACCGGTTTGCAGGTTTGGGAGCCACAGGCCCAGGCAATGCTGAAGCAGGAGGTATCTTCGATACAGAATCTCAGCGCTTCGATAAATCGCCCGATGTAGACTCTCCTAGTACGACAGGTCCTACTAGTGCAGGGTCTCAGCAATTCGGTAGCACATCCAGCAAGGGAGCAGTTGGCGCAGGAGTTGGCACGGCAGTTCCAAGCTTTGGCAAGTCCACGGCGGCAACCTACAATGACGTTCCAGACTCGTCAAAGGGCACGGAAGATACGGCGAAAGATAGCAAGCAAGGCGCAGGCGGCAAGTTTGGCGGTGTCCACGCAACTCAAGAGCCGTCGGGGGCTGGCTTAGGTAGCGGAGCCGGATTCGCAGGCGCAGGCGTGGGGACAGGTGTGGGCGCTTCTACTGCCAGCGCAGATAAGGAAAAGGTACGCCACGAACCACCTCGAGTAAACCTTCAGCCGCGCGAGTGGCGGACGTGGCAAGGCGTCAGGGTCGGGATTCCGCCGTCTGTCTCCGATATCAAGTTGGCTGAAGGAGAGGGTGCCGAGTGTGACGATGACCACGACGACGATGGCACACCTCATCAACCTGACGTCGATCACGGTCGCGATCGCACCTCTGGCCAAGAGCGAGGCCAATTTGCTGATGTCGTGGATTCTCAGGACTCGTCAAAGGCGAAAGGGCGCTCCTCGTCCATTGCGAATACAACAGACTATGGCGGTTCGGCCGGCGGCCACGGCCACAAAGCGAAGTTTATGGACAAAGTGAAAGGAGAGGTGAAGATAATTTCTGGGGTCCTTGGTAACGACCATGCGAAGGTTGAAGAGGGCAAACTTCTGAAGAGCGGCACGCGATGAGTGGCAAAGGTGAATAAATTGACAGTATTTGTTTGAGAACTTTCCATCGTTTCGGTATCTCTGGTTGCCACAGAACGTTTCATGATGTAGCCCTGTAGTTCTTATTGAATATTTGTACGATAGTATATTGAGTTTCCTGTGGCCGAACAAAAGCTAATATGCTTGTCATCTCTTTGCAAACATAGCACTCACTTGGGATAACAGTTCTTCAGCAAATAGTTTTAACAACATCCAGTGCGAGGTGAAGACGAGAGAGAAGCTGTCGACGTTGTTCGTGAGCGCGTGAGCAGTGCAAGCTGGCTTGATAAAGTTTTTGGATGCCACGCGACGAGCACGGGTTATTGCATTGTACTATTGAACTAAGTGGCACGGCCTTTCTATTTGAGCGAGCATGGCCCACGTACTGTCTCACATGGAGCAAATACGGCTTGGAGAACTCATGACAGCCAGTGTAGGAGGGCGAGAGATTGTACGGTCAAAAAAAAAACCCTGTGCATCGTATTCATTCGAAATCTGTTTCCCGCAGTGCATCGTATTCATTCGAAATCTGTTTCCCGCACCGGGCAAACTAGTTCTCGGTTGAGGGAACCCCATTAGGTAACTCATAGTCAAGCATTTTGGTTTACTTGTTTCAACATTTCATTCCAAACCTGGCCAACGCTGCGCGATATAAATATACATGATTTTTCAATCAAAATTGGTTTTCAGGACAGGACTACTCTCTGGCGGGGAGTCGAACCCCGCTTTCGCGCGTGACAGGCGCGTGTACTAACCGATATACTACCAGAGATATTTAAAACTTCACGCAAAGCCTATATGTGGCTAATACGAGGCTAAAGCCCACAGGCGGCTGGACATGCTTGGCGATTCTGACCCATCAGAAGTTGGTACACACATAGGAAGACTCGATCATCTCAAGAATTGAACAGACATATGATCGGATTGCAAGCATCATCTGTCTCAATTTTTCATACTCAAGAACACTAAACCTCTCTTGGCCCTCTCCACGGCCTCCTCCAGCTCCCTTCCCTCCTGCGCACTCCACGTCTCGGTGCTCATCTCGTTCGACGATCGCGCAGTTCGCAGCGCGTTTTCGAACGCGCTCTTCTTGGCATTCAGCGTGGACATCTTCCGTGGATCGGAGTGACCTGTGAAGATGACAAAGGCCGTGCGCGACGGCAGCGCGTTGTACAAGTTCGTGAGCCGTCCATCCAGGTCAGACAGGACGGTGCGGAGGTCCAGCGTAGGTGGAATCGATTTTGCATCGGCTCCCGGTTCGGTCTTTGGCGTTACCCCTTCCGTACGTCCGAGTACAACGTCAATTGGTTGTTGAATCAAGAACAAAATAATCACACTCACAGCCCAACACATCCGCCAAGTCAGTGAACCTCCCGAACACGAACTGATGGCTGGGAATGGCCCCTAAAAGACCTTGGTAGACATCCTCGTCGCTCGTGCATCCCACGGGCGTATTCGCCTTGGCACCATGCCATGTCGCTGGATTGCCGTGATCCACGACGGCGGATCGTACCGAGTCCATGCCAGCATGTCCATTGGAACGAGACATGCGTTCAAATATGGACTCGAAGTCGGTTTTGAATTCCCCATATCCCGGGCCTGAAAAATAATCTCAGATCCAAGTCAGAATTGAAAACGGGCTGATGACGAACCATTTTCTAATTTCCTTTGGAGTAATTCAAGACACGCTCGGGCATCCTCCTCGGGATCGTGCCCACCTTCACCGCGGGCCTGAATCTCTCTGCCGCACCATTTCTTTGTAAGCCATGCGAGTCCAGGCTTGAGTGGTCGACCGCGCGGGTGATGATAGATGATTGCGGTATCTATGCACTTGGGATGGCACAGCTTGAGAGCTCGCAAATCTGACTCGAGCGAGTGGCCCAAAAGAATCGGAGTCGGCTCTACAGAAAGGAATCTGAGGAGATGAGATTGTACTTCTGGAAGAGTAGTCGTAACTGGAGCAAGAGATTCAGCTGTAATACCGGAAAATCTGGAGCTAGTTAGTATGCGGTGTTGAGAGCTGATGATACGGGCATACCGAGTAAGATAGTCGGTGATGGGTTTCGGAGGTTTGACCAGTTGATCGTACTCAACGTTCCCAGATGCAAAATCAATCAAGCACACCCGTGTCAGCTCTTTTCCGTCTTCTGTCAAGCACTGTGGGATCATGTGAGCCATGGCCGTAACGGTCAGTCGCTGAAACCTCACCATTTCACAATCAATAGCGTAGACCTTCGCAGTGGGAGTCTCACCAAGTGACGCTCCTGCCACTTGTGGGGTTTCTACCCACCCTCGAGGCTTCGTGAACACGTCCGCCATGTAAGACGGTATGGGGTATTCATTCTCTATCATCTGTTCCAATTTGAGGACATATTGTGAGGGGCTCTTGGCTACTGCTCGTTCCGCTGGAAGTTTTTGGTTAAAAGAACTGGCCAAAAATAAGAGATGTCTTACTGGTTATGCGCTGCAATAACCGCTTCTTCTTCTCTTCTCCACTGACAGGTCCTTGGAAGAAGGCACCCATGATTGAATGCATTTTTGTCGGTTCACCTGGGGCTTTTGTGGGACATGCATGGCTGAATGTTTTGGCGATGAAAGGGACTCCACCGTGGTGTGCAGCTGCTTCTTTCGTTCTATCTGAGGGGTCATGTCCTAGCGTACCCGGTGTAGTCAAAGTTGTCGGTTGAGGCAAAGGAAGGGAAATAGGGAGATTTGGATTGGACGTTGCAGACGTGGGAAGGGGGGGAAGGCTGAGTGCCGTTAGGGTGATTCCTGGTATGAGGATGACGACAACTTTTTGGATAGCTTGACGATTCTGGAAAGTCGCAAATTCAGAGCTCCACCATGCACTCACGAATAGAGATACTCACTTCGACACGGACCCAGCCGACCGGAGGGGCATCAGCGATAAGATGAAGTACGAAGTCGCGGATATCCTGGAAGAAAACATTGCTTAGTAGACGATAGGTGCTGTAGAAGCTTTTGGCATACCCCAACCCCAATTGCTTCCCTGCGTTTGATGATTTCACTCGGAACATACATGAAGCGGGGTGCTTTCGCCTGAAAAGACCCATCAGTTTACTGTACACATATCTCAAAGAGCGGCAAAACAAGAAACACACACGTCCAGTTTCGCATCTGTTCTTTTCATCTTCTTTGCCTTCCGTTTGTCCACCTTGGTCCATTCGCCCCCATCTGCATCAGCTTTCCCCTCCTCGGCGGTCATCTGCACAATTCCATGAGAGACGGGTGCTGAAGTCTTCATCTTCTTCACGTTGTGCTGCTCCGAATTTGGAGAAGTAACAATATTCGAGTGTGGCCTTTTCATGGCTATAAATGACCAGACGCTTGAGATCGCTAGTTCGATTGGAGTAGGGAGACTGAAGCACCAGCAGAACCGCAGAGGAAGAGCGAACCAGCCAGTAGTATTTACACCTCAAAAGACGCTCGCTGCGAGCTTGTGGCGGCAACTCTGTGTGTTTTGACCGAGGTCACCTGATCCAATTTCAAACAGTCTATCGAGCTAAGATTTTCAAAATCGAGGACAAGGTTGAAGAGAGCCTCAAGCTGATTACATTCACCGAGGCTGAGAGAATAGCCAAAGACCAGCCACGAAAATTCAGCCAATAGTTCAGGTTTCGATCAAACATCTCGAACAGCATAACGAGGCCCGTTCTCACTCCGTTCTCCCCTCCGACCAAGTGCCATGACTCATGAGTGTATCGGGGAGTTGACAGCAGCGACGTCCCTAAGAAAGTGAGGTATCCCATGTGGCGAAACATAGGACGAGAAACACATACATTCGTCATGGATGACTGGGCCAAGCTCAGAACGGAACTTGCAAGCGCCTACAAGCGCCAGCCATTGTAGGCAGGTTCCTGCCTACGCAGACAGGGCTCCTTGTTGTATGTAACAACTATGGAGAGTTTGGACTGATTTTGAGACATACCAGACGTGAAAGGAAACGAGATAAGAAGAGCGGCAGAAAACCCGAAGGGTGAGGGAGAGGGTTTACTGGCGCAAGGTCCCATATCGCAAATGGTACGCACAGGACCTGACGGAGAACGAAACGGCGCGAAAAAAAGCAGCCAACCTAGAGCATTGATGTTGGCCAGTAAGCAGTTGGGGATGGCCAGACTCTGAGCATGAGGCACGTCGGCAACATGAGATGAATCCGAGATGGCAGGTGGTATGGTATGTTGAGCTCCAAAAAAGTTTCCGGTACCGCTTCAAAAAAGTCGCGTGAAGGGAGGGAAGGCTGTCTGGAGAGTGGAATAGTAACCGAACACAGTCGGTCTTTCAAAGAGCCCGTATGCCTGATCTATGGATCGCGGTGCAATCGGTGTGATGTATCTATATATAGATCTGGATACGGCTGGATCTGAGACTAAAGAAGCTCACCTATCGTTTCAGATCTCTGTGGGTCCTTTGATTGAAGTGGATAGACCATCAGATAGAGAAACAAACATATTGCCTGCGCCCTGACCGAGACTTTGCCAACAGTCAGCGAGAAAAAAAGAACGGTATATTCCCGTACGAGTAAAAAGACAGATGCAAGACACGACGATAGCTTAGCCATTAAATATAAGCACAGGGAGCATATGTCGGTTGGTAGTACAGCGTCGATGTCCTGGACCACTTGTACATGTTCAGTGATGTGCGCAGAACGATTATTGGACCTCGGACATATAGTTCATCCAAATGAAGACCGCTCATGCAACGGACGTTCTGATATGTGCGCGACGGTCAGAGTCGGCGGCCACGGTCGAGAGCTTCTATGGCTGCATGTGTCCGCACATGAAGGGCGCTCTGCAAAGTAACGCTTAGCGATCGGACGTAAGGACATTTATGAAGACCGACGGCTTTACACACCTCCAGGCTGTACTTTCCCTGCGATTTGAGGAGAATGAGCATGCGTGCGTGGAACCATGTGGCAGGCCTATCACCAACCTTCCGTCCAGCGGCGTTGACTTCTAGGGGTTTCCCCGAGTACACCAGATTGAGCTGCTTGTGAGCACCTTCCTTGTCACCTTCGCACGCCAACAACCGGCCATATTCGAAGTCTGAACCCCATTTCATGAGTACAGAATTCACGTCAAAGCAATGACGATCGGCTTACGAGCATAGTAGACAATGTGATGGTCCAGTTCGATCTTTGGACCATTGGCGAACACCGACTCGAACGCGGCTGTGGCGCGACTCGACGCGTCTTCTGAGGAGATTCCGACGCTCTCGTTAGGGTCCAACAAAGCATCTGGATCCTAGAGCGGGCATTAACAGGAGGACCTTCCGCGCTCCAGATGCTCACGGACGCACCGGGTGAGCGATATATCTCAAGCATACGCCCTGCAAAAACTTCACGAGACACCAGTCATCCCAATAGCCCTTGCCACCACCATATTTATCGGTGCGGTCCTTGTAATTGTCAAGCTCCTTCAGTTGAGCATCTATAAGGGGAAGCGCCCGCCCGGTAATGATTTCGCGCGGCGCATGCGTGATGCCGAGGAACAAATACGACAATTCGAGGGCCGGCAGGGTGAGACGCCCATTTTGGCTTTGACACTTACGTGCTTTGCGGGCGACAAATTTCTGCGGAACGAAGGCGGAATTTTATGAGTGAACGAATGATCCATCAGGAAAGAGAAGGCGGAATTGACTGTGGACGGATAGGAAGCTAAACAAAGAACGCACCTCGAGGGGGATCGATTTTCCCGCAATGCGCTGACGCAAGGTAGGAACTTCTTCGCAGAGCCTGAGAGCCTCCTTCCGGTTCTCCTCTCCTCCAAGTTGGATGAGAAGTGCCGCTACCCCATAGGTATAACACGCTTTTGACCACTTCAGTACCCAACACGCGGTGAAAAGACATGCAGAACAACGTCGATTACATCATTGTCTGCATTTATCGAGACTCTATGGAATCTACGTACGGTAGATTCTTTGCGGAGGTTGCGCCAGCACTTGAGTGATTCAGGAATGTCCCAGAGCGCCAAATAAGCAATCGCCATCTCCCAGTAGGAGACGTGGTGAAGATTGCGATATTGAGTTTGTGCATTCATAGCTTTCTGGTAACATTCGATGGCGCGCTTTGGCTGACTTCTACAGAGACTAAGTCGACCTTCGCCAAAAAGGAAAAACACGCCTAAAGGCACGCGACCAATTCCAAGGGGGTGATGGGTTCGATGAGCAAAAGGAGCACCGTACCGCGGCAGACTGCTGAGACTTGCCATTCGGATATCTCTTGAGATTCCAGTCTAAGACTCTTTGCGCCATCATGATATCGACGCCATCGTACGTGAAACTCGAGAGAACCAAATGGAAGATCATCAGTGCCATATCACAAATACTCCTTCGTAATCCTTCCGTTTCTGCGCAGCAGACCCAAGAAAAAATAAGCGATCAATCAGCCGGATGTAAACTGTCGGCAGGTGATCCCTACAGCCCTACATACCTTGACCAATCCCTGGCTCGCTCGACGCGCTTGTCCAGCCACCGGCCTTCTCGAGAAGGGCCAGGCCGAGGTGTCTGTCCCCCTTGTACCCAAACAATTCGACAATAGTGAGTAGCTTTGTAGGCATCAAACTGAGAATTATGTTTGACATTCCGACACCTAAGTAGACACCCGACCGGAAGTGCGGATCTATATTCTTGTCTTCAGGCCCCTCTCCGCGCGCATCTGCTTCTGCATCCATAGTGTCGAGATACTTGCCCAGTTGGCGATATACCTGGATGGTGGTGCGCATATTGAGTCTGTGTGTCCCTCATTACAAATAGACCCGGCGACGTTAGCACCGGCACCAAGTTCATAAACCGTACCAACTGAGTTGAAATCGACGTACGCCTCCTTGATAAATGCCAACCAGTCACCGGAGTACACGATCCCGAGAAGTGCCTGTTCCACGCAGTCGCATCATAAATTTGTTCGCGGACAGTTCATGATGAGTGAAACCTTTTCGAACAGGCTCTCAGCATAGACAAGCTCGGCATGGCGTTCAACTGGCGTCATGCTCTTGATCCAGCTAACGCCCGACGAGCCTGTCACATAACCCACGAGCCGCCAGGGCAACGATGCTGTGCGCTTACGATGCTGCATCGCTACTGTATTTCCCTGCTTGGTATGGCCTATGGCAGAGATTAAGTCCTATTTCGGGAGAATCAATAAGATCTATCAACACCGGCGAAATAAAGCAAACGCACTTCGTCTTCATAAGACATAAGGGCCTTGACACACTGAATCAAGCCATATCCGGTGGCGAAATATAGACGCTCTCTGTGTAATGCAGGTCGTACAACGGGACATCATAAAGTTTAGTAGCAATGGGCTCACTTCTTGGGGTCGTTACTGTGACAGAAGTCCTCTGACTCCACCATCTTGGACTTCAAGAATAAATCTAACGCGTGCGCCACACCCGAAATATCTTCAAGCGCATCAGATGGCGTATACGGCCATTTCGTAGATGGTGGGGGCGGTGCATCTTTGACAGTCAAGAGGCTATGGTAGGAGACTTCGGATGTCACCGGAGTATTGGGTGCCAATGTATTCGATGTGGCCGGAGCAGACGATGAGTCCGTCAACATTGGAGATGGCGTTCTGGGCTGCTCATCGCCATAGCCACTGAGCGTGGTCGTAATGGGTGTAGTGTGAGCGCTCATGATGGCTTGATTGCGAGAGTGACTGATGGAATGGTTTGTACAAGTTGCAGGAGTCAAACCTGGGGGCAAAACAGAGAAAGTGCGGGTGTGTAGGATGTGGTGAAGGAGAGGAAGGGGAGGATACACTGAACGAGTCGAAATGACGCCGAGCGTCAGCACTGCGTCAGCTGGACAGAAAGCGCTCGGGATAACCGCGGCAATTGCCTTTGTGGGTAAGACCACGCTTCAAATCCACGCTTCCCCACACTTCTCCACATCCGCGTTGGGCCCCGGCTTCAATAACCAATACTTTGCTCTCATAGAACCATGGAATCTTATCCACAAGATGTTCAGCACACTTACAGATCACCGAAGTAACATGATGGAGATGCTCATGAGATAGTGAGTGGAAACCCAGTTTACCTCCTGCTTCATCGGAGCGACCTCGTGACCAAGTGACACATGGACGTCAGCCTTTGCGAGGTCGCTCAAGTGCGCAAGCGATATTCAAAGGCTACGATGTCGAACATTCAAGCTCAAGCACCGTTCCGCGGGTGTATAAACAGGGTTCGATAAATCTTCGTGGAACATCGAGTACGAGACCCGCGAAGATCGATAGACGACGTGACTTGGTGCCTTGTGCGGCCCCACGGCCTAGCCTAGGCAACTAAGATTAGGGGGAAAAGGCGTCTGCTTCTCGTTGTTGTGCACAGAATACATCAGGCGGCCGCGTTCGACGAGTCAACGAGTCAACTACTTTCCGAAGTTATGCGGGGACAATGCAAAGCGGATCAAATCAAGAGATTGAGTGAGTGAAAGGTCCTGGGTATCGAGATGCGTATGTGCCGAAAAAGAAGTATGTGCCGTACGAACATTGCTTGTCCACAAGAACGGGACATCGCAGTGACAGAAAATGTATGAAAGAACGCAGGACCAACGCAACAGAGACATATTCATCGAGTACGCATGTACAAGGCCGTGATGAGAAAACGAAAAGAGAGAGAAGGATGATCCGCACAAGACATCGAGTGAACAAACCAATGAGATGGCCAAAAAAAATAGAAACCCAAATGCAAGCATCAGACATGATACCGTGGGACGTTTAATACGACGTTGAGCATTAGCATCAACCCCCGTCAACCCCTCTCTCATCCACATCGTCCTCGTCGTCCTCGAACTGCAAATCGAGACTCGCCATATCCCCCAGATGCAGCTCATGCTCCGGCCTGAGGTATAGGCTCCTCGGCGACCCCGCTATCTCGTTCATGCTGAAGTTCGCTGTCGTTGGCGAAATATTCCCAGCAGATGAAACGGACATACTCATCCTTTGCCGAGCTCCCGACATCAGAGACGGCGACCGTGATCGAAACGAACCCGCGCGTGAGCGCGTGAGTGCAGACGTAGCATCCTCCTGGGCGATCATAGACATGTTGCTCGGCGGAAAGGCAAACACGGAGGACGCGTTGCTCATCCGTCGTTTGACGTTCTGATTTCGATAATTTGTTTCGGGTGCAACGACAGACAACACCTGCGTGTCATCCTCGCTCACATCCATCGAGTGCCGGGGAGATGTTCTCGGGGAGACGTCCCGCATAGACGTTGTCGACGTGAAACCGTGCACGCGCGGTTGAAGCCTCCGATGCGACGGACCCTCCGACGATGACGGCCTTGAAGCGATCCTGTCCACTGCCGGCCGGGCAGTGTGCTGCTGCCTGCGAATCTGTGACTGGGCGTCGGAAAGCTTAAGCTCCAGCTCCTGCACGCGCGACATGAGCGCCATATTTTCCTCCCGCAGGCCCTGCACCGTGCGCTGCGAATCTGCAAGCGCGGAGAGCAGCGTGCCAGTCTCCATGGTATGTTTCTCGTGCATGGTTTGCAGCGCCGCGCTGACGTGCTGCGGTGATGATGCACCAGAGACGGACGTCGCTGCCGTTGAGAACGCCGTCCGTGGCGTCCCGGAGGCCCCCTCAGATGGGCTCATGTTCCTCGGGACACTTCTCCACGACGATGACGAGCCCGCCTCCGAAAAGGCCAGCCGCGAAGGAGCATACTGTGACCTGAAGTCCCGATCGCTGGTGCTCCTGATGGACCCAAACTTCGAGGCCATTCCTGACCCACTCGCACTCGCGTTCTCGCGATCAGAGTCGAAAAGCCCTGCAGCAGCAAACGCCTTCTGGGTCCTTGGGCCGATGTATTCAGCCGTAGACCGTCCAGGCAAGGGCATACCCCTCGCCGAGAGATGACGAGGCAAATTCTCTCCCATACTCATGCTCCTCTTCCTCGTCCGACTGAGATAAGCAGCGTCCCGATCCATCCCGAAGCTAGGTCGGGATTCATCTCCGATGCTTTGACGTGGTCGATGTAAACGCCGTACAGGAGCCGCGCTTAGTGCAGATGAAGCACGAGAGGATGGAGATACCGAGTCAACATCCCGGCTATTTGGTGAGGCCGATGGCGTGGTACGAAACGTACGCGTTGACAAGGGTGTATAGAGTGTTGGCCGAGCAGGCGTGACAAGGCGGGAAGATGCCGACTGGTTGCGGTACGCCTCTCGGCCAGAATTGGCTCTGACAAGGGGGGCGGCTCTCGGATGGTCGGCAGAAAGCGGGGAGGGCGGCGCTTGCGCACGTCGAGGACGGATGCCATCACTAGAGGCACGGCGGCCATCCTCAAGGAGAAGAGTGGGCTCCGAAGCTGTGCGGGAGACGATCTCGCGTTCGCTTCGCAATGGACTGGTCCGGGTGGGAGAACGGGCAAGGCGGGGGACGGAAGAGCTGGAAGGAATGCGGGAGACGGCGGAGCGAGACGGTGCCGAAGTGCGGACAGGAGATGATGGCGACCCTGCGGACACTGATGAACCAGAAGCAGGCGATTGGAGAGGCGCGGGTATAGAACGCGGCGAATTCGCCTGTGTTCGAGGAAGGTCGTTTGAAGGAAGTAGCATAGGAGATGAAGGTATGGATTGAGAGCCCGTTAATCGGTTCGGGCTGAGGAGAGCGGCAAGTTCGGGATCCAATGTGTCGAGGTGAAAGCTGACCTCAGCATCCTGATCACCAGAGCTTTTCCGGGCAATCGCATCTGAAAGACGACTGTCTGCATCTTCAACCACAATGCCGGTCGACCAACCAATGCCCCCTCGGAGGGCTTGAATAACCTCTTCTCTCAACTGAGATGTAGAAAGGTCCAAGGCGGACGTATCGTTTGCATCAAGTTCTTGACCTCCTTTGTGATCATCATGCAGGGGCAGGTCTGGCGATTGGACCTCTAAAAGTTTTACCGGTGCTGGTTGTTCGTCAGCGATGTCATGAGAGTCGTCGAAGGAAGGGAAATGTTTTGACAGCCCGGACATGTCCGCTTCAATAATTGTTGATAGCTCAGTGCTCAGAGGTGGGTCAGGAGTGTACGTTATCACCGGAGGACCTGGATGGCACATTAGCATGAGAAAGCGTTCAAAGCACAGATTGGACATAAGTCAGCGCTATCAAAACGTTCTCATGCCGATTGAAAGTCTGGTAAAAGATTTGAATAGGTCGCGCACATACCTGTATCTCGGGTAAAATGCGGCGACGATGCAGAACGTAGAACACTATCTGATCCCTCCTGACTCCATTGTTGCCCTAAAGCCTCGGCGGGAAGTACGGGGAGCTCCTTGCCCCGTCTCACATGTATCACCGGCTCTGAAGTCTTTCTATCCGGCGTTATAAAAGGGCGGATGGGATCGGAGTGCATAAATAAACTGTTCAGACCTAACAAAGCTTCTGAATATGTTATCTAAGCAACGATGATTGAATCATACCGGATTTCTGTCCCAATGGTGCCAGGGTGGATGTTGAACTGGATTGGGACGCACTCGGCGCGTCGCTTGACCCCTCCTGCACGTGCCGTTGGAACGAGCCATCGATGTCTAACACTGGAAGCTCTTCCTCACTACCTTGACGCTGATATGCCCCAGAGACTTTCCTATCCACTGTCATGGAACGACGGGATCCAAAACTCCCGACAAGTGGAAGCTTGGAACCACCGGATGTACCGCCGTTGAGAGCCTGTTGCTTGCCAGCGCCGAATGGAAGAAAGTTGCGCAAAGATCGCAGGGGAGAAAGCCCAGAATTGGGCGAGTGGATAGCGACTGGTGGATTTTGGGTGGGTGGGGACATCGAATGAGATGGAGGACCACTACCAGAAGGCTGCCGACTTGAAGGCACCAGGCCAAGTTGCGGAACAGAGAGTGAACTAGGAAGACTACTCATCGAAGGCTTTGGGGCAATTACCGGGATGTAAGAAGGTGACTGTGGAGACCGATGTACTGCGCGTGGCTCTGCCATGTCTACAGTGATATCAAAAGTGCCTGCGCGAAGTTGTCAGGTAGATGCCCACGAAAGTCAAGCCGTCAGTGCGAAGAAGCCCGCCACCATGTAATCGATGTCGTCGATGGGGTGTTCACAAGAGCACAACAAGCATCATGAACCAATGGTGGATGTCGGGATCACTGACGACGACGACGATGGAATGGGATGGAAGGCAAAGGGACGGCGCGCTGGTGGCGGAAGCAACTGGTTCGGCTGCCAGTCTATAATGTGACAGAGCATTCTTCTTCCAACATGCTCCATACCATCATCTCTCCGACTTTCCAGATTGTCAATATACTGAACAACACATGAGTCGAATCGTGATTTTGATCAATAATTGGATCAGCTCGCAGTACAAGCAATATCTGAGCTCAGCAAGAGATGTCGAGAAGAAACTGGATCTGGTTTGTCTTTTGTAAGCAGACTACGAACTAGTTCGAGTTCAAAAACTTGCGTCTGGATCATTTCTCAACTTGCAGTGACGGCGACACAACAACAAGTTCAACGTGTTGAAGGCTCCCGCTCCGCAATAGAGGTCGAATATGACTTTCTCTATGATTTGCTCGTCTCCTCTTTCTCCCTGGGCTCATCCTCCGCGATGTCGAACTCAATTCTATCTTTGTTGTGCGTACACCAACTGCATCGGGAATAGCATATCCATTGGAGTAGACGAACGGCATCAAGGGAAGTGAGCGAGGTGTGGCGCGCAAAACTACATATTCCCTATCCCGTCTGCTGATTTTTTCCATCAGTCAATATATTCTAGGATGCCTCTCTTTCGATCTCTGATGTGTACGTCTTCATCTATAGTTGAAGGCCCGACTCACCGGTATGATTATTATGGGTCTATCTGTCTATTGATCTATCGTGTGCAGATGACCACCGAATTTGCCACAGAAGCTCCTCGTATTAAGTACTTGACGGATTCTGATATATTCGAGCGCTGCCTCCATACCTTTCTATTCCAATGTCCCTCGATATCTCGCGCAATTACTAAACCTCCTTCCATGGCATGGGTTCTGGGAGTGTGTCCTGGGATGTTAGTACATATGAGCGAATTCTGATATTTCCTTAGATGGAGAGATTGCGCCACGGGTCAGAAATCCCGAAATTCGAGTTGAGTTGGCAAAGCTAGACATTTTCATTTGCGCCTGCTGCTCAGAAATTTCTCACCAGGACATAGTTTCGCAGCTGATTTGTGTCAACGCAGGCCATCTCCATCCATATTTGACAAAGCGGTACGCCTTCATTGCTCTGTCGCAAACGTTCTCTGATTCTGGTCACCAAGTTTACTGTCTGAACAGATAAACATACACCCGTACGGGGAGTTTGACCCTCTGTGGCTCAACAGATGATAAAGCGGCATTTGCGACCTGCACTTAGGCTCGTTCTCAAGGGTCCTCCTAGCGGGCAAGTATCTAGTGACCGGGTCAAGCTGTGATTGAACGGACCGATGTGCTCATACACCAGCTGGACTCTGCATGACCCTCGCGATCGCGTTTCCCCTTCTATTTCCTCTCCCGAAAAGACATAGACAGCGCGGTGATCCAGGAAAATACCGGTCCCTCAATCAATGTCCATCGTAGGCATTTCGAACGACCGAGATCCGTGGTCGGCAATGTCCCTTTAGTATACCCATCAAGTGGTTTCAATCTGAGGAGCACGATAGCAAATGTAAGTCATGCGAATTAATGTTAATATCCCTCGGCAGTCAGAGTTTTAACCGACCTATTCTCGTCATATCTTTACGGCTTGCGCTTGACCACGTCCATAGTCCGAGGTGTGCGCACGCGATCTCCGGAAGCCTTCAAACTAGTGTATGACGGCGTCGTAACTCTACCGGCACAGTAAGAGCATGTTTCATACACCAGTCCGCCCGGAGCACAACCTGGGCTTGGAGCTTCACATTCGGTATGTCGTCAAAAACCGCGATCTGTCGGAAGTCTGTAACGACAACTATTGGAATATCAATGCACTCAATATGCATGTGGAACCTCACTGCGCCGCTTACAGACCTGTGCCCGCAGCCGATCTCATCCTGACTCTCGTACTCGGAAGGCAATCGTTGCACGCGATCGCCTCTAGTAGCCTTGATGGCGCTACGGCGTGTGCTCCTCAAAGAGGGCAGTGTGTCAAGATGGCAGTCAGGGTCGGGTCTGTCTTTGCTACCAAGCTAGGTCACTGCTATAATCTCGTCCGTCCTTCTCGCGACACTAGGGATCGAGGTCTCTGGTGTCAAATGGAAACACCAAGGTGACCCCAACCGGTACCTGCACTCGCCCAATCCCGCCACTTCTGGATCTGGTAGCTGGGAACGAAACATGTGCATCAAGGTGTATTCCCACTTCGAGCTGTCTTCGGACCGTCGACTTGTCATGTCCTGCAGACGGGCGCCGGGTTCATTCTGCGAATCACAAGGCAAATTAATCGTACATGCCCTGCGATAAGGTGGTCTCGCGGAAACACTGTTTCTGGACGTCACGTCACCGGTCTTCATTTTAATTGCCGTGGTCGACAACAGCTAGTGCACCATCGTGCCTGTAGCATATATTCTCTCAATGTCCCTAAACGTTCCCGACATTTATCATGCATCAAAAATGAGTACCTGCCTTACGTGACAGCTGCCATTCTGACTATGATTAAAATAGGTCTTTCATGTGCGACAGCTGGTTTCGAATTGCAGAGAACCATCCCGAGCGGAAATCCTATGGTCGTTCAGTTTCTGCCTTCCCATACCACTGCAACCGAACACAGCATTGTCAAAAGAACATAATAAGTAACACATATATTATTAAGATTCCTACTTATCTCCCCTCTACCTGATAATAGCTAAATCTTCCAGCAGTCTAAGCTCGAAACAGCACGTTCGAAAGGAAACTCGCCCCCCCAGGCAGTAACATCACTGATGCTTCCCTGTAAGGCTGCTTTCAGCTCGCCGACCTTCTCCCGCACGCTCATCAAATCGTCGGCACGTCCGCCTTCAACTTCCTCCTTCGAACTCTGAATCGCTTGACAGATGTCACCATCTATCAACGTCAACGTGTCTGCCGTCTCCCCATCCATCGTCCATCGGAGGCCATGCGTCAGTCGCACGATCGAGGCGAAGATGGCGAGGCTTGCGAAACCCATCCCGGCACCGTAGAGTGATCGTGCTTGGGTGAGTACATCGTGAAGATTTTTGGTAGCGATGGCCTCGCCGTCTTCGGGCCGAATGGTGAACAAGGCGAGGGACCGTGGCGAAGTCCTAGCGTTCACGTTGCCCAGGCGAACGCGAGCAGCGCGAGTGAATGCCGCAGCAGTGTGGGGCGGTGTTGTTGCCAGCAATGTCCGAACTGTGGCCCGCAGACTGAAGAGGAAATGCGTTAGCCCGAACACGCCGTCGGGGACTCGATGGATTACTTGCTCCTCAACACTGGCATTGGCGATGAATGTGTCGACCATGAGGTTGCTGTACGTGTAGATAGAGCGGCGGTCAGTTGCAAGAAGCACGG
The DNA here is from genome assembly GCA_039111635.1 of Heterobasidion occidentale. NCBI lineage: Eukaryota > Fungi > Basidiomycota > Agaricomycetes > Russulales > Bondarzewiaceae > Heterobasidion > Heterobasidion occidentale. The sequence goes on from JBCAQO010000007.1 coordinate 533,871, forward strand.
GGATAGGAGGCGACGAACACATGGCCTAGAGACCGTGCGTCTAAGGAATGGACGAAGCTGTCAGCAGCGGGAGCGGGCATGACTCTGGCAATGGAAGGGAGCCGACAGCAGTGAGAGATCTCCTGAGTCGACTCTCCCTCAGCGTTTGCATAGCGCTTTATAAAACCAGCTTGGTGCTCCGACGAATCGGGATCAATTCAAGCAGCTGAATACAAGTTGATTGTAATCTTTCCGCCATGCAACCCGCTGCAACCCGTCGGTCGTGTCACGCTGATATCGAAACGGGATCAGGGTTGGTTCGCGACCCCGCGTAGATCTGACCCGGCCAATTGTTTTGCTGCCTTTTTCAATTTTTGGGCTCCACTAATTACCAACCGGCGCTTCAACTCTGTTACTCTAGTAAGCCACTCTAACCTCTCCTTGATCGTATCGTCCTCGTTTTGGTCCGACAATCCACAACATTCTACCATACATCTTGTCAAACCCGGGAGAAATGTAGATAACCCCCTTGACCAATTTTCTCGATCTGTTCTGGTGGTTTTTTTTTGGAACGGAGATCATTTCTTAGGAGTTGCACCATATTAAAGGGGGTGGTGCAACATGTGCTGCCGGCCAGCTTTCCCCACTCCTCCGTAACACGTCGCCCCCAGCGTATATTTCGTCATGTCGGTGTCTATGAGCGTTCACCCGGATTCCTTTAATCTGGGGCCCTTCACCGCTCCTCGTCTGTGGACGGGGCTGTGGCAACTTTCCAGCACTGCATGGGGCACTGCGTCAGCAGCCAAGATCCGCCAGGGCATGGCTAGGCATGTGGAACAAGGATATACAGCTTTCGGTATGCCTCTCGCCACGCAAACAATTTTATGATGATTCATAGCCCCTTAAAGACATGGTAAGTAAATTTGCTCAGAGTAGCCCAAACGTCGGCCAAATATGATCTTTCTCCTCACACATGATGTCTCTTTAGGGTGAGTTCTTCTGTTTCGCATCTCTGTTACTGATTTTCGTGATCTGAGAACCTTGACGCCACAGCGGACCATTATGGGAGCGCGGAGATTCTCTTTGTAAGGGCCTCCGACCTTCGATCTTCCTACGCGCACTCATATGGCCTGGATGCTTCTCAGGGTCAATTCCGGGAGTCCCTCCCGCCGTCACAGAAAGTGATAGGAGCCACGAAATGGTGTGTTTTCAAACAAACAGACCCAACTCGCGGTGTCGTGGAAAGCGCTGTTCGAGAGCGCATGACCCGCATGCGAACGCAGCGCATCGACCTTTTGCAGGCCAGTCTCCGACACCATGTGCGAGGCCGGATGGATCCTAACCGGATTGATGCGCATTGACACAGTTCCACTGGCAGAACTACAGTGATAAAGGCTATATGAAGGCACTCCGTCACCTGCAAGACCTCCAACAAGAGGGTCTTATTACCACTTTGGGCTTGTGTAACTTTGACACGATCAGAACCGACGAAATCTGCACTCAGCTAGGCCCAGGTTCCATTGTCACCAATCAAGTGCCGGTGGGTCCTCCTCTATAGCGGTGCACCAACATGATCGGCATCGCATATTGATGAAATGATGCTTTCACATCGCAGTTTTCTTTGATTGATACTAGGGTGCTCCACGGGATGGCCGATGTGTGTGAGAAGCACGACCTCAAACTTCTAACCTATGGCTCCTTGGTAAATTCCCACTCTCGATGTGCCTCTCGAAAGATGTTGATATGCTGCTCGTCACTGTGCTCAGTGCGGAGGGTTTCTCTCCGACGCCTGGTTGAACAAACCGGAGCCCGACCCATACTCTGGATCTCTGACGCCATCACAGCGGAAGGTACGTCTTCCCTGTCACGTCTATTGGCATGGCTCTAAGTATACGCATTTCAGTACCTCGACGTCATATTAAAGGTCTGGGGAGACTGGCAGCTCTTCCAGACCCTCCTCTCTGTTCTTCGTTCCATCGGCGACCGCCACAGGAACGCCAGCATAGCCAACGTGGCTACGAGATGGGTGCTTGATCACCCATTTGTCGGGGCTGTCCTCGTAGGTGAGTGGTCAATTTTCCATCCCATGTATTTAGCGGGCTTCCTGACGGACCGGCACGATGGCCAGGAACACGGTTGGGCGTGTCAGAGCATCCGGACGACAATCGAAATGTCTTCCGGTTTCAATTATCCCAGAAAGACAGGGATGACATCGAGTCCATACTGGATCGGTCCACGGGGCGCAAAATGATTAGCTTGATCGGTGATGTTGGAGCAGAATATCGGTGATACCTGAGGTCTTAGGTTCCAACCTATAGTCGGTACATACCTTGCGGCAAATAGGGATGTCCGTCCATATAGTCACCTATCAATGAATAAAGTCTGTGAGAACCTCGACACCGTAAGATTGATGACATTCGATCAATCGAAGGACCTCACAAAACGACGAGATTCTCAGCATCACCTTTGCGATGTGGGGCTCACACACCTGAAAGAGAATCCGGGATGCTCCATTGAAGAGGCTCTGATGCCCATGATGGGGCATAGGATTTGGAACGTGATGATCAGATTCTAGGTGTACAGGAGAATACAGGATGCGGAATAGTAGAATGTGGAAGTGCGTAGACGTAAACTCATGATGCATTGTTCGATGGATGATAGGTAAGGCTCGACAGAGAACTGTGGATCTATAGTTACAACTTGCTGATAGAGCCAGATGAGGGGCTGTGGAGGGTATTAAGGCGCTGGATGGGTTGGAGCTTCCGCTTGATATCCCGAAGTATGGTCGTCTTCGGATGCCAGTGCGGGAAAGCGTTCCTCAGATTGGAGAAATCTTCGTAGAAAAAGTGTGAAACCCGCTCGTCCGCGATTAGATCACGAAGAGACCACGGAATCTGTCACAAACAAAACATTGTATCATCGATCATGTTTTGGAGAGACGGAACGAGGGAATGCCCGACGCACCTCGTAATCATTTTGTTCCGTGGTTGCGTTGAAGGGTTCGACAACCAGTTCTGGATGCTCTTCTAAACCATGATTCGTGAGGAAGAGGTAGTCTACCGCAAGGCTGAGTCAATTACGATCAGATCATAGCATCACATCAGCATCTACATCTATAGAAGCACAGTGAGTAGAGGAATTGAGCTCACGCGAACGTTGCCAGCTCCTCATAGGCCGTCGAATGTCCGACACCGTTCAAAGAGCCAGCGGTGGCCTCGGATAGATGGACCAGCAGGCCAGAATCAGAAAGCCCAGAGTTCAAGATCCGAAGCAGGAGGACCAGAAGATTGGAAAGAAAATCAGATGAACTATAAGATCGACAAGTTTCAGAAAAGGGCCAGCATGGGGGTCACTTTTGCTTAGCAACATACGCACTGGTATGCATCCCCATCGATGTACAACGCCCTCAAAATCAGAGGATGCGAAGCTGCGGTGAAAAGCCCGGAGTAAAGTGGTACGACTTGATCGTTCAAGGAAGCGGTGTAGACCATCTTCGTCTGTTGTAGTGAGGCATACACTCAACGCCCAATCATATGATATCAAACACCGAACTCACCCCATGGTCCATGACATTGCGCAAGGCCTTCACGTAACTCTTTGACACCTCATTCTCAGTGTTCTGATTCATGGAAGTTGATGATGAGTCTTACGTCGCACCGTCGCTAGCATACCAACCGGGAACATACCTGAAATTCAAACAGCTCGCGTGCGGCTGTGGATTCAAAGTACTAGATTTGGGAGAGTAAGCGTGTGCTCCAAAGGGCGTCTGCCGGCAGCCCCACGACACACCTGGATATATGGCTGCAATAACGAGCTTGTGTTCAAGTAACGAAGGGGACCGAGATGGATCCCACACAGCGCCAGGCAGCACACTCGCTGAGGGGGCAATGGCATGACTACGCTCCCTCCCGCTGATACCATTGCAGCCGACGCGCTGCCGAGTAAATCCGTACTCCGCGAGGTCCGAATGTGCTTTTCTTGAATTAGACGGTCAAGGAGGTGAGTGGACACGATGGACCCCTGCGAGTGCGTGGCAACGAGTATGGCGTCGGCGGCGTGCAAGTCTTGCATCCATTCTTGATTGCTGGTGAGGCTGTTGTAGAGCCTACAGAGTGATTAATGCGCTGCCACTAGCCCTAGGACGTAGCATGCCTGACTCACTTGTCGACTCTCTTGTTGATGGTCCCTTCGCCCTCCAATGGAATCTGAGTGATCTTGTCCAACTTGACACCGTGCTTGACTTGAAATTCCTCGAGAGCTTGGCACATCATAGCAACGAACTTGGCACTCGTCCCCGTCGGCTGGCCATGGTTGATAATGATCAAGACACGCTGACGGAGTAGCAAAAACAACTCACCTCCCCCAGAACACTCCTCATCACCGCGCCTAGAGGTGTGTGTGACAGCCGGTCAGAGATGCATTGAAACGCCACCAACAAAAAAGGGTGCCAAGCTGTTGAAACACGTCGCCTCACCTGGAAACCACCCGTGAATCCCGATGACAACAACGTTCTTGCACCCTTTGAGCACATCACCATCCACGTCCTCGCCAAACACGCTCCAAGCTCTCGGTAACGCCTTCCCAAAGTGCACGAACTCCTCCCTTGCCTTCTCCTTGCCCTTCGCCTTGCCTGCCTTGCGGCCCTTATCCCCTCCCTCGTCCTTTGCAAACAGCACGCCGCTCATGAACTTCATTGTCTTCTTCAGCGTCGACGCGGGAGGCGGCGGAAGCGTCGATCGCGGCGGCACCTCGAACGTGTCCGCCCAGCTGGGCAGCACGAGATTCGGCTGCGAGGGGCGCAAGCCCGTCGGCGAGGAGCGCCCGGACCTCTTCGAGGGCGTGGGCGAGAGGGACTTGCGCTTCGTCACGCGGGCGGGGTCCGGCTTCGATGATGGAACGTCCCGAGATGAACCAGCGGGTGCCGATTTCTTCCCATCCGGCTTCACGGTGGGCGACGGCGCGCGCGGCGGGGCCTGGGCGGCTTGTTGCTGCTGCTGGCTCCGGACGGCGACCTGCTTCCCACCCGCGGCCTCCGCCTCCGCCGTGGCAGAGCCCGTGTTCGAGGCGGCGCCTGGTTTGGCCTTGTCCACGCCTTCGTCGTCGTCCAAGTCCATGACCTCCATGCCATTCGCGTCTCGCTCCACGCTGTCCTCGTTCGTGATCGTCTTCACCAAAAGGGCCCTCGACGAGAAGAAAGACGCCCACCCCAGCTTATTGGCGGATATCGTCACCTCGATGGGGTTCATGGGCGCGGCCGCGGCAGGCAGGACAGTCGCAGTCGGCGCAGGCTCCTCGCGCGCAAGCGCCTCCTCCTTGACCAACTCGGCCGCCGTCTTTGCCTTCACCTCATCTGCGGCGTCCGAGGGCGTTTCAGTCTGTTCAGCAGGGGCGCTTCCGTAGTACCAGGCCCATGGTGAGTACCAAGACGATGACTGAGCCTGTGTCATATCGTCCGGAGGAACAGGTGCCGGTTCTTTAGCAGGCGCAGTCGGTTCAGCTACGGAGTCGGCGGGCGGTGGAGGCGTCGATGACGAAGGCTGCTCTGAAAATGATGGCGCCTCGGCAGCGTCGGCAGGGGAGGCCGACGACGTAAGTGGCACATCGCCAGCGGGAGGCTGCTCCGGGGGCACGCTCGGGCCCCAGCCAATATAGCTCCACCAAGAATTTTGGGCATCGGTTGCGAGAGCTGTAGACGCCGACGCCGACGGCTCCTGAGCCTTCGGGGGGTCGTCGCTTGGGCGAGGAGCTTGTTCTGATAGGGGGTAGTATTGAGAATTCTGCACGTAAATATATACGGGGAGAGGCACTTGCCGGCAATTGATTCCGTGGCCTGTGCAGTGCTATCTCGCTGCGACTGCGATGTCGACTCGTCAGTCTTTCCCTCGAGGGGCTCCTCGCGAACTGAGGTGTCCCTTATGTCCGCGGCTTGGGCGGACGCGAGCGCTTTCTCCAGTGGGACTTTGGGTCTCCCGAGTAAAGGAATGCTTAGCGAGAACCTGCTAGTCGAGGGGTTGAGGGAAGATAGGTTCTGACTACTGTCCCCGGAGACGACCCCAGCCGAGGACGGAGGCGGGCGTGAGGGCTCAGGGGCACTAAGTCGAGGCACCTCCTCATCCACGGAAGACGGAGTCAGAGGTGATGATCCGGCCAGCGGAGAAGAGAATGTGGGTGTAGGTGGGGACTTGGAGCCAGAAACACCGAACCAAGATTTCCTGCCACTGGCCGGGCCCACAGGCACTGGGACGGCCTTCGACGAAGAAGCAGCGCTGGCTTCTTTCGGGCGTGACGGTGTCGGGGGCTCGATGACCACGGCCGGCGGGTTCGGTGCGGAAGAGGTCGACGCGATGGCCACCGGCTGTGAGTCCGAGGAGGCTGCCTCTCCTTGCGCAACGGGTTCAGAAGAGCCTGCGAGTTCGGTCGGCGTGTCAGCCGAAGTGGCCTTCTGAGTCGCTTCTTCGCTCTTTGGTGTAGGCTCCTTTGCCCTACTACGAGAGAGAGACGAGAGCCAGGAGGTGCGTGATGCGGCCTGCGCGCGGTTGGTCGCGAGAGAATCGGAGGAGGATGTATGTGCAAGAGGTGGACGAGGGGACGTGGGATCGGATTGTGCTGCGGGATGCGTGGGAGCAGGTGCGGGATTGGATTGAGGAGCAGCGACGGCCCGCGAAGATATATCGAGCGAGGGGATAGGAGTGACACCCGCACCGCAATCTTGTTGTGTATCTTGAGTCGACTGCGTAGCTTCAGCAGTGTCAGGCAGAGGCAGCGTCAACCGCACACGTTTCGCCTGCCCGTCATCCTCCTTCACTGTCGCCTCATCCTGCATCGCACTCGCCGCTGAGGCTGATCGTTCTCGTTTCTTTGAGTCTGACTCTGTCGGCATTGGCAAACGTAACACGGCGGAGGCTAGAGGCGCGCCTGCTTCTGGCTTTGCGACGACTAATGATAATGAAGACTGAGCTGATTTCTTGGACAGAGACCTCCAATGTGGTGCAGAGCGAGTGGATCTTGTAGAGACGGGCGTGGAGGTCATCGAGGTCCTTCAGAGCAACATGGAACGGAGGGCGCACGCTCGCCGCGCATTCGCCTCCACTCCACGTTTCCCTAAATGTGTCAACCCTCTCGCTTCTTGCCGTCTGAGCCACCGTCGGGCCTTCATCTCGCCTGCATCTCAAACTCTTTCCCTCTTTACGTCTTTCCAACGACTGAGCACTTGCGACAAAACACTTTTCCAACGATAGCGATGAGATGGCAGTCGATGCGCAAAGGCTTATATACACCTGATGCAAATCTTCAAACATCTCTGGTAGTATATCGGTTAGTACACGCGCCTGTCACGCGCGAAAGCGGGGTTCGACTCCCCGCCAGAGAGTGTCCTGACCGGGAAATCGTTTTTTTCCTTCTTATCACACATGTCAGCTGCACAACCCGTACAGACTGGAGGCCATACCTACTTCGATAAACACTCTCGCATAACTCCTCTGACTAGCAAAAAATCGCCATTCGTACACTGTGGTCGTATAGTACATTGTCGAGTATCATATCCATCCATGATCACAGGGAAAACAATTCCGTGTGCAGCGCGATCCCGCCCATCCGCATGCCATGCGACACAGACAGCTTCGCCACCGCGTTCTGCGCCTCCCTTGTCATCCTCTCCGGCCCGCTTGCGCAAACCGCGACCCCGCCGCCCTCGCCCGCCCACCGCAGATCCGCCTTCATCGACTCCGCCGCCTCCGCATCCTCGCGCGCGGCTGGAGGCGTGATGAGCTCCTTCAAAAGCGTCTGGATCGACGGCTTCTCGACGGTCACCATCGAGTTCGGTATCGGGGGGACGGCCTCGGGGTTGCAGAGGCAGGTCACGAAGACGGAGATGTGCAGGTCGATGGACGAGCCGGCCGCCGCGCTCGCGATCTCCATGAGCATAGGCGCGAACCACTCGATGCATCCTGCACACATCCAGGTCGCTGTGAGCGCTGTGCGGGTGAACCGCGCGAGGAAGGAAACGTACCGAATGATCGGATGGCCCATGCGAATTCGATGCGGCGCGTGCGCTCGCCGTTCCTGCGCCCGAGCTTCACGCAGCGCCCAACGATGTCGTCGAGCAGGCTCAGCGTGAACGTCGCCCCGGCGCCGCCCGCGAGCAGCAGCACGCTCTCGTACCTCCCCAGGTCGACACTGCAGCCCCCGTACGGCCCGTCCAGCATCACCTGCACAGGGATCTCGGCCACGTCCTCCTTCTTCTCGCCCAGCGCGCCCGCGATGCGGCTCTGCTCCTCCTTGGCGTACCGGTTGAGCGCGCGCGTCCAGTCGCCCTTGACGCGCGCGCCGAGGGCGATCGTGCGCGAAGCCATGCAGGACGTCGCGGCGGGCGCGTTCATGATCGTGAGGGGGTGCGACTCGAAGACGCGCCCGCCGAAGAAGACGCGGAGGCGGACGTGCTGTCCGGCTTCCCATCCTCCATCGCAGTCGCGCACGTGGATCTATCGCCGACCGATTAACGTTTGATGACGGAGACGATCTGAGGGAGGGAACTTACGAGGGTCATTTGGTCATCAGCTGGTACCAGCGTTGCGTCCTTGATACGGTACCGGAACATGCGCATGAGCAAGTCCAGCCCATAAAAGGCCAACGGAGGGTATATCCACGGAGAGGCGTAAATCGTATGATAACACAACGTCACGAAGAACGCGACGTAAGTCAGGACGCTAAAACGAAATTCAGAACCTGTCGCCGCGCACGAGGCAGCTTGACACTCACTGGACAATGAAGAAGCACTGGTAGAAGAACACCCTGACGGGCCTCAGCGACGTCAGCACGATGATGCAGAGCAGCGCAAAGGCGGCCACGCCGGACGTCTCCTTCTGCTGGCCCAGGATCGGGAGGTCGTATTGCAGGTGGTTGCGGATCCACAGCGAGCCGTGAATAGCGGCGCCCAGAAACACGCCCCGCCCCGCCCAGCGATGGATGTAGTTCAGCTTCTCGTATCCGTTTCCCGGACCGAGCAGCAAGGATAGGATCGAATTCTTCGTTCCGAGCAGGAATACGACGGGAAGCTGCGCGATGGCGAGGAAGCCTGAGCACGGAAAGAGGAGACGAGGGAGGTTAATATAAAAATAGCGATAACGATCGGGGAGGCGTGGGTACCCGCTCGGTTAGGGTTGTCCATGAGAGGCGCCTGCATGGTGATGCAGACGAGTACAGTCGCAATGTAGCCCACAACCACCACAACTGAAGAACAAATTCAATGATCAGTATTGTTTCGAGTCTGGAAACAAGAAAGCACGTACTTTGCCCAAGGTCAAGGCCGAATCCCATGGGCGACCACAGCAGCACAGACCCCACAGTCCTCAAAAGCGCAGCCGCCTTGCGGCTCCTCCGTGGCGGTATCTTCTCCTGCGCCGCCGCAGGCCCGTACCAGCTCCCGCTCAGATCCTCCCAGACGCCAAAAAGGCCCGTGAAGGCCTGCCGCGAGCGCACCGCCCGAATAAGCTGCGGGAGCGTGGCGAGCACGGCGATCCCCACCGCCGTCGCCCACACGATCGTAAATTTCTTTTGCCATTTCGGGTCCTCCTGGTATGAGCTAAATCAAGGCGGTGGACAATACCAAAAAATTGAGTGCGAGGCGAGGAAGAGATAAGACGCTGCGTACTTGTAAACCTGCAAGTTGCTGGGAATCGTCGGCGGTGCCCCGTAATCCGACATGGCGATGGTCCTGCAGGCGTGAAGGAGGTGAGAGGGAGGCGGGGGGCTCTGCGTGTCGAGCGGGCTCTTCGACGTCGCTCAAACAAGCGTTCGTGGACAGACGTTGCGGGAGTGCGCTGACCGCCTTCTGTGGCTGGACTACTTGAATCGGTATCTATTTGGCGTCGCCAAACAAGCGTGAAAAATCTTTTTCACCTTTGTGTTTCCTGTTTCCAATATGGAGCGCAGTTTCAGTCACGTCCATCCCTCGTATCATATCATATTCATTGTGTGCACAAGCACCCTTATAATCATCTAGGCAGTAAGTGAGGCGGTACTACTACAGGTCGCGACATAGCGGGTATAAGTAGAAGGCATGCGCTACCGCGTGAATGCTAATAAAGATAGTCTATGACGCATGAATGCATGAATCGTAATAAGCAAGCCATGGTGAGAACCATACCGTCGAACCGCCGCACCGGGAGGAGACCTGTCCATCCAATCAGCCCTCCAGATGTGCGCGCAGAAGGCAAGGAAACGAGCACCCACTCACCGATGACAGCATGAAGCATTGCATTTACACCCCCACCGCCCTTGCCCAATCCCTCCCGAGCCGCTCCCGCGCGTCCATCACCGCGCGCCCCGCCCCCTCCCGTCCCAGAACCCCCTCCCCGCGGCGCCCGACCAACACATTCCCCCCCGTCTGCGCCAACAACGCCCCCAGCGCCCGATTCTGGCGATACTTCAACACATGCCCCCGCACCTCATACCCATCCTGCACCTCCTCCCACCCTCCCCCGCCCCCTCCCCTTCCCACCCCAATCCCCCACCCAATCCTCTCCACCTCCTCCCTCCCCCCATCCCCCTTCTCCCCGCCCGCGCCCGCGCCCCGCACCCCAGCACCCTCCCAAACGCCCCCACATCCCCAAAAAACATCGCCTTCCGCGCAACCACGTACTGCCCCACGCTCTCGAACCTATACACCCGCGCCGCACGCCCCGGCAGCGCCAGCCGCTCCGCGAACGGCGCGCGCGCCCACGCCGAGAGCCACCCCGTGCGCGCGTCCCCGCGCGCGAAGTACACGAACCCCGCGTCCGCCCGCGGCGCGGCGCGCGGGCGCGCGGGCGGCGGGCGCCGCGGGATGTGCGGGGGCACGCCGTAGTAGGGGTAGTAGGGCGCGGGCTTGTGGCGCGCGTAGGGATACGGATTCGGGTGGTACGGCTGGACTGGGACACGGGCTGGGACTGGGACTGGGGCGGGGGAGGGTGCGGGCGCGGATGCGCGCGGGCGGGCAGAGTGCGGGGAGGCAGAGTGCGGGGAGGAGCGGCTGCGCTGCTGCAACACCGGATACGGCACGTACTCGTATCTGTACTGCGCATGCGCCCGCGCCGCGGGGGGCGCGCGTCCGCGTCCGCATCTCGCAGCCGCTCGTAGCGCCGCTGTGCGTTCGCGCGGCGCGGGGGGTGCCTGCGGGGGTGGTGCAGCCACGGCGCGAAGTTCGTAAATGCGAGCCAGAGGGACCTTGGTAGATGGGACGCGCGGAGCATAGGAAGGACGGAGGAACGCAGAGCAAGAAACGAAAGCGATCCCAGCCAGGAGGACGCTGCGAGCGAGTATAAGTATCGGTGTTCGGTACCCGGCATGCACGCTCGCAGGCCGATTTATATAGGCTGCGCAGGTGCACGGGCGGTATCTCGCTTCGAGCGTGCATTACGACTCGGGCAGGGAGGCCCCACCGAGTTGAATAAGGCCTTGTATTCGCGATGCTCGCTACAGTAAGGGCGCAGCGCGAGCGCCGAGGCACTCCCTCCTGGGAGTGGCAGTGGCGGTGGAGTGAGAGTCAGCCGGAGCCAGAGCCAGGACAGCGTCGGGCCAATCGCCGCGCGCGTGGGGCGCGCCAGCACCACCGAGCACCATCAAGCGTCATCAGGCAGACAGGCGGACAAGCACAGAACACAGGAGAGAAGAAACAAGAAATACAATACCCCATTACGCGCCCGGCCTCGCCATCAAGGGCGGGGCCGATCGTGCTGTTGTCAGCAGCGCACCCCACTCTCGCGTAAAGCACAACAAGAGAGGAAGTGATGATGAATCGATGAATGCTGATGGCGGCCATGGCAGCGCGCAGCGGCAGCGGAACAGAAGCAGTCCAAAAAAGGGTGGATAGGGCAGATGTGCAGCAGCACTGTACAAATACAGGTATATGCGACCGGTGGCGTGGGGCGGGGGCAGCCGCCCCCATATCGCCGCGTAGCGTAGCTAGTGTAGGTGGGCGGCGTGGTGTGAGTACCGCCCAAACAGCGTCTCTCCAACCCCTAGGCCGACTACGATGGACAGGATGAACCCTACTTGGAAGGTCCTAATGCGAGCGGTGAGTGTCTGCGGAATACCGGGCCGTCGTACCGCAAAGCGGGGAAATTGAAGCACGTACATCACTGCTAGCATGAACAGGAAGGACAGAAGCGTCTGTGTGACATGCACGATTCCCCGCGAGATGTCGTGCGCTGGGATGAATGGGAGGGCGGCGCGGTGGGACACGAAGTTTCGGAGAGGGGACGGGCTCTTCTGCAGCCCGCCTTCGCGAGAGGTGGGCAGAGCATGCGAGTTGAGCTTGTTGGACAACGCGATCTGAGCCCTGGATTGACGAGGTCAGGAAGGAAGGTGCAAGTCGGACACGAGCGGGGGCGCACCTAGCATGCCAGTGCATCTCCATGACAGCGCGCATCGCTCCCAGCCAGCGATCCACCATTCCAAGCATGAACAACCCGATGCACGCGCCCACCATCGCTCCCGAACTACTAGCTACCCAGCCGAGGAACCACAAGTTGTCGCCCGGGGTGAAATGCAGATACATGATCATGTTTCCCATCGATAGAGACATGCCTCCGTCCATGCTCATGTCCATGCCATTGTCGTGGGCGGCGACGAGTGACACGAAGTAAGACAATGCGAGGACGACGTGAAGTAGAGGGGCCATGGCGGTCTCGTAGACGATAGCAGAGTGGAAAGTTGCTGTGCACGAAAGGAGAGAAGCGTAAATATGACCAAATAAAAGATAAGCTTTATCAGCCACATGAACAGAAATGTTTACCTCTGCAGTTTAAAACTCAAATATTTCGTTGACAATCCGGAAATTTCTCGTCGAGGAAGGGAGAGAGTTGACCTGCCTGAATCTTAGAGCAAGGTTGCAGGTGGTGGCAGAGAAACACATCAACTTGTCAGTTGAGTATCAAACAACTTGGATTGTTCATGTTTGCAGTTCCCGAGTCAGGGCCGTTGAGGGCCGTTGCCGTCGTCTCCGTCCGTGTCAGCGTCTGGTGACGGCGGGGGTCATCTATACGCCATGCCGGCCGCGTCGGGGCATAGATGATACGGCTGTGTTGGAGGCGATGATTGGCCGTGGGCGACCCTCTTTGATGCTTCGTCGACCATCGCGAGGGGCCCCTTGATTCATGCAGGGTGGGGAGGACGAGCTTGAGAATGCTACTTACCGTCTGGAGATGTACGCCTAGGTGGTGTGAACAAGATGACGACGGTGGGAGGAAGGACATGTCCATGGACCAGGAGTCACAGAACGGTAGCCTGGTGCTGAAGGCCGAGAGGAGAGCCTTCTCGATGAGAGAAAACACAGAGCAACGGAGCGAGAAGATGCGACGAGCCCTGGCTGAAAGTCCATGAAGGCGAGCGGAGGGATTGCGGTGATGACCGAGATGGTATCCGATGAGTATTAGCGCCAGCCAGATACGGCAGAGGACCAGCATGTCGTCTAGAGCAACAGAAAGAGAGGGTGGAGGAATGCGAGATCATACTCGTCGAGCTTGGTGAGGACATCGCTCTCACTCGACAGAGTATGAGGAGGAAAAGTCGGCGAAGCGATGGAAGCTGCCAACCAGATTCGCAGGAAACCTAGACGAGCCTCAGAGGGGTTCAGGGACCAGAGAGGGCTAGCAGAGAAGGAGTACGAGGAGGAAGTGTGCATGAGTGCGAGAGATGCGTTGTGGATAGGGCTTCGTGAGGACTGCGCTCCCACCCATCCACAGCACGGCGAGAGAGAGGAGGGGAAGAGTGGTGACGAGGCAAAGGGCGTCAATCCCGGTTGCGACATTTTCGCCGAGCATAAGCCCTTCGCTGACGTAACCAGAGCCCTTTTCGTGATTGGCTGCCGACGCCGCCTCCGCCAAAAATAATAATTATACCTCGCAGTAACGGCAGCCTTGCAGCCATTCGTGCCCACCATATATCGACTTCAAATCCACACATATCGTCCTTTGCGTTGCGTCGCAAGAGGCGTTTCGCGGTCTCTTCAAGGGAGTGAGGCAAGCGATGTGCTGACAAATACGGAGCAGCGTGAGCAGCGCATGTTTCCATCGTCCTCCACCTTCGACCAGATATTCGTGTGCAGCTCATCAACCAGAGGTACGTCTTCACCGGCTGCCTCTGCGATGCTCTGATTTAATGGCCTTTTTCACGATAGTCGGTGACGACGTTGATGATTGCCCCGCCCGTGACTCGACCAGCAACTGCATGATATTATTTCTCAATCATCACGCCGGTCGGTCTCCGCACAGCACTGTTCGAGGCAACGCTCACCAGCGCACCCCGCTTGACTTTCTTTCTCTCGCAGGAATTTACAACCTCGCCCCGAGCCCGCACCTCCTACCATTCACCTCTCGACGCCTACTATGTCAACGCCTCTCAGGTCCATCCCTCCGCTTATTCCGCTCCCCGACAGTGACAATACACCCGCACCAGCACCATCGACCAACGACAAAGACGACCTCTTCTCCACCCTCTTCTCGCCCGCGACCCCGCCCGCCTCTCCCACCCTCAAACCCACCCCAGACGCGCCCGCGTCGGCGCACGCACCCGCGCGTGCGCGACACGCCCGGAGCACGAGCGCCGCCAGCGCCGAGTTTGGCTCCTTCGTCTCCGTTCCCGCCGCCGAGGCGCCCCTCCATCTCTCACCCGCGAGTTCGCTCGCAGAGCCGCTGACGCCGTTCGCGAGCGGCTTCTTCGACCGGTTCGCGGAGGACGCAAGGGTGGCGACCGAGCGGAACCAGCGGGGCTTCCTCGCGGAGCTTCTCGAGCACGAGGACGACCCGCTCTACTGGACACACCACCACGCCGAGCCGGAGCGCGCGCACACGCCCACGCCCACGCCCACGCTTTCGATGCCACTAGCACTAGCACAACAGCCACACCCACGCCCGGGCGAGCCGGACGGGCGCTCAGACCTCCTCCTCCTCCTCGATCCAGACTCGCCATCCGCACTCATGCCAGACCCCACACACGCTCAGCCTCAAGCCCTTGGCCACCCGCCGCGCGCGCAGAACGCCACGACCCCCGCGCCGCTCCCGCCGCTCGCCACCACCTCCCCCGTCCTCCGCTCGCCCTCGCTCCCGCCCGCGTCTTCCCCGACCCGCCCGACGCCCCCGCTCCTCACCCGCACCCAATCACACACCACATTCTCCACCGCGTCCCTCCCGTCCCGCTGGATGTCCTCCCTCCTCGCCCCGCGCTCCAGCCCTGCGCCCGCGCCCGCCCGCACCCCGCCCCGCACGCCGCGCCGCCCCTCCCCGGCGCACCACGCGTCGCTCTCGGCATCGGCCGCGGCCGCCATCGCCGCCGCAGGCACAGGCCCCGGCATCACGCACGGCTCGCCGTTCGCCGTGCACGCGTACGCGCCGCCGAGCGGCGCCCCCGGCTTCGCGGGCGACCGCGCGTGGGACAAGGGCTTTGCGTTCGACGGCCCCGCGCTCGAGAAGCGCAGCGTGCGCCTCGCGGGGCGCCGCGAGACCACGGACGCGGTGCTCTCGACCGAGCTCGCGGATAAGGTGCGTCCCCGTCCCGCCGTCGCCTGTTACACGAAAATTAAACGAAACGAAACTGACTGAACTAAACTACACGGCGACTCGACGCGCGCGGCGCGGCGCTGCAGATCCGCCCGCACCTCCCGCCGCTCGCGCGCCTCCACAAGGCGTGGACGCTGCTCTACAGCCTCGACCAGCACGGCATCTCGCTCCAGACGCTCTACGCGCTCTGCGAGGCGCACAGCGGCAGCGGCAGCAGCAGTGGCGGTGGCGGCGCGCTCGTCGTCGTGCGCGATGCGGGCGACGCGCTGTTCGGCGTGTGGCTGGGCGACGGCGTGCGCCCGTCCAAGGGCTCGTACTACGGCAGTGGCGAGTCGTGAGTGCCCCTCCCTGCTCCACACACTCCGCGCGCTGCGGCGCGCCGCTGACCGCCGCGGCTTTTGCTTTTTGTGGGATTTTCATCGCGCTGGCGTTGGTGTTGGTGTTGGTGTTGTGTTGGGTGTAGGTTCTTGTGGAGGACGTCGGCGGGCGGGGAGAGGCTCCATGTGTACAAGTGGACGGGGAAGAACGACTACGTCGCGCTCTGCGAGCCCGAGTACCTCTCCTTCGGCGGCGGGTGCGTGCGCCTCTTGCCTCCTCGCCTCGTCCTCCGCGCTCTCCTAACAACCGGGCCCTTGCTCTGCTCTGCTTTGCGTTTCCCTATTTATTTGTGTGTCTGTTGTCGTCGGCCGCAGGGACGGCCACTACGGGCTCTACCTCGACGACACGCTCCTCGACGGCTCCTCCGCGCGCTGCCCGACCTTCGCGAACGAGCCGCTGTGCGCGCCCGGCCCGCACAGGGGCGGCACGGTCGCGTTCGAGTGCGTCGGCCTCGAGGTGTGGGCCGTGGGCCCGTCGTGAGGCGCGCGGGTGCGTGTTGACGTCGGGTCGGGGGTCGTCGGGCCGGGTGGACGCTTGGCGTGGTGCGCGGAGGACGGCTCGGGGGTGTGGAGAGCGCGCGCCGCCGCCGTTGTTGTTGTTGTTGTTGTTGTTGTTGCTGCTGCTGCTGTTGTTTGTACGCTTTAGCTGCACTTGTTATGTATCGCGATCGTGGCAGGATGCCGTGCGCGGGCAGATGAGGTATCTTGGATTTTCATACAATGGAGGTATGTCCGTGTCTAGGAGAGATGCAGATACACGACGGAGTGCACAGCCGACGAAGCGCAGGGAAGATGCGAGAGAGAGGATCGACGGGAAAGACATAAATACATGACACAAAAGCTACGATGCGAATGTCCGAGATGCAAAGAGACGCGATACCGTACACGGGCTGTGCCCCCATCGTTACTTTTCTCGTCTCATGTCGTCTCGTCCCATCTCATCTCCCCTCGTCCCATCCCCTCGTTTCTTCTCGTCTCGTTTCTTCTCTCCACGCTCGTTGCTTCCCTTTCCGTCCTGCTCGTCTATATATTTGTGAGCTCGTTGCCGATCCCGACGCTGTGGGTTGCTGTTCAGGTTCGTCTTATTTATTTCTGCTCTTTCCTTTTCTCGCATCGCTAACGCTATTCTCGATTATACAGGTAGGCCTCTCGAACTCATCATAAGTTGGTTCGATGTTGGTCAGGTGAAGGAGGCGAGACAAAAGAAGAGAAGGGAAAAAAAATGTCCGTTGGGCGGTGTGGATCTCGACGACCTACTCGACCATCTACTCGACGACCTCGTAGAGGAAGGACTTGGGGAAGCACTTCTTGATATCCTTGTCGATGTACGAGTACAGCGTGAGATAGGTGATGTCGGTTCTGTCAGTGGAGCCAGCACCTCGTTCAGCATCCCGAGGATGCGGCCTTTCCTGTCGAGGACAATCGAGCCTGAGTCGCCAGGGGCAGAGAAAGGACCGTTTGCGTTGCCGTAGGGGAGGACAGCTATTTCCATCGATGTATCCTTGATACCGTACTCATTGAAGTTGCGAGTGAAAGACTCCATTCCCGTGACCCGACCGATGGTAGTACCCGTCGTCAGACCGTGCTTGACGACAAGAAGACACTCTTCCCCGTTGGCATCGAGCTGCTTGGGGTTGCGAATCTCGTCGGGCTGGATGACACCAAAGGCCTGGAGAAGACCGTCTTTCGGGTACTCGTAGTCGGCCTGGTCCTCCGGATGGGGAACATGATCTTTCCATAGTCCAACGACGAGAGGTTGCCGCCTGCAGGGGGGGAATATCATGGTCAGGCAAAACTACGAGACGATACGATACCGGCCAAGAGGGAAAACGTACCGATGTAAATCTTGTTGCCCTTGAACGTAGACTGGTCAAACTTGTCGTTGTAGAGCTCGATGAGGGCCCAATCGCGGGTCAGCCCGTCGGGTGCGACGTTGACGGCAATGGGCTCGACGTGGACGACCTTGCCAATCACGCGCTGCTCTGGGATCGCCCATCGCTTCAGGATCTCGTTATGGAACATGTCAATTTCGACGATCTTTGCCTTCGCCTTCTCTACCAGGTCTAGGTGCTCCTTCCGCCTATTGGTGACGTTCGCAGACTCTCCCTCTTTGGGCTCGCCTACCCTACGAAGTACGGTCTCCCAGTCCTTGATGGAGCGGTACAGGTCACCGATGGCGCCCATCATGCTCTTGAGGGCATTGGTGTAACCCGAGGTGCCGAGAGCGATGACGTGCTCGCGGGAATGGCTCTTTATCTTGCGAACTAGGCCCGTATTGGGATGGACGGGACGAGGTCGAGCGACGTGGGCGCAAGTGAGGAGGAAGACGCGATTGCTATCACTGCTCTCGCGCAGATACAGAGCGCCGGTACCTTCGTAATAGGGAGTCTTGAGGGGCGCAATGAAGAGGCCTCACGTGGGAGCGAAAGGCTCGCGGAACTCGAGGGCCGAGTCATTGAGGGGGTCGAATGAGAGCATCTTGGGACCACCGGAGTGGGTAACAACGGATTCGCGGAAGCCGATCTCGAAGCCACTAAAGCCAGCCTGATTGATGAAGTAGGTGATGGCATCGGCCACGGTGTTGGCAAGCTCATAGGTGAGAGACTTGGGCTCGACTCCGATCCAAATGAGGAGCGGGCTGAACTTTTCCTTCCCAGCCTCTGCGAAAGCGAGGCAGTCCATCGACGTCCAAAGAACGTCCTTGTCGTCGAGCAAGCCACAAACGCTCCTGCCAAGCTTAGGCCAAGTAGATTGCATGGGATGGCCGTGAACACCGCGAGCCTCTCGAATGATCCTCTGTGATTGAGGACCAGTGCGTACGGGCCAGGCCTGCCCGTTTTTGTAGACGCACAGAGCGCCGCTGGGAGTGCCGTAGAAGTCGTAGCCGGCGTTAGGGTAGAAGGCGGAGAGGCGATCCGCGTCAGAGACGGGCTCCTCGTCGTCATCGAGGCTAAGATCGGCGAATTTGTAGGCAGTGGGGGAGGCGACGAGGGTCATGGTAGGAGAGACGAGAGATAGGACATCCTCGCAGGATTCGAGGAAGACCTCATCGACTTCGAAGGGGGTTCCTTGCGGCACTAGAGAACGAACGGTCAGCAACGAGAAGAGACTCCAAAGGTTGAAGAAGCTTACTGGTTGCGAGCCTTTGGTTTTGTTGTAGCGAATGGGTTGGAAGTAGAGAGGATGTGGTTGGTAGACGACGATATAATACAAGTACAGCACGAGTTGTAGATAAAGCAAAAGTACAAGAAACAGAAACAGAAGAAAAATAGGGCGGGAGAGGTGGGTAGCAGCTAATTGCACAACACCTGGCAAGGTGAAGGCTGCGTGAGAATAGCGAAGCGTTGCTAGCGGCGCTGGGACGTACCTGGCGAGGTGGAGGTTGCGTTGAGAGAAGCGGCGGCTGTCTCGTCGGGATCCCGCGCCAGGAGCAAGTTGATGCCCTCGCCAAAGCCTCGCTTCGCGAGCCCGCCCCCCGGGTTGCATCGGCAGCATTCCTGAAGCAAAAGGCATACTGGCAGACCGAGATGCGGTCCACCAAATTCAGCGGCAAGGATTCCCCCGCCACCGATCGACTACTCCGAAAGGTGTCCTCCACAAAAAGCTGGCTACTCCTCCGCGTCGACAAACAGAACTCTCTCGCGGCACGCGCCGTTTGCATGATGCTCAACCATGCACCCACGGGCGAATACCGCTCCAAATCCTTCCCATTTGAGTCCACCACATGTAACTGGTGCAATGAACTACAGACCCGCAAGCACATCCTCTTCTGGTGTACCCATTACCAACGCCCTCCGGACTTCACGCTCGCACAGTACCTCACAAAGAGAGACCCCCTACCAAGTCTCCTCAAGTGCCTTGCGGACAATCCCACCACGTTCACCTTTGACGATGCACCGCTAAATGCGGAAGACCTCCTCCTCCTTCACCCTATATAGCTTACTTTACGAGGCCCTCTCTCTCTCATGTTGCGATAGATGGTCGCAACCGACAGCCCGGGCCTTAAATGAGCCTTACAATTAGTGTTTCGCGACGGACCTTACATACTCTTAAACTACACAGCCGCCACTGGCCTTTGGCTGCGCGGGATATAGATACGATGATTTAAATAAATAAAAAAGATAGGAGTGATCGCCGTCAATGACTCAACAGGCACGCTCAGTAAAAACAGAAATTCAAGTGAACGTCAAGCTCAGTCAAAAAATTGGTATTTTGTCATGTATCCGTCATGAAAGCAGTGCAGAAGTCGTGTGAAAGTCATGTCCGATTTTGGCAGTTTATGACTTGTGCATGATTTTTTGCGCCACTTTCTTGACAGATACATGACAAGATACCGAATTTTTTGCCTGAGCTTGACAATCACTTGAATTCCGTTTTTACTGAGAGTCACGGCTTACACTCGTAACCCTCATCATATGCATCGCCTTGCGTCGTGCACTACGGTGCACTCAAGCTCGTAGCGACGAGCGAACGACCCTAGCGAGGGTTTTATCGTGAGCGGCGGTAGTACGAACGGCGGTTCTGTAGCTGGCGTGCGCGCCAGGTATTGGTAAGTCGATTAGACTTATTTCAAGTAAACACGTGGGAACGTCACAACCGCAGGCCAGTATACAAGAGTCAGATGAGAGTGCTGTGGAGATGATGTGGAGATGATTTGGAGACGGTATGATATGATATGATATGATATGATATGATCTGCGTGTCCGTGCCCGTGTCCGTGTCCGTGCTCGAGATGTATGTCGCGGCGAACCCAGCCTCACAGGAAGCGGTTGCTCCCCACCTCCATCCCGCGCGCCAGCCGCAACATCACGATATTCGCCGTCAAGCTCGAGAACTAGCCCCCGCCCAACACCAAAACCCCAGTCAGCAACCACACGCCAACGCCACCGCCAACACCGATACGAATGTGGACTGGCACGCACCCCGTTGCCCACGAACACCTCCGCCCGCTCCGCGATGGCCATGTCCACCGCGACCGCCACATGCCGCTGCTCCGCGTCCAGCACCAAATCCGCGCTCGCGCGCACGTCCGCCCACCCGTCCGCGCGCAGCGCGCGCTCCAGCGCGCGGCGCCACGCCCAGCCCGCGTTCGTGAGCACGAACACGCGCCGCAGGCCGCCCGCGGGGTGCGCGGCGCGCACTGCGCGCAGGCGCGCGGCGACCTGCGCGGCGGAGGGCAGGCAGTGGCGCATGTAGTACTCGAGGCGCGTCTCGCCCTGCGGCGGCGCGTCTGCATCTGCGTCGGCGGCAGCGGCGCGGGAGGCGTTGGGGGCGGCGGAGGGGGAGGCGTAGGGCCGCGGGTCGAACGTGTCGGGGAGGCCTGGGAACTCGTTGAAGCCCATGTAGAGCGAGCCCCACGCGGCGAGGCGCGCGCAGTGGCGCTCGTAGTCCCCGCGGCGGACGTGCACCGCGAGCAGCCCCGGCAGCGGCGGCGCCTGAGCGCGCGCGTCGGAGCCCGAGGCGGAGTTGACGAGGGCGGCGGCGGAGAGAGGCTGGAGGAGGGCGAAGTTGCGCGCGAGCGCGGCGTGTACGAGCGGGGACCAGGTGAAGTTCGCGAGCGCGGGGGAGGCGGCGAGCGCGGGCCAGAGGGAGAGGATGTTCTTCGAGCCGAAGAGGCTGTGTGTGGCGGGGCGGGGCGGGGAGAGGCGGGGCGATGCGTCAGCGGTTCAATCGCGAGGGGTAGGAGGGGGAGATGACGGAGAGGGGGGCGCACTATCTGTCGAACACGGGCTGCTCGCGCGACTCGACCTCGACGCAGCGCGCGCGGACGGGCGCGAGCGCGTCGACCCACCATTGCATGAGCGCCTTGCCGTCGACGCCGGACGGCGCGCCGCGCGAGCTGACGATCGTGGTGTTCTCCGGCGGGCACACGGCGTTCCAGTGCTCGAGCGCGACGGCGCGCGGGGCGGGCATGGGCCCGCCCGCGCTGGGGCCCGATATGAACGCGTTGAGCGGGATGCGGGCGGGGCGGAGGGCGAAGTCGTAGAGCGTGTAGGGCAGCGGGGTGTGCGACCACGTGTAGTCCTCGAAGACGAAGGCCCTGTGCGTGAGGAACGCGAGGTGCGAGAGGAGGATTCTAGCGGGGCCGCCGCAGATGAAAAGGCACGTCGGCCGTTAGCTACTCAGCGGAAGGACCCGAGATGCGCGCGAGGCGAGAAGGGTGGGGTGGGGTGGGGGTGCTTCGGCTTCGCGGGGTGGACGCGAAAAGGGCTCACATCTCCTGCAGCACGTTGTTCAAACCGTGGCCCCACAAGTGGTCCGGGAAGCGCAGGTACATCCCGTCCTTTCCCTCCGGACTCGGCAGCGCGAGGTCGTGCTGCGGGAGGCGCCGCTCGAACCCGCGGACGTCGTCGAAGCCCGGTGGGATGCCGGACCACAGGACGCCGGCGACGAGCAGCACGCACGCAGCGGCGCACGCGGCGAGCGCGCGGCGGAGCGTGCAGATGCGGAGGAGCGCGTGGGGGTGGTGGCACCGGCGGGGCGCGCGCGCGCGGGCGTGGGGGTGGGCGTGCGGTAGTGGGGATGTGGGGAACCGCGCGCTGAGGAGGCCCGCGGACTCTTCTTGGTCGAGGTCGTAGTGCTCTGCGGGGCCATGACGCGGTCGGGCTGCGGCGGTCACGAGGACGCCGAGCAGGCCTTTGAACCCTGCCATTCGCGATGCAACGGTCAAGTCAACGCACGGCTCTCCACAAACGAAAACGCAAGCGGAAAAGAGACGAGAAAGATCGGCGGTGGACCGATGGTGGTGTGGAAGGAGAGGTCAGAGGGTGGGAAGATAGAGAGGGAGAGTGTGTGCGTGTGTGGAGTCGTACTTTTAGCGGCGGTGCCTCGCTAAATGCTCGGCAGTAAAGTTGGGCTGCATACTTAAGCTTGAGGCTGCGCCTGGGGATCGATGATGCTTGTACGAGATGCGGGCGTACCCACGGAGCGAGGAGCTGTGCGGCGTGGCCAAGCCTGCGGGCGCATTTCCGTCACGTTCGCGTGTTGGGCGCGGCGGAGCTAATGTGATGTCTGGGCATGGCTCGGACGTGTCGACGAACAATCGATCTTGTTGACACCAGCGTTGGGCCGCTCCGTGCCGCTGTGCTCCTCGACCACCGTTCGACGGCGGGCAGAGATATTGGAGGAGAGTCGCGGTGAGGATTGTCTGATCATGTGAGTTCGGGATCGGCATGACGGAATTCGGTTCGGTTATTTTGGGCCTCAGGGACGCCAACGCACCCACCCTGCAGCAACGCAGCCCGGCACAATAAAATACTCTCTACTAGCGAAACCTCTAATGTCTAGAAAACAGCCCAATCAAACACGACCCTGCATAATAGCCCATGCCCATTCAGCGGCACTCCCACGCCCGCTGCGGCCAAGCGAGCGCCCACACGCGCCTCAGACGCCCTGCACCACCTCACGCGCGCCCTCCATCCCGCTCCGCACGCCCTTCACCAGCTCGTAGTTCGCCGCGCGCTGCTCCTCCACTACGCCCCCAAGCGCAGCCTCCCACCACCGCGCGCCCTCCGGCACCGCGCGCCACCCCCCGCGGATGAACTCGCGCACGCCGCGCACGCCACCCGCGCGCAGGAGCGCCTGCACGTCCGCCCAGTGCGGCGGCGGGTTCGCAGCCGAGAACGGCGCCGCGCGCGCGTCGGGCGGCGGCGCGGCGAACCCGTCGCCCGCGAGCACGAGCGCGGGCGGCACGGTGATGCGCCCGTGCTTGAACACGAGCTCGTTCACGGAGAGGCAGTTGAGCGTCGCGCCGTCGGGCTCGGGCGTCTGCGCCGCGAGAGCCCGCATGGCGGCCGCCGCGCCGGGGATGCCGCTGGAGGCGGGCGCGGAGACGAGGGCGGGCGCGGGCGTGGTGAGGCCGCTGGCGGGCGTGTGGAGGGAGAGGAAGGGCGGGCCGTCGGTCGTGGCGGTCGGCGGGGTCTTGGAGGCGTGCGCCTTCTTGTCGGCGCCCTTCGTTTTCTTGGGGAAGGTCACGAAGCGGATGACGAGGAACATCTGTTTCGAAGGAGGCGGCGTCAGGGATGAAAGAAGCCGTTTTTGGGCGCGCGCGACGTACCCATTTGTTGTCCCAGCTGGCGATGCTCATGCGCACCTGGTAGGGCGAGAAGATGGGGATCTCGCGGATGAAGTTGAAGTGCGTGGCTGGGAGACGATGTGGGCTCGGGAGTGGAACGGTCTGGAGTAGAATCGCGACGCACCGCCGAGCGCAATCCACCCGCCCGCGCGCAAGAAGGTCGGGAAGTAGGCCAACGCGGCCTTGAACCGCGCGCAATCAAGTATCTAGAGGGGGGCGTCGAAGGTCGTCGTCGTCGTCGTCGTGACACAATGCACACCCCCATGAGCGGAACGCACACCTTCGGATAGCACGAGTTGCTCAGGTGCAGGTTGTAGTCGCAGTCGTCGATCCCTACAGCCGCGCGGGCGCGGGGGAGGTTCAGACCCGCAGAATCGGGAGCAGGGTGCGGCAGAGGGCGAGACACGCACCGGCCCACGCGTTGTGGATGATCGTCTTCTCGAACGGGTTCTCGCCGATGGGCGAGAGGTTCTCGAGCCACTTGTCCTTCGCCTTTTTGCGCTCCTCGCGCGAGCGCAGCAGCAGCGAGAGGCGGAAGAGGAGGAAGCGGAAGCGGAGGTGGAAGAGGGGGCTGAAGACGCGGACTGCGCGACGACACGATCCACATAAACAACCGCACGCGCGCCACCCATGCTCGAGCAAAAATGAATGGACTCACTGTGCCAGCCGAACGGCAGGGAGGGCAGGTTGAGCGCGAGGACGAGCAGTCCGAGGTACTTCGCCGCGCGCGGGAGCAGCCTGCCCAGCACGGGCAGATACTGCTGGAGCGCGGCGAGGTTGAGGTAAGGCTGGAGTTGGTCCATGGTGGTCAGAGCCGTCGAGATGCGTCGCGTGCGCCTGCGCCTGGTCGTGCGAGGCTGGTGGTGGTGACGAGCAGGAGGAGGAAGGACGACTCGGAGGCGGACGGCGCCTAGCTAGAGACCCCAGTGCAGGACAGGCGCTCATGAAAGGCAGGGGTCGGCCTGCGAGATGCCGGCTGCCGGTCCCCACAGCGAGCAGCCTGCCCACCCCACAACATCCACCGGATTTTCGAGTATTTGGTGCAGCAGAGAGACGGCGCGCAACCCCAACCAGCAGAACCTCGAGTTCCTTTGGTTTCTCCGTCTCGTCGTCGAAGGCCGTTCGGTTCGAGCGTTGAACCGAGTCTGATGACATAATCTCCCAGACCGGAATGCGGGGTAGGTCACGCTCTCACGATCGTCGTCGTCGTCGTCGTCGACTGCGACTTCGCTGCAACTCATCTGCTGTAAGTATACCACAATGGGTGGCCACCACGGACACCCGCACTCCAATCAAAGCTCCTATCCAGAGCAAAACTACGGCCCCGGGGCCAAATGGATCAAAGATCTCACCAAGAACCGCCTGGGCACGTTCAACGGCGGCCACTTCTCCGACGTGAACCTCTCGTCGGTGCTCTTCACCCAGCGCATCGACGACGCAGAGCACGTTAAGCTGCAAGTCTGGAGCGCGCCAGGGCTCACGAAGCCGTCGTTCCAGGAGGCCATGACGAAGGAGTTCAAGCCCGCGAAGAAGGGCGACTCGTTTGGGCCGTCTTGTGAGTCGGCCTCCTATGTCTGTCTGTCGATCGTGCGATGCATATTGAATTGCGACGGGGTGCCTTGCAGGGGTACGTAGTTCGTCTCTCTCTGTGATAGGCAGATAACGCGATGTTGCGCGTAGACGAATCACTGGTGGAAAGTCACCGTCAAGATCCCCTCCGATTGGGAACAGTACGAACGCGTTCAATGTGCGTCTTTGTCGTCTTCGCCTTTTCCCTGAGAGCCGCTCTAGACCACGAACGAACACGCCTCGCACAGTCGAATTTGACCCCGGTTGCGAGGCCATGATATTCACCACTGACGGCACGCCGCTACAAGGTGCGTCTCGCCTGGGTCTTCGATTACGTCGCGGCACACGAGTGACCCCACCCGGTCTGCGAACGCACGGCAGGGATAACCGGGGGATACGGCGGCGACAGACGCGTCGAATACATCCTCTCACACGACGCGCGCAAGAAGGGCACGCACGACTTCGTCATCGAGTCCAGCTGCAACGGCATGTTCGGCGTGCCCTGGAACGGCGACACCATCGCCCCACCCGACGTGCGCACACGCCCCCTCCTCCCCCCTCCCCTCCCCCCCCCCCTCCCACATGCCCCGCCGAAATGAATGACGCACTGACACGCCCGCGCCCACGGCCCAGATGAACCGCACCTTCCAGCTCGCCTCCGCGGACCTCGTCGTGCCGAACCAAGACGCGTGGGGGCTCATGTGGGACTTCGACGCCCTGCGCGAGCTCGTGGACGCGCTCCCGGGCACCAGCGCGCTCCAGAACCGCGCGCTCGCCGTCGCGAACGCGATGATGAACGCGTTCGACCGCGGCGACCCCGCCTCCGTCCGCGCCGCGCGCGCGCTCGCCGAGCGCGTGTTCGGCGCGGGGTGGGCGGCGAAGCGCGAGCGCATCTACGACGAGGGCCCCGGCGACGCGCAGATCTGGGGCATCGGGCACTGTCACATCGACACGGCATGGTGCGCGGTTCGTGCGGCCGCGATAGCGGGCGGGTGCTGACCGTAGCCTTTGTTCGTGTGCCGGCGCAGGCTGTGGCCGTACAGCGTCACGCAGCAGAAGGTCGCGCGCTCGTGGTCGACCCAGGTGGACCTCATGGACCGCTATCCCGAGCACCGCTTCACCTGCAGCTCTGCGCAGCAATACAAATGGCTCGAGCAGGCAAGTGGCCATTAAACGCCCCCCTCCCCCCGTCCCCCTTGCGTCATGCTCCCGAGGCCTGCGCCTGGGGACGGTGCGCGTCCGGAGGCTGTAATGTACTTACGTCACGCTCCCTCGCGTCATTCCGCAGCTCTACCCCCCGCTCTTCGCGCGCGTGAAGGAAAAGGTGCGTTCGGGGCAGTTCCACCCCGTGGGCGGCTCGTGGGTCGAGAACGACGCGAACATGCCGTCGGGCGAGGCCCTCGCGCGCCAGATGATCTTCGGGCAGCGCTTCTTCGAGTCGCGGTTCGGGAAGCGCTGCGAGACCGCGTGGCTGCCCGACTCGTTCGGGCTCACGGGCGCGCTGCCGCAGCTCATCCGGCAGTCGGGGATGGATTACTTCTTCACGCAGAAGCTGTCGTGGTGAGTGGGCCCGTGGTCGCTTTTTTTTTTACCGGCGGCCGCTGACGTCGATGCGATGCGCAGGAACAACATGTGAGCGGTGTATATCGTTTTTTGACCGTGTGAGCTGGTTTGAACGGGGTGGTCTAGCAATGTGTTCCCTCACTCGACGTTCAACTGGGTCGGCATCGACGGCACGCAGGTCCTCTGCCACATGACGCCCGTCGGTGCGTTTCCGTTTCTCGTATCCTGCTCCACGCCTCCGCGCTCGCGCTGAGCTTGGAATGTAGACACGTACACCGCGCAGGCCACGGGGGACGTCCAGAAGGGCGTGCGCAACCACAAGGTACGTCCGGCGCGCTGGGTTCTGCAGGCCGCACGGGCTACGCGGCTGACGGCTGACGCCGACGACGACGCGCGCGCGCCAGAATCTGGAGTCGAACTCTACGGCGCTGCTCGTGTTCGGGAACGGCGACGGCGGCGGGGGCCCGCTCGCGAAGATGCTGGAAAACGTGCGTGTCTGTCTCGTCGCGCGCCGTGCCGCCGCCGCCGCCGTCGTCGTCGTCTGACCGGACTTTCGATCGGGAAATGCGCGCAGCTGCGGCGTATTCGGGGAGTCGCGAACAACTCGCGCGAGCTCCCGGCTGTCGTCATGGGCCGGTCGGTGGACGAGTTCTTCGAGGACGCTAAGAGGCAGTCGGATGGCGGGAGCGCGCTGCCTAACTGGTAGGCTCCGACGTGATGAACGGCCGACGGCTCGAGGCTGATCATGAATTATTGCAGGCATGGCGAACTGTATCTCGAGGTCTGTTTTTCTTTTTGTGTGTCGAGTGCAGCTCTCATGTGGACGCTTGCAGTTTCATAGGGGGACGTACACTTCTCACGGTGGGTGCTATTGACATACGTTTTATCAAGTTGTGTGTGACATTTTGTTTTGGGTGGTTCAGGCTCTATCAAAAAGGGCAACCGCAAGTCCGAGATATTGATGCGAGATGTCGAGGTACGATATCGGCCACAAGGCTACTCGCTATCTCTAAGACACGACACTTGCATAGCATCTTGCCACCCTGGCTTCGGTGTACAAGAGGGAGCAATACTCGTACCCGAAGGAAAAGATCGACGATAATTGGGAGAAGCTGCTCCTGAACCAGTGTATGTCGTCGCACCGTCACGTAACACACGCTTCGCTCACGCTTTGTGTCCAGTTCACGACGGTGAGTCCCGACCCCACGAAGTCTGCAGATACGCTGTTGAACGAGTGTCGCGCCAGTCCTCCCCGGTTCCGCCATGTAAGTTCAGGAGCTTTGCGCATCCGTGAACCGCTAACAATCCGCCGTTTGTAGCGGCATGGTCTACGACGACGCCGAGAAGCTCTACGCGGAGATCCGCAAGGACGGCGAGGCGCTCTTCAACGAGGCGCTCCGCGCTCTCTTCCCGTCCTTCGTGCCCCTCACGGCACAGCTCCCGGCCGGGTCCACGCTCGTCGGGCTCAACACGACGTTCCTCCCGCGCCGCGATATCGTGAAAGTCCCGCTCGGGGGATCGGCGTCGGCCCTCCAGGCCAGTGTGCTGCAGACGTCGAGGGATGGGAAGGTCGGGTACGCGTTGATGTCCTCGGTGGAGGGCGCGGACGTGGCGCGGGCCGTGACCTCGGCGGAGAACGTGGAGGCTCCTCGCGGTAAGCCCCTCGGGCGGATCGTGTGCTCGTCCTTTTGGGACTTAGGGTTTCGTTTTTTTGTTATGCAGTGCATGTCAGCGGGGAGGGCGGCTTTGTGCTGAAGAACTCCAACGTGCAGCTCACCGTGGCCGGTGGCCGGATCACGAGCCTGCTCGACGTCAGACTCGGGTCAGCGTTCGACCGTTCATCATGATGCGTCGAGCTGTCTGATCTCACTCGTCTTCAGCCGCGAATTGATCGCGAAGGGCAAGACGGGAGGACTGATCATCTTCGAGGACCGCCCCAACTACTGGGACGCCTGGGGTACGTCTCCCCGCGACTGTTCCGTGGTTGGCGGGGAGGTCTGACCGTCTGATGGACAGACGTCGAGATCCACCACCTCGAGAAGTGGCAGGAGCTCAAGTTCTCTGATGCCAAGGTCGTCGCCGATGGACCGCTGCGGGCGTCCGTGGCTACGCAGGTCAAGTACAAGAAGAGCACGATTAACGTCACGGTGAGCATCTTGATCAGAGGCGCTCGAGTTGACGGTCGAACTCTGATGACCTTCATGGAAGATCTCGCTCGATGCGATCAGTGGTGAGTTCGCTTACATGTCGTGGATGAGCGTAGAGTGAACGATGCCCCTGTAGCGACGCTGAAGCCCAACTCACGCCCCTACTTCGTCTTCGATGCTGAAGTCGACTGGTTCGAGCGCCACGAATTCCTCAAGTGTATGCATGCTCTCTTTCGTACCTTCACCCTGACCACGAACTCACGATCCCCAGTCGAACTCCCCTTGGACATCCATAGCGATGTCGCGACCTACGAGACACCGTTCGGCCATGTCCAGAGGCCGACGCACAAGAACACGACGTGGGACGCGGCCAAGTTCGAGGTTTGCGGCCACAAGGTGCGGCGCCCCCCCTCTGTCCATCCGTCCCGTCCCGGGCAGCATCTCACGCGTTCGGTGGGCGCAGTACGCGGACCTGAGCGAGTTCGGGTACGGCGTGGCGATCCTGTCCGAGTCCAAGTACGGGTTCTCGTGCCAGGGTGACGTGCTCCGTATATCGCTCCTGCGCGCCGCGACGGCGCCGGACGCGGAGCAGGACCAAGGTCGGTGGCGCGGTGCGTGCAATGGGGCCGTTGGTCTGACTGTGGCCGCGTCCAGGGAAACATGAATTTTCGTGGGCCGTGCTGCCGCATCAGGGGCACTTCCTCGAGTCGGACGTCCCCATCGCCGGGTTCCTCTTCAACTCGCCTCTGCATGGTACGTGGCAGACACACGGCGGTTCACAGCGCGGGCCAGTCCTGACCTCGCCGCGGCAGTGCGCGCCATCCCCGCCGGCAGCGAGGACGCCGCGCCGCCGCGCCGCCCGCTGGCGCTGGCGGGCGCGCACGACGTTATCCTCGAGACGCTGAAGCGTGGGGACCTGGATGCGGACGCGGCGGGGCGGCGGACGGTCGTGCTGCGGCTGTACGAGGCGTACGGCGGGCACGCGCGCGCGGACCTGCGCGTGGCCGGGACGCTGCCGGTCGTCGCGGCGTACGCGACGAACCTGCTCGAGGACGACGCGGGGGCGGAGCCGCTTGAGTTTTTGCGCGCGCCGGGCAACAACGGCGCCGCGGCGGCGGCGGCGGACTACGTCGTGCCGCTCACGTTTAGGGGCTTTGAGGTCAAGACTGTGAAGCTGGTGCTGGCTCGGGAAGGGTGAGAGTCCCATCTGTGTGTGTTCGAGCGGCGGCGGTGTCTGTGTTGTATTGTGAGTCGCTTTTTGTGCGTGCTGCTTGTGCTCACGGACGCTCGTGCGTTATGTTTGTCGCTTTGGGCAGGTCGGTGGACTCGGATTCGAGAGGGCACGGGAAGAAGGATAGTTGGGTCACTGTGGAGAAGGCCGACGCGATGGCCTGAAGGAGTGGCTGGGAGTCGATCTTGGAGACTGCCAGTATACCGCGAAGAGGTTGTACCTGTCACCCTGTACCAATACCTAGGATCTTTAAGAACGCTGTTGCATGATATTTTCCACGTCTGCGGCGGGCGAATTCTGCGCGCCGCTGCCTGGCATATAGGCGCTTTCTCAAGCACGTCAATCCGCATCGCATCTACGCCGACCACCCACAGACACTAGACAAGAACACGAGCTCTTGCCAGCGCACGACAGGCACGGGCAGCAATGCGATGGCACAAAGCAAACGTCGACGGCGGGCCGCGACGTCGTTCCGTGATCTGTCCCGCTCGCGCACGAGTCTGTAGTAAACCACGAACGAGACGCCCCTCCGCAAACCGCCAACAAAGGTCGACTGACGTCCATATGAAACATCGCCCCGGCCCTCCGTCTGGTATACACGTCGCCCTACCTAATGCCAGCGCGCCGCCGCCGTCCCGACTCCCCGGGTTGCGTGCGCGATGGAGCACGATGTGAATGATTAGCAGGACTCGAGTATGCCCGGGCCAGCTGTTTGCCGGCTCCCTGGCTCTTTGGTGGGCCAATAATCGTAGAGGTGAACGGGCGTGCAGGACGTTCGTCGCTCTCAACCAAACGTACACATCACGGCAGCAGAACCGCACTCCCGTCTCACGCATGCACGCATGCACGCAAACCCACCCTCAGTCCCCCTCCCAATTCTGCGCCCTGTACTCCATCCAGCGCTGATAATCCTCCTCCACGGCGTCGTAGACGACCCTCCAATCGCGACACGCCCTCTCCCGCTGCGCCCCCGCCGCGCCCGCCTCCGCGCTCTCGACCCACCCGGGCTCCTCGAGCGTCGCGTCCGCCTCACACAGCACGTGCTGCCTCACATAATTCATGCAATGCTGCAAATGCGCCTCGCCCGGCGCGCCCCCGGCGTCCGCGAGCGCGATCGCGCGCGCGAAGAGGTAGACGCAGTGCGCGGCGTGGGACATGGAGAGCGCGAAGATGCGGCGGCGCGGGCCGAGGCGGACGTAGCCGAGCTGGCGCGGGAGGGACGCGAGCCAGCGCGGGAGGGCGGCGGGGGTCGGGGGGTAGCGCGTGGAGGGCTCGAGGGTGTAGTTCACTAGCGGGAGGGCGGAGAGGATGGGGAGGGTGGCGGGGAAGGAGTCGCCGAGGTAGGTGGGCTCGGGCTCTGTCGTCGTGGCGGGAGGAGCGGGTTAGATTGGGTTAGTGGGAGGGACGGGTGGGCGGGACTCGCGGGTGGCTTGGGCGGTGGCGGTGTGCCGGTGGTGGTGGTTGTGGTTGAGGAGGGTGAGGGCGATGAGGACGGCGTTGGCGAGTGTGAGCAGGGCGAGGACGAGCTTGCTGCAGCGCACGGGCACGGGCACGCCGCGGAACGATGGACGATGATCGCGCGCGGCCATGAGAGGGATGCGCGCAACGAAGCTGGCCCGTCTATCTATGAGCGTTGGATGCACACGTGCGAGATGCGGTGCGGCGTTCGTGCCCCTCGAGGGAGGCGGCTGGACCCTGGAGGCTCCCTTCGAGACACGCATCACATCAGAGGCCACCGCAGCCGTGATGCCCAGTCAAAATGATGAGAAGCAGCCTTCGACGGAGCCTGTTTGGCGCCCACCCCAGTGTCTTTATCCTCATCGAGCACCGACGATCCTTCCAATCTGCATATACGTTCAACCCCTCTGTCCCGATCCCCATGGGCACATCCCCATAAGCACGTATGAGGTCCGTAGAATCCGCCTAGTAGTTGAGCAGAATTGATGATGAGGGCACAAAAAGGTGTCTCTCGTGACATGGGACAGTGCAACCACAGGACCGCTGTAGTAGTCGCCCTCGGTAAAAACGAAGTGGGCAAGCATCTTACGGGTACTGCCCAGCTTTGAACAGCATGCAGCCGGCTGGGCGCACTCGTCCTGACGCTCTTCCCATTCCACTGTACAGTAACTGCAGTATATCTAGCTACTCTTCGGCCCAATCGCTCTCCCGTTTTTTTACCTCCCCAAGGCAATCACTAACTAACCCACAGGCTTCACATCTCTCACTCGTGCAAGCAAGCAAGCATCATACCCAATCGAGCCTGTTCCCTCACACAGAGTCCTTTGTTTTGTAATGTCCAACATAGTATACAATGACCCTGCTCAGACAACAAACATGATTTCATAAATAAAATAAAATAAAACACGCTGCGGAAACGGCTCGCCGATGCCCAGGCTTTCGACGTTCGTCAGCTATGACGACAAAAGAGCAAGACAAAAGACGGCAGACGAGCCTAACCGTCTGATTGGCTAAAGCGACCGCCAAACCGGCAGAACGAGCTCACAGACTGACGATAGGGAGCGTGGGGCTTACACAAGAGGGAAGGAGTTGCAGAAAAAGCCAAAGACGAGAGACGTGTTTGCGATTCCTTGACACAAAGGTCGCCAGATAGGAAGGACGAAAAACGAAACGGACCCAGGCCACGTCGGCGAGGAATTCTCGAAGGGTTGTCAAAGCACGAATCCGCACGGGGAACTGTGCCCTGACGAGGTCCCAGACCCACTCGAAGGGAGTCGCGAACGCGATGTCGGGGCCGCCCGCCGCGCCCGCGAGCAGCGCCACAAACTCGCCGCGGGCGGAGACGACGCGAGATCCAGGACCGCCTCTGTGGGGAGACGGCGCCGCGTCGTGCTCGTGAGAAAGGATGGGCACCTCGAGCGACGCTGGATTGCCGGGGGGGAAGTGCCTGCGGGCGAGGGACACGAACCTGGTGAGCGTGCCGACGGCGGTGTTGGTAGCGCAGCCGCGACGGATGCGAGGGCCTTGGAGGTTCGAGGTGGGGGTGGGGTTGGTGAGCTGATCGGCGGTGAGCACGCCTTTGAGGGTAAGGAGACCGTCGTCGGGGTGCTTGAACTCGGACGGGACGCCGACACGCTCGCACATCGAGGCTTTGAGCTTCGAAGGGGACACCTCCGGACCTGGAAGAGAGACGTACGTCCCAGATCAGCGGCGTTCAATGAGAGCAGACGGGCGCCGCGCCGAGGCTGAGGACGTTGCCCAGCATGTGCTTGAACTTCTCCTTGTACAGCTCGATGACGCACAGGTCGCGGGTGTAGCAGCGGGGAGCAACACCGGCGCCGATGGGGGGCGCCCAGCGGACGAACCCAATCGCTCGGCCCTTGGACCTGCTCCACCTCTTCTTGACGTCGACAAAGAACTTCTCGAGGTTGTCAATCTTGGTGCGCGTCTTGGCAAGCGCGGCCTCGTTCTCGTGCAGCTTGGTCTGCGACGCGTGGACGTCGATTCCATCCCGCACCCTAGTTCTGAGCGTGTTGATTTTCCTCTTGAGAGGCTCGACCGAGTCGATGTGCGTGTCGATGAGGGCCGGATGGAGGTCAGGTAGTTTGCGAACACGCGCGCGCCCGTCACAAGGACCTCCTTTTTAGGCGCAGATTCTAACGAGGGGCTAGAGTCAGAAAAGCTCATAGATTCGCAGGGGCGTCAAGCGAAAACGCACTGTGGTACTCATACAACTCGTTGTCCCCGTTGGGCAAGAAGACGTTGCGACGGACGGTGATGGCATAGAGCTTGTCGCCGACGCGGAAGTAGGGACCAAGGGTGCCCTGCACAGCAGTCCTACGCCCAGCAATGGGCAGACTGAGGGAAACAGAGACATCGTCGATGGTGTCCTCGAGAGGGTCGCCGTCTTCCACGGGGCAGAAAAGGGCCGGACCGTGACCGCGCAAGGTCTTGTAGACCGACTCGCGATAGGCGATATCGACGTCCTGGACCTGAGCGAGTCGAGCAAGGCGCGGATGTCCGTGGACGACTCGTGTGCAGCGGCGCCGGTGAGAGGCTCGGGCAGAACGCCAATCCAGATGGTAGCGTAGTGACGTTCTCCGTCCTCGACGGGCTGGATGGGTGGAATATCATCGTAGGTGAGGTCCTCCTCTTCCTTGGCATCATCGTTGTCGTCGTCGTCGTCCTCCTCCTCCTCGATCTCCTGGTCCGCCGTCTTGTTAAGCCACGTGAAACGAACGAAATCAACAGACGATTGGTTGAGTGGCCTCACAACCTTGGAACGAACAACCATCAAGAAACCGTTGCGCAACGCAAAGGCCGCGCACCTAGTCGCGAACCGCGTCCCACATTCCATCCTGACCAAACTCATGACTATCCAGAACAGCAACAACCCTCATGAGGCGCGTATACGCCTCAGGGCCCCAGGGCTCCTCGAACTTATTGTCAAAGGTCCTATAAACGAGCCTGGGCCCACACAGGCGTAGTAGACGCCCGCCTCCATCTTGGGCACTTCGTAGGGGGCGCATTCGACGGCGGCGGCGCCGAGGACGCTGTCGCCGCCGGACGACAGAAGATATTCGTCGGAGCCACCGCTCGCGCGAGAGGCCCAGGCGGCGGTCACGCGCGCTTTGGCGATCGAACTCTAGAGTCTGGACGTATTCCTTGAGGTTGCGCTCGACGGGAACACCATCACCGTCCACTATTCACGCATACGAGCAGATCAGTACAGACGAAGAGCAAACAAGATGTACAATAAATAAATAAACTCGCTGTTGGGGTTCAGGGGGGCAGACATTATAGCAAGGTAGCAGCACTGAGGTAGCCTCAGGCTGGTAGGCCGCACCGCAAGCGGCAAACGCGACTACATCACGTGATCCGGGGGTGGCGCCCGCACACGAAACGCTACAGGTCCAGGAACATTCAAACCACACGGCATATCAACATCGCGCGCACGGACCGCCCCGCATGATGCCAAGACTGCGCGCGCGCCCGCATGGCGGCAGGCAGCAGCGGCCAAGACGTCTCCCGCTCCCCGGAGGGGCCCAGCCAGCATCACACGCCGTCATCCCGCTCCCGCCCCCCCACACTCCCCGAGCTCGGCCGCCCGCTCGACACCGTCTCCCCGCCGCTGCGCGCCTTCTCGTCCGCGCCCACGTGCGCCTTGGGCTCGAGGCCGACGCTGACGCGCACGCCGCCCGCCGCCTCGTCGTCGTCGCTGCTGAGGCTGTGCGTGCGGCCGGTGGTGGTGGCGGTGGTCGAGCGCGCGCGCGGGCGGCGCGAGTGGAAGTCGATGCTGGTGAGCGGCGCGGTGCCGGTCTTGGAGTCCCACGCGACGCGCGTCGCGACTCTGTATATGATGAGCATCGGCGCGATGATCTGCACGTGCGGCGGCGCGATCAGAGGGAGGAAGGGGGAAGGGGGGGCGGGAGGCGGCGGCGGGCGCACCTGCACCTGCGAGAGCACGGGCAGGAATATGTTCGAGACGTGGCTCTTGGCGCCGTACGGCGCGATGAACAGCAGCGAGCTGACGGCGTACAGCAGCGAGCTCTCGACCATCATCGCGGCGATGCCCGCGTAGGGGACGGAGTGCGCGTGCTGTGCGCCGAAGGCGCGGCGCAGCGCGGCGCG
This sequence comes from Heterobasidion occidentale, assembly GCA_039111635.1. Classification (NCBI taxonomy): domain Eukaryota; kingdom Fungi; phylum Basidiomycota; class Agaricomycetes; order Russulales; family Bondarzewiaceae; genus Heterobasidion; species Heterobasidion occidentale. Next base: position 569,933 of record JBCAQO010000007.1, read on the forward strand.
GTAGGATAGGAGGCGGGCGGCGATGAGGAGCGTGAGGAGGATGTTGAGCGCGGTGGAGAGCGAGAAGTAGGGGACGCCGAAGTTGACGCTCGTCTCGGTCCAGAAGTTGGCTGTTGGGCGGGAGATCTGGAAGAGGAAGATGGCGCCCATCGCTGTGGGGGGGGTCCGCGCGTGAGTGGGCGGGCGGACGGACGATTGCGAAAGGAGGAGAGGCGTACACAGCGAGCCGAGGTACATCAGTATTGGGAGCGCGAGGATGTAGAGCTGGAGGTGGAAGATGACGATGCAGCGGTACAGCTATTCTGGCCCTCTCAGCTTGCTCGCTCTCAGAAAGAAAGCCGCCGTGGGCGATGGACCCACCAAGAACCCATCCGCGAGCCACCCGGCGACGATCGAGCACGCGTTCGGGACGACGGTGATCGGGGACGAGTACTGCGAGAGCGAGTACGCGGTGGGCCCGCCGGGGAACTCGCGGTTGTCGACGAACATGAGCTGGAGCGAGCGTGTGTTCATGCCGATGAAGGTCGTGCCGAGCGCGAAGATGGTGAAGGTGTAGACGAGGAGAATCCCGTCGAGCCGCAGGCGGGTGCGCTTGTAGTTTTGGAGGAGGGTGGACATCGTCTGGAGGAAGATGACGAAGGACACGCCTGGTCCGGGTCAGGGATGGAATGCTAGCGGGAACGAGAGAGAGCCGAGGGCGCACCGAAGGCGATCTGGGAGAGAGAGTCGCCGATGAGGACTGCGCGCTCCAGCCAGAGTCTGTCTGCGGGCAGCTGGGGGGCGTAGGGATTCGACATGCTGGTCCCGGGCGAGGCGAGAGCGAGGGCGGTCTGTGGACGATCAGCGAGGGGAGCTGGTGTAATATGTAGCCAAGGGGCGGTGTAGACCCTCTTGTCGTCACACTGATACTGCTACTTACATGGTGGGTTTGGGTTCCGGCATGGAGGACTGCAAACGAAGGTCCGCTGATGTCTGATCTGGCATCTCCCGATCCGATGATGCGATCAAGCCAGTCCGGAGCCCAGAAGGCTTCTAATCGCCGGGCGCCCATGAGTCGCCCACGCGGCGCTGAACCCCCTCCATCACGCCCGTACTACTTATCAGCGCGCGTCTCTATCCCACGAACAACCCCCAACGCAGCGCAGCCATGGCGTCCCCACCGATCCACGAAGGCGAGGCCCCCTTCACCGTCGACGGCGAGACCTTCTCCACCTACTACAAGCTCCTCGGCGACCTCTCCGCCTCCCCCCAGCCCCCTCTCGTCGTCCTCCACGGCGGCCCGGGCGTCTCGCACGACTACCTCCTCCCACTCGCCGACCTCGCCCGCCCCGCCGACTCCGCCCCCGCGATCCCCGTCCTCTTCTACGACCAGCTCGGCACCGCCCGCTCCACCCACCTCCCTCCAAACCCCCCTCCTTCTGGTCCATCGCCCTCTTCGTCGCAGAGCTCGAGAGCCTCCTGGCCCACCTCGGCATCAGCGCGCGCCCGTTCGACATCCTCGGGCACTCCTGGGGCGGCATCCTCGCCGCCGAGTTCGCAGTCCGCCGCCAGCCCCCGGCGCTCCGCCGCCTCGTCCTCGCCGACACGCTCGCGTCCGCGAAGCTGCGCAACGAGGCCGGCGTGAAGCTGCGCAAGGGGCTCCCGGAGGACGTGCAGGAGGTCCTGCGCCGCCACGAGGAGGCGGGCACGACCCGCGACCCGGAGTACAAGCAGGCGATGCTCGTCTTTTACAAGAAGCACCTGTGCAGGATCCAGCCGTTCCCCGAGGAGCTGCTCTACTCGTTCAAGCAGCCCGAGCTCGACGACACCGTGCTCACCAACATGTGCGCGCCGCTCGTCCCCTCGTCCCGGCCGTCGAGCGCTGACTGCCTGACTGACTGACTGACTGACTGTGTTCGTCGACGGCCCCCGCCCGCGCGCAGGCGCAAGAACGGCCTCGAGGACGAGTGGGACATCACGTCCCGCATCCCGCTCATCCGCGCGCCGACGCTCCTGCTCAACGGCGAGCACGACTTCGAGACCGACGACGTCTGCGCGCCCTTCTTCCGCGCGCTCGACAAGGTCAAGTGGGTCAAGTTCGCGCACTCGGCGCACATGCCGCACTGGGAGGAGCGCGAGCGCTACATGCGCGTCGTCGGCGCGTTCCTAAGGGACGAGTAGGTGTATACGGGTGTTGGGTGCGTTGGGTGTGCTTGTGTAGCTTGTAGGACGGCGGCGCGGGCTGATGGGCGCAGAGGAAACCGAGGGAGAAGTGTATGATAACAAGAGCCACGAAAAACAGCAAATAAAACGCATTATAATCCCTCCCCCACCTCTCCACCGACTCAATCATGCATGCATACAGTTCGGAGTCCGTGGTAACACGATATCCTCTCATCTCCCCACTATCGGCAGCAAGCCATGCACTCGACCTGCAATCCACGCGACCATTCAGCTCAGGAACTTGCCGCCAACGCAAGCACTTACTAAGGTGCGAACGACGGTAAGCCAAGCCACGAGCGCATCAGAAATCCATGAGCGCCTTCAAATCAGCCTCCTCGCCACGACGGCGGAAGTCCATCAGCGTCTTCAGGTCGGCCTCCTCGCCGCGACGGCGGAAATCCATCAGCGCCTTCAAGTCCGCCTCCTCGCCGCGCCGGAAATCCATCAGCGTCTTGAGGTCGGCCTCCTCGCCACGACGGCGGAAGTCCATGAGCGCTTTCAGGTCCGCGTCTTCCGCTGATGCAGGCGCGGCGCGCGGTCAGTCAGTCAGTCAGTCAGTCATTCGGTCGGTCGGTCGTCGACGGCGTGAGGTAAATGTGGGGCTTACACGGGATGGCCGCGGCGCGGGCGGCGACGACAAACGTCAGGGCGGAGAAGAGGAAGCCGCGGACGCGCATGGTGCGTGCGATTCTATTAACGAGCGGCGAACGTGGAGTGTATGATGGGTGTGGAGGCCTTCAAGTAGGGGTTTGCGAGTCGCGGAGACTCCCTGATGGCGAGGTCTTATATTACCCCCCTGCGCCTGCCCCACCTGCTGCCCCCTTCGGTGCCCCTTGGCTGCAGCAGGTGGGCGGTGGGCCGGCCGCCTGGTGGCCGTGCATCAGAGTTGCAGTTCCCATCGCCTCCTTTCGAATTTTGAATTTTGAATCTTGGGTTTCGAATTTCACGCGGACGCAGCGAGGCGGTGGACTGGCAGTGGCAGAGCGGGCTTCTGCAATAAAGAGGATCAGACTGGATCCTGCTGGATCAGATGAGGAGCGCGCGAGCTAGCGAGCCCGGGGGTGGGGTTCGAGTCGCGGGATGCCCAGACCTCGTGGGTGATCCAATGGACCTCGATGGACGTGCCTCCGTGCGCATCAGACCCTCGATCGTGTCCCAGTACGCTCCAGTATCACCGCCACGACTCGCGCGGCTGGACCACGTACCGCAATGTACTGTATCAGTCAACTTCGCCCAAGGAGCTCGAGAAGGGCGCACCGCAGTGCCTGTCAAAAAAAAACCCCCCCCGCGGACGGTTTTCGGCGGCGCTGTGAACGAGCAGCGCGAGGCGGTCTGGGGCCGGCTCGCGTTTCTCGTGACTCTTGCTTCCATTGCTACGAGCGCCCGTGGTCGCTCGTAGTTCGCTCGTGGGGCGCGCGATCGCAGACGATCGCCCGTGGGCGCTGGCGCTTGTTCGCGCCAAGGCCACTGCGAGCGGCTGCATCTGGCAATCTCGGCGGCAAACAGCGGCAAGCCAGCTGTTGGGAGTCTGTTGGGCCGTGCTGAGCCTCGCCGATCTGCTTCCTGCCTGTGTCACGGCGGTGCGCCTCAAAGTCAGCCGGTCAGTCTGATGGCTGTACGATCTGATAAGACGTCCCTCGCTGCGATGCGATCAACCCGCAGTTCGTGCACATATCTTAGCGAGGACGACGACGATTGCTTTTGTAGGCCTGCGCTGACCTGTGGCAGTCTTGCTGATGCGTCATTGATGCTCCTGGTTCTCCATCAACTGGCCAGTGCACCCAGGCGCATCTTTCTCTGTCGCTATCTCGGCCCCCTCTGATCCGGCGGATTGTCGTTGCGGTGCTGCACCGTGCTGTACCTCTCCGCTCGGTGATATCTAAGGGTCTGCTATTATCACTGCATCATACTGGCTGGTAGGTAGGTCTTGCACATTGTGCGTCTTTTGATGATCAGACACCCTGACCCAGGGGCGCATTAGGACAGTCTGAGAGGACAGCTCCTCGACGACACGCCGGGTCTCACACAAAAATGCAGACACGTTGGTATGCCGCCCTCGCCCTCGCGTCCACGCTCCTGCTAGGCCTCACGCTGTGGGGATACCACGAACCTGGCCCCAGTCAACCATCCTACAGTGCGTCCACTTTAGCATTGTCCTCGCTCACATGCCCTCATCGGCGCCGCCCCATGCTCATCTTGTCGACAGCATACATCGGCGACGACTACCCCCTGCAGTGGCCGCTCCCCGACGCCGAGCAGGTCTACATGTACCCAGAAGACACGCACCGCTACGCCCTCAACACGCCCTCCGGCGCCGCCGAATGGCGCGCGCTCATCCCTCCCTCAAACGGCACCGTGCGCCTCGGCCCGCGCGGGCGCGCGTTCACAGTCGCGATGTTCCACCAGCTCCAGTGCCTCGACGTCATCCGCGGCGCGATGGCGGCCCCCGTCGCGCGCGGCGACGCGCGCCGCGCGCGCGTGCGGGACCACTGCCTGGACTACATGCGGCAGACGGTGCTCTGCCACGCGCACACGGACCTCGAGTCCGTGCGCTCCGACGTGGGGCCCAAGATCGCGGATCTGACGCGGTCGGTGTACAGCTGTCGGGATTGGCGCGTGCTGTACGATGCGATGGATGCAGGCGAGGCGGCGCGGTGAGGACGTTGCATATATACACGCAGCGGTCTCACTCGATCTCCCGGAAATCGTCATGTGGCAGGTTAAGATCCTAGTACATACGTATAAGCATATAGAACGTCGTCACTACTACCCCTCGTCCGACCCACCGAAACGCGATGGACGAACGAGGGCCCGTAAAAGTACATTTCTGTGTGGGTTCCGGGCATTCCTGTGATCGGGATATAGATATCATACATTGACTTCGGTCAACCTTCTGCTCGCGTCATGCACTTATCCTAATAGCGGGCCACGCCGTTCTGCTCGACCTTCGGATAGACGCTTTTCGGGATGGGCTGGTTCAGGGTGGCATCGGTCAGGAGTTTGATGTTCTCTGGAGTATACGGAGCGTAACGTGGGGAGAGGATAGGCTCCGATCTGATAGTTGTGGGTGAAAACGTCAGCGAAGTAAAGATGATAAGAGACATTGCTTACTCCGCAGGGACGTCGATCGAGGCTCGCAAGTGCGTGAAGCCGTCGTAGGTGTATTTCAAGATCTGGTATCCCTCTGTGGAAATGTAATTATGGCGCGTGAGAAATGGGTATCAACGTTGGCCTCGCAGGCGGTTGGCAGAAAGAACGTACGGCCAGATTCTCCGATGCCTGTAAATGGAATCTCGTTCACTGTAGGGATCGACCGTCAACAAAAGTGATCGCGAGGATGACGATGGAATGCGCTTGCCAGAGAGCTGTTGTATTGTGTCGTTGAAGATGAGCGTTCCGCTCCGCGTCCTGTCGATGACTGTACGAATGGAGGAGCCGTCAGTCGACGGTCGCTCAAAGGTTTAGTTCTACTCACGCGCTTGTTTTACTTTCGGGTCGTTTGTGAATGCGTAGAGCACAAGAGGATGAGGCCTGCGACGTGAACAATCAGAGAAATAGATGCTGCAGAACAATACCGGCATACCGTTTGTTAATCAGCTCGATACCTTCGTTGATGTCATCAACAAGGACGATCGGGAACAAAGGTCCAAAGATCTCCCTTACGAAACACTACTCATGAACAACCTTCGCACTGCGCGTGAATAGTAGCACAACGCACCCCTCCATCAGAGAGTCATCATCCTCTACATCGGCGTACACCGTCGGTTCGATTCTGTTGCGCCCATCTGTCTTCCCTCCGATGACAGCCTTTGCCCGCGTCCGCTTCTGAAGGTCCAGCAGCCTGTCATAATGGAGTTTGGATACGATGCTGCCGAAACTCTCCGACTTGAGCGCGCCCTCTGGATAGAATGTGTCGTACGCGTCTTGGAGAGCCGCCACGAACTCGTCCTTAGCAGAGCGCGGAAGAATGACGTAGTCCGGACAAATGCAGATCTGCGCGTCAACAAGGTCAACATCATGGATGTTTGGACGTTCGGGAAGCGAAATTTGGTGAGATTGGATGGTTCACGCACCTGGCCAGCGTTGGTGGTCTTTCCGAAGAACGCGCGCTTGGCTGCGAGCTTGAGGTCACAGTTTGCATCGACGAGCACGGGCGACTTTCCGCCGAGTTCGAGGGTGACCGGCGTCAAATGCTTCGCCGCAGCAGCTGAGACGATCCTCGCCACACTCCCGTTCCCGGTGTAGAAGACTGCGCCCCATCACGGCCATCATAACCAGTTGAGCACGGTGACAGAATCGCTGCAAACGCGAAAATATGACACACTGTGGTCCCACTTGAGCTTCAGCAGATGTGAAACTTCTGGCACACTGCCGTTGACGACGCGAAACGCGGATTGGTCCAGGTATTTGGGGAGAAGCGAGGCGAGTAGGGAGGAGTAGGTTGGGCAGATCTCAGAGGGTTTAATGACGGCTGGGCAACCCGCCGCGATGGCGCCCATAAGAGGTTGCAAAGATAGGATCATGGGATAATTCCATGGCCTGAACAATATGATGAGTGAAAAACGCTCGCGAGCAGAAGCCACGAATGGACGAAAGGGACACAAGACGGCGATACATAATAAGGCTGCAGAGGAAGACCCTTTACTCGATGCAACCACTTCCCGAGAGAAGGCAAGGGGTCGCCTCGGGCATAGCCCGAGGTTCCCTCGTCCCTCAAGACAATAGGACCGTCGCTCGCACGCTCGTCACAGAAGTAGAACTCACGCGATGATAAGAACCACGCCCTTCGGCGTCTTGTGAAGCGTGGGTGCCCATGGCCGCTGCCACTCTGGGACGGGCACGGGCTCTGGCTTCGCCCACTCGTCCAGCGACTGCGCGCTGATGATGCTGCGCTCCACGAGGGGCCCGATCTCGCCCAGGATCGCCTCCATGGCGGGCTTCCCGAGGTCGGCGTGCATCGAGGCGGCGAAAGCGTCTGAGTTCTCCTGCGCCATCCGCGCGAGCTGGTACAGCTGGTGCTTGCGCCATTCGAGCGGCCGCGCGATCCCGTCTCGGAACGTCTTTTGCAGCGTCTCGTAGATCTGTTGGGCACAAAACGTCAGCGGGATGCGGGGTAAAATAGGAGTTCGGGGCGTACCGAGTCTAGTTCAGCGATGGGAGTGTATTGTAGAGACATGGCGGAGCGAGGGAGCGAGGGAAGATGTCGAGTAATAGTGACCAGGGGAAGACATTGAAATTGCTTATATACTTCCGACTGCCCATGCAATAGAGTGCTTGGAAATGCAGGATTTTATGACCTATTGGCGTGTGGGGCGGGGCTACGAGATAGATTACTCTGCACATCGGTTCTGCCGACCACGGTTATGACAAGGTTGTTTTTTGGGGGATAGAATGCAATAAAATTGGTAATATACTAGCCAATCATCGATCGCTGCACTCAAACACGCCCCCCTACAGTGACTCCAAAATAGAGAGAGTCGAGACTATTGGGATCTGCATGGGAAGCGTTGCACTTGGTCTACACAACAACACAGCTCAGCTGAGGCCTGGAAATTGACAATTTAGAAAAACAATAAATGGCTCGTCTGCCGGTTGTGCCTCAAGGCAGCGGTCAGTTCATGATGCGACGGAGTTATGCACGGATTAGATCACAGGCGCTGAGTTCTCGTCTTATAGACATCTCGCCAAGAAGGGAAGCTTTCAAACAACCTTCGAATGCAGGCTTTCAGCGCTTCGGCTACAGGAGTCCTTGGAAAGTCACGATGGATCATATCGGTGCACTAACATCCGATAGATTGTCGAGACACAGCGGCTCTCCGCCTGTACAGTAGCATAGAGAAGAGTACACCCATATAGACCCACTCTCGAGATGACAAGTTGCGGTGACATAGAGCGTGTCATTGGCGCCGAGGTCGCGAGCCGATGTCGTTTGCTCAGGGTTTTCGGGAAGATGTACTCGTGTCTCAGATGAGAGGCGGAAGTGAGGTGACAAGATCATGCCTAGACGTCGCCTGACAATTCGCAATTCGTAGTGGAATTTTCCACATTCTAAATGGGACTTATGATGGGAATGATATAAATCTGCGAAAATCACACTCACCGCTTGCAGTTGGTTTTCCCAATTCAAGGTATCACCTTACACGGACAATGCACTTCTTAAGGCAATCGAGTTCTGCCGCGCCTCTCGCCAACGAAGTCACGGATAGCGAACGTCGGACGAGAAATCAGCTGTCGTATGCGCCTGATCACTTGCAACACCACTTGGAGGCCGAAACTGACAAAGACGGATAGGTACGGATGAACTCAGATGCCCCGATATGTGTAAACTCGACCTAGCCTCATTCAAAATCGGCTGGCATTGTGAGGACAGATCATGACTTAGCAGGCGGGGGAGGTCAGAGCGTAAGACGGGTGGGAACGAGCAGAGGATGACATGGGAGCGGAGATCGAAATGGTACCTTTGGCGGCCGTCCCGAACGTTTGGATTGTGGGCTTTTCTCACCACCGACGACGAGCAAGGGCCACTTTTGAATTCTTTGTGCTTCAGTTATTCTCTGCCTCCTAGCTGCGCGGGGCTTGACCGGTTTTAAAAGTCATATCAATGTCTTTGAAGCAACATTCGCACAGTCTTTACGAACCACCCACTTGTATTATTAGGTCTGATGGGCGCTTTGCGATCAGCCCTCACATGCCGATCAATATCTTGTCTGTCGCTGATTGATCTCTTCTCCACGAACTTTGACCAACTGATCTCGACTCTCCAGCAATCATAGCATGCGCTAAGATTGGAGAGATCGCTTAGCAGAAGATGTCTCTCAAAGTCATCAAGACTCGCTCAAAGGGCAACAACGCTCTCGAATTCGCTACGTTGATTGCACAACTGGCCGTGGACGTGTCAAGTCTAGCCTCGTTCCCGCCAGCAGCGGCAGCTGCGTCTGCCGTTTTGACTATCCTCGGGACAGTGCAGGCGAGTGAAATCCAAGGTCGTCTGTGTTTCTCCACTCACATCTGTATCTCCAAAGGCCGTGAAGTCGAACCGAGATGACTGTTTTCGTCTTGCACGCCGCGCAGCTCGCTTACTTATTGACCTCGGTCGTCGAATGGAAGGTAAATGGGAGAGTGCACCCCAGGCACTGCTTGAAAACGTTCGGGACTTTGAGAGGTAGGAGCCTATACTATGTCTTCTTTCATCTCTTTGCTATGTGCTCAATGTCCGAAGAACCTTGATATCCATACGCGATTTCATGCTTGGAGCTGCGCAAGTAAAATGGATTAATCGTTTTCTGCAAAAGTCCGATATCGAGGCCGCCATCATGGATCATAACACCCGGTTGGAGGAGGCGTCCCATTCATTTCAGGTTTTTTTTCTTCATGTTGCCATATTCTACACGACACCTATCGCAAGGTATTATCACACAGATGGCCTCGCTTATAGAGATTCAGCATGATGTTTGGCACTTGCGCAGCGGCTTCTCTATCGCACAAACCGCGGGTGCATCGAATCTCGTAACATTCCCTGGTGTTCCACCATACGCGTCTGAGGATGCGGCCACATATGTCCCGCCTCCGACATGGACGCCCTCGGATCCGTCGAAAGAGATTGCAGTAGTCCAACATACAAAATCAATCACGGACGTTGTAGCCATTGACGACAGCAGCTCCATTTCAAAACCAGATACTGCAAGGATCGCCCGAACGCTTGCTACCGAAGTGGCAGCCTTTCTCGGAGATAGCCCAGAAGCGTGCGACGAATTTGGGGTAAAACATGCCTCTTCTACCGCTTCAACTCATGGCTGATTCGTTTGTCATGCTCAGTTTCGGAAGTACCATCAGTCTGAGGTCATTCTTCGCAAGCCGAACCGAAGGGTACAGGGATGGTTCTCTGGGATAGCCGAGGTGGATGTGAATGGCCAAAAGATGATGTCAAAGCGTTATGACGAGCCTACCAAGACCGCAGCTGTCAGGGTGAGTATCACATTGAGTAGCTTCGATATGGTGGTTTGCTCAAGTCAGAATCTGCTAGCGGTGGATGAATGATATCAAGATGTTGCGTAGCATCTAGTGAGTTCTTTCCATTCTTTCCATGTACGGGACGGCTAATATGTGAACTGCCATCAGTCACGAAAATCTCCCTCAGATTTTGGGTTACTCAGATGGAAAGACACCGACGCCCTTCATTCTGATGGCCCCAGGTGATCTTCCTCCGCATCTGCTTCTTTACCCTCTAACCCGCATGTTGAACGCTCAACAATATCTAGTAAAAATAAACGATGTTCATGCATATGTCCAGACGACATTGAAGACCCAGACGCTTGCGTCCTCGGCAAGTACAATGTTACGGATGGTGGAGGAATTTTTTTTCTGGGGAATATACACACTACTAATTTCATCACCTGAAGTATCGTGATATCACTGTGCGTGAAATAATCTTCAAATTTTTGAAACCAACTTGGACCAGTCACCCATCAGTCGGCGGCTCTACACCTGAAACAACAGCTTTCTCTGAATAATGGCGAACTGCAAGATTTTGTTGAGGTATGAGGCAGCCTACTTTCCTATCATTCACGATCTTACCTCGGAGCAGAACGCTAGCTTTACGATCAGCGAAGATAAGAACATTGTCCTCGGTCTACCTCCTCCAAAAGAAGAGACGTGGCACACATTCCGCAGCTATAGCTTGACAGAGACTCTAGTAGATTGTACACTCAAAGTAATCAAGTCGTTTCCTTTTTTGCTCTTCCTAATATCTGACAATGTATAGCATTTGAAAGATCCAGCAATTGATCCTACTTCTTCGAGCGATGTCACTGTGCAGGTATACGTCATCTACTTTCATTGTCGGTATGCAATACACTCATTGCTGGCGTTACTGCAGAAAATTCAGCAGCTTAGAGCCTTGCTCGAGGCACTTCTTCCTAGAGCGAGCCATGACCCAAACCTTCATCCAAGCCTCGAGGAGCTGCTTGAAGATGCGGTACACAGACTCAACTGTATAACGCTCTCTGACCTTCGCCATAACTGCCTTTCTCGAAACGTGCACAGCCACCAATGGACGCACCGGGCACCCATGGGAAAAAACAGCGTGGGCGACTATGGCTATATCCCTGCGGGAGGTACTTTTGAAGAATTTCAAAGCCTTGGGAACGTAGTCGACCGGGAACCAGGCACCTTTTCCTTCGTTTCGGAGGTCACTGGCAAGCAGACGCAATTTCTGAACGGATTTATAGATCGACAGGACGTTGAGCCGTTCGTACTTCATAACGGATTGGAGGGGTGCGCCGCTTTTGTCTGGATACCCACCCGTTTACACGTTCTGAAGATATTGATCATCCTAGGTGGCCTACTATTGTCGGCCCTAGGGCTGAGGTCACGGTGTTTGTATTTCGACGGGTTTATATGGACTCCGTGAACAACGCTTGGAAATTCTTGTTGAAAAGCGCACGGCCAATCGCCGAAAGCCATGGTGTGGATCCACATCAGCTAATATTGAGTGCGTCCAGTTCCTCAATACATATACATCTCCTCAAAAATACTGATGTACGTTCTGCAGTAACTCAGACGACTACTACCAACGATCATAGAGTGAAGGACTGCAGTCCTCCTCCGCTCCCTATGCCTGGCCAACGCCAAGGACCTGCATTTCCGACCAATCTGCCCTTTAACCACTCACAAAGCCGCCATGGCCACTCGTTTGGGCGGTTCGGTACCAACCAGGTGTCGGCACCGCCCAGGATTGTGTACCTCTTCACTTCAGCCAGTCCCGATCATCAGGTCTTTTGGACGGACAACCCGATGGGGAAACCGCGCCCCCGTGAGTATCGCTCAACGAGTTGGACATACAGCGGCTCATCCGGATGGTATGCTGCCCACATTCGTCATTGATTATTGATGCACGGAGAGTCTGACATTTACAACTCTGATTGAAGGCCGACTTCAGACATCAGCTACATTCAGCTGCATGAAGAGGACTTCGCTGGCTAGGACGTGGACTCTATAGGGATGCATGGTTGCTTAAACGTACTCTACCGAATGGTCAATTCAGTATCAACTCCAACATTGGTCCATTTCATTGCTGAAGAGGCTGCAGCGGTGCCCGACGCAGCGCTTGACACGGAGAAAGGAAACGAGGGAACATTCATCTTGGATTCCAATCACGATTGTACCACTTCTATGTTGAGAGGCAATGCACAAGGACCAGCCACACGGTGGTTTGGGTTCTCAAGATTCGCATTTCTATTCTAGATTGTATGAAAGGAGGTCTTCTAACACGCCCAGAAAGCGCCCTGTCATTAGCCATAGCCTGCGGTAAATTAGCTTCCCTCATCTCGACTCAGCACGACATTGAATCAACGACTAGTATGCTCACGCTGTACACGTGGTATCTATGAGCTCTCACAATCACGATCACACCGACAATGCCATATCTTCCTCAATGTTTACAACCATTTCCTTGGACTTGCCTCCCCTCGTCCCCTCCTGTGCCCCCATACTGGCGGATGATCTTGATTCGAGAGATACCGAGCTATGCACATGCACATGCACATCCTCGACACCATTAGTGTCAAGGTGCGAAGCCACCGTGGAAGCGATTCGGTTTGCTGGGGCGGCAGCGAAGGCTGACATGCTCGAGATACCATGACCTGAATGACCACTCATATCCGACACAGTCTTCTGGCATGCAACAAAGATGATGATGAGTGTTGGATAAATACCCTATCAACAGCCAGAATGATGGTCAGTGCAGAGCCCGGAGGGCAAAAATACATTCACCTACTGCGAGCTGCATCATTGTGGGTGTGGACATATGGGTCGCTGGCTGGCCATCAGCGACACCGAGACGCTCACTCGCGATTAACGCGATCTGAGAGTACACATCAATATAACAGATGCGTGCATAAAGCTGATGGACGCACCCATATTACACAGTAAAGTACGCCCGACTCAATAAACACAATCATGATCTTCTCAACAGCAGTCCGGCGGTGACTGACAGTATTTTGACGGATGGACTGCCTGTACAGCCTATTTTGTGAACACCGCTAATGACGTCGGAGAAAGGACGATCAGATTAGAATAGAATAGAATAAATTCATCATACAAAGATTAGGGAATTTGACTCACCATGCTTTGTATGTAATGGACGAGGTGGCCACCATGTTCGTCACGAGAGCGAGTGGCCAGCTCACCTGTTGTAGGTAATCTATGGTGTCTACTAGATAATCAGACTGCAAAACCACATTAGTGAGCAGCAGCCCTATGTATACAAGGTTTATAGCTGTCACGAAAAATATCAGCTTTTAAGGCGTATCACAAAGGACGAAGGGACACACCAATAGCACAACTCAGAAGTACCACATGGACAGCGATCACTTTCTTGTGATCTTGCCATAGAACACAGGCTCTCCAAACGACAATAGCGTCGCTAATGGAAAACTGCACGCTTTGATGAGATACCATTGCTAAATTTCAAGTCTGATAGGGTGCACGAACGATAACATTCGAGAAACTGGTTCCAATCCCAGATAATATGTTTTGCGATAGATTGATAGCAGGAAATTTGTCCTCTAGTGATACATCTAGTTGTCGAAAGAAAAGATTATGAAGGGTGATGATTGTGCCAGCGACATCTATTGCCGAGGAGGCTGTCGAAGCGGCAAACAGAGTTAAGGTCGCAACCAGCATCATTATGTTTGCTCTAGACTTGTCCTTGTTGTACTTCTCACTGAATCGGTCGTGTCATTTAGCACAACAGACTCATGACAGGAAAACTCACAGGAGAAGATAGGTTGATATGCATATCAGAATAGCATGTATTCCTATACAAGGTGATATGAAGTTTCGACGCTTGGAATATACACAACAGGAGAGTCCATACCAAAGAACAGGGTCTGACAGAGCAATGACGCAGTGTCTAGCAGAAGAACCTCACCTACATGGCGAAGGACTTCCAACGGAATGTTCACAGACATTTCACTGTCAGAAAAGAGGTGGTTGGTTGGATTGGCGTCCGAGTGAGACTTGGATTATTCGTCTGATTTTTATGTTGAATGAAACGTGGGAGAAAAAAGTATGCTCTGAGACACCAGCTGTAGAAAGAGGAAGAGGACGGAGTCAGGACTGTGAGAGCAACATGCCTATGTTTAAAAGGAAAAGCTCCGCCTGAGACAGCACCGCGCTTGTTCTAGATAAAGTAGTGTATTAGTTGATTAGGACCTCAACAGATCTAACACACTGCCAGGTACTCGCGTTGACCGGTGGTATCGGGAGATGGTATCAAAGTCCGATGTGTCCCACGGAGGTGATCTGGCGTTGTGTGAGTGAATTGAATTAGTGTATGTGTAACACATAGGGAGACATACAGGAGTTCTATTTGAATTTGATACTTTACGAAGCGTAACTTGCATGTTACACACGCTTGGATTGGAACCGATTATACATACTCGGAACAGTTGCTGTTGTGCTCCAGATCTTGAGCACAGCGCTCGATTGATTGAATTTGGCATAGCAGCCTGATTGATTCGATACTTAGCAGAAAGTGTCCATACCTCTGTTACTACGCAAAAAACTTAACAGCACTTGACACCATGATGTTGCAGATAGGGAGGGAGCCATGTAAAATCTCAGCCTTGGCACCATCAGTATTACCGATATCCGCACTTTGACACTCATGAGCGCTAGAATTTCGGGGAAGTTGAGATGACGCTGCGGGGGTCGGTGTGGTTGAGGAAAAGAAGATATGTGCATGCGAGAGTTCCCGAGCGGCCTTTGCCAGCTACTGATTCAACAACCAGGTCGATATATGCGCGAATATGTCATAAGGTTGACTTAGATGTCTGATCAGCGTTTAAGGGAGAGGCGAAGAAAACAAAGAAAAGGACTTGAGCGCACCCTTACGATGGAATATAGCGACATGCTCAGGCGAGCCACCAAACTACGTGTTCATCTCGCGCGCTATGAAGCATGAGGGCATGAGAGCGAGCATCACGAGACGTACTGGAATAAAGAATGGAAAAAATTCAATGAATGATCGGGCTGTAATTTCTCGGTTCGCGTTCGCGAGCTGAAGGGGTAGGCGACAAGAGCGGTTGGGACTAGGAATCAGAGAGATGCGGATATCCGGAGACCACGTCGGAGGTTGAAGGAGGATCGCATACGTTTCTGCCTTTGGGAGACTAGAGAGATGTGGAGACAATCGATGTTGCTCGACGCTGCTCAGTACCTCAACCCTCTCTCCCTCAGCCTCCCTCAGCTCGACTCTGGATGTCAGTGCTTGTCGACGATCTGGGACCGGATGGCGACTCAAACGCGACCCAAATATGTCGGCATTGTATGCGTTCTCGCTGACGAGAAGCAGAGGTCCTCCCGCGGTGGGCGACATCAGTGCCGGGAACGTCTGTATCAGGATAATCCACCATGACGACACGGACAGCAATGTAGACGGAGTTTACGAGGCGTGTGAGATGTTATTAGAGGCTGTGGCGATTAGATGAAGACGGACGGAGTTCGAGGTTGAGCTCAATGTGCAAGCCGATCGGATGTCTCCGTGTAAACTCAATTTCTCCCTTTATCAACAAAGACTATACACCGCCCATCACCTCGCGCTATTGCAGTGGCTTCTCCCTTTACACGCTCTGCACTCATATTTTTGGTGTTGTCGCACCACAGATATTTCAGCGGTCCTGATCATGAGATCTTTCGGACAACCCGATGTGTATTCCTCGGAGAACCGACCTAGACATACAGCAGCTCATCGTGCGCTGCCGACATCCGACATTCTTTTCAGTGTACAGAGGGTCTGATCGACGGCCAAGTTCAGATATCAACTGCATTCAGCTCTTTGGAGAGAACTTCTTAACCCGTGTAGCATCAACTCCAACATTCCTCCATCAGCCGCCCCTCACGTTCCATATGACTCACGAATGCCTTCGCTGCCTCATCATCCATCCCACCATGTGTTCGCGCCGCCTCTACAATCGCTCCTCTGACCCCTGCAGGCATTTTATTCGCAGATCTGCACTAAAATATCAAAGACCTAGCCATGCAATTGAACGGGATGTAAATGCGTACCCTGATATATATACCCATGCGCCTTGACTTCCCACGAGCTCCCATATTCTCTGGCTGTCTTCGGAGATCAAATCCTGCACATATGTCCTTTTCACCCCCTCAGGTACGTTTCGCGAGCACGCAGCGCGGTACGTGAGTTTTCCGCTCTCCACGTAGGACTTCCATTCGCCATGGTAGTGCTGGTCCTTCGCGGCCGAACGGCAACCGAGATATAGCGTGTTGCCTAGTCAAAGTTATTCGTTAGCTCGGAGACAATTTCGTGGAGTCAGAACGGGATATACTTGTTGCACCGACGTGTATACGTTTCTCGAGCAGGGCGCGCATAGGCGCAACGCCTGTCCCCGGACCCACGCAGATCACGGGCGTGTCAGTACTGCTTGGCAAGGACAGTAGTCCCTTCTGTAGGCCAATGCGGAGCGTGTCACCTTGAGAATAGGTGCGCCAGGAGTTAGCCATGATGTCGATATGATCGTGATGCACAGACAAGGCTTACCTGGGCGCAGTGAGGCGAGGAATGCGGTGCATACACCACGTCTGGGGACCTTGAGCTTTGTCCGGTATTGCACGATGGCAACGCACAGGTGGATTTCATGAGGATGGTGCTGATAGTTCGGAAGGAAATCAATCACTGTCGTTTGAGGCCCAA
This sequence comes from Heterobasidion occidentale, assembly GCA_039111635.1. Taxonomy (NCBI): domain Eukaryota; kingdom Fungi; phylum Basidiomycota; class Agaricomycetes; order Russulales; family Bondarzewiaceae; genus Heterobasidion; species Heterobasidion occidentale. The sequence continues at coordinate 586,848 of JBCAQO010000007.1, forward strand.
TATGAGGGGAGAAAATATACGGTTATGGAACTTGCGATAGAGAATTGCCTTGGTCGCAGCGACGGAAAGAGGTCAAAAATATAGTCCTTGGGTATTTTGACATGTCGGAACTCTTCCAGGACCTCACGAATGGTCCGTCGAACGCGTTGACAGTACTCATACAATTCATCCTTTGATGCAATCAGCCGTTATCCTGTCAGCACCGGCATGTGCGTCTCACTTACCGCTCCTTCTGCAGATACAAAGTCATCTAGTTTCTCTTTTTCCCGCTCGTCAGATGTGAAATGCCGAAGGAGGTTAAAGAATGATCGCTTTGGCACAGCGTTGATGTCCAAGTAACGAGTGAATATGATTCGGAGAGTTGAGACGGATGGTAAATGGTCTGGAAACGTCTGATCTGATGACACCAAAGGGGATTAAGAGCGTATTGCAACAGGATGTGAGATGATGAGGTATCACCTTCCAACACGCGCTCGATTCTGACAGGATCATCCGCAACGTTCGCCCAGCCGACTGTGGTCAAAAAAGCATCGACATCGACAGGTGATGCTTCTGGATGTATCACGGCGACATCTCCAGGCTCATAGCTGAGTGTAAATTCAAGCTGAATTTAAATACTACTAGGAAACTAGATACGCACGAGATATCATCGTCACAGTGAAACTCAAGATGCCGGACATCTTGATACCAATCGGACGCAGTGATACGGTCATTCAGCATTACTGTAGCTGTGTGATACTCCCTGTCGGTCATTAGGGGGTCCTTGTCCTCCGAGATCGTCTCCTCCGGCGTTTCGTGCAGAGCGATTCGGGGAGGAGACAGGCTGTCGGCCGAGTACACATCTATCCCAGGTGGTAGGGGATGAAGATGCGATAGCATCTCTGTGAAATTTCTAGTCCAAGGCTCCAGAGCTCCATCTATGCTATAGACAATAGAATATTCGATGAATCAGAGCTCGAAACACAGGCATAGTACCGCACGGGACTCACCCTAGAGGATGCTGATCATCGCCTTCTCCCCTCGCACATATCTCGGTTGCCCCTAAGCTCTCCAAGCGGCGAGAGAGCTTCTTCGATGGCCAACAAAACTTTTCATATGCCGTATCCCCAAGACCGAACACGGCGTATTCAAGATCCTCGAATAGATCGGATGGCAAGTCGGACCTGAGCAGCATGTTCCACATGGGTGTCATCGAGCGGGGCTCTTTGCCTGTACCAGTCGTGGATACAACAAACACAACAAGATGCTCCGAGACTAGATCGGTCTGCACAGTATCAGATTGTTCTGATGGGCAAAAAAGATGCGGTAGACTGACAAGAGGGTATGCGTCCATGCTCAGGACACGGCAAGCCAAACGTATCCTTCGACAGCTGATCGCGATCCTGTCCGCAGCATCTTGAGCGTTTCCTGTCTCCGTTGCGTACAATATGGTGATGTTGCGTGAGCCATGAAGGTCGTGTACTGGAGCATCGACTTCTTGTGAGTCAAGGCTGGTCATGGCAGTTATCAGATAACTCGGAGGTGCATGATCTAAGCGCCTTCCGGGGCCTTTCCAACGTGTGCACGGTTCTTGTCAACTCCTGCCTTTCAACTTTCCGGCACAATGCCCTCCTTACCATGGTCTGCTCGGAATAAATCTCACGATATTGAAGATGACCTTAAGAGATTGCGCACCAGACTCCAGACGATCCCTACGGAGACGCTCGTCGTATCAGCCATCGTACTCGGGTCAGTGACTACCCTCGGAACCACCGCTCTATACAGGCGTTTCTTCAAGAGAATACCGACCTCAGAATGGATCACGCCTAACATTTTGAAGAAGAAGAGGTGGATCAAGGGCGTCGTAACGAGGTGCGTCTGTTCATTCTTCTCGTGTGACTGTTCGATGATACGAGTTGCAGCGTCGGCGATGCAGATAACTTTCGATTGTATCATACTCCTGGGTTCGGGTGGAAGTGGCCTCTCAAGTTCAGACGAATACCGACTGCTACCAAGGGTGAGTGTATCTCCGGGGACGATGCTGCGCTGCAATCTGATGAAGGTCCCCAGAACTGGGCGGTCAAACAATACACATACGACTAGCCGGAGTTGACGCTCCAGAGGTGTGTAGCTATCCTTCTGATCAATGCATCACAACACTGGAATTGATTGATTTTATGTACAGGCAGCGCATTTCGGTCGCCCAAGTCAGCCATATGCAGAACAAGCACTCCAATGGCTGAAATCAAACGCAGAGTGTAAGACCGTCTATTGTCAGCTCATTCGTAAAGACCAATATTCCCGCATCGTGCGTGATTTCCGCTCTCAACCCTCCTGTCAAACTTCTCACAACTGACTTTACCGGTGTGTTATCAGGTAGCAGTCACCCTCCTAGCCCCGCGTATCCTCCCAGGGTTTTTGTTCTCCGGGAAGTTCCTGTCGCTTGAGATGCTTCGGGCGGGCTGGGTTGAGGTGTACGAACAAGCCGGCGCCGAGTATGGGAGATGGGGGAAGGATGAGTTCCTCCGCGCTCAAGCGGAAGCACAGTGAGTGTCGCAGAACATATCCGTCTTACTTTTCACACAAGCGCTGATCTTGATCCTTGCACCTCGCTTCAGGGCTTCTCGTCGCGGCATATGGAAGTCGGGTATGAATGCTGAATCACCATCAGAGTACAAACGCCGATATCGTGAAGCGGACTCGGCCCATTCCTCTAAACCAAGCGCGAAGCCGCCAGGGAAAGAAGAGCCCGCTGGGTTTCTTCATCGGTTGTTTGGTCGTCCAGCTAGCATCACCAAAGCAAAGACAAAAGCCTAATTTCATCAGATCCTTGACTGGCTGGCCCATGTCGAATAGGATAGATTACAGTATTGAAAATGAACTTGTACAGATTATACCAAAGATCGCTGGTGTATGAGGGGAACCACACTGCGCAATAGCAACAGTCATAAATATAAGCATAGAATACGAGTGAATTATGCGGTTTGTGGATAGATATTGTCCAGGACTTGCTGGCCGGATGACTGCGCCGCAGGCCTCTGAGCTGGTGTCATGCCGAACAGCTGAGACACGATTGAGTTGTGAGTCGAGTCAGGGCAAAGGAGACGCAAGAAAAGCCACGCACCAGCTTGATCTCCTTCACACTCATCTTGTGCAGCTTCATCCCGGTCCCCTCTCCAAGTGCTGCATCCGACAGCCCTAGATACACACGAGTCAGCCTTTGCTTCCCGAAACCCCGTGAAAGAACCACACACCTATCTTCAGGTCCTGCAGTCGGAGCATCCTGAAAAGAGTCGATACTTCAGTCTCCAAAAAGATAGGAAAGGGAACTTTTGTACCGTTCCTCGATGGTATTTCTTACCACCAGCCTCTTTACAAATACGTTCTTCTCCTGACCAAGTCGATGTACACGGTCATACGCCTGCGACTCAGCTGCGTAGTTCCATGACAGATCCAAACTGTGAAAGACGCACATCAGATGACCAAAAAAGATGTAATATGCAACGAGGTAGACATACTTTATGACCCGGTTTGCAGTGACTAGATTCAAGCCGACACTTCCGCATTTCGTACTATTTGTGTCAAATTAGTTGACGGACTTCTGCGTGAGCGCAAAAGCAGTCAAGTACCTGATAAGGATGACTTTGGGGCTCCCGACTCGTCTGAAGTCGACCAGTGTTCGGTCTCTCGCCTCTCGGCTCATTTTCCCGTCATACCTCAATGCCTGAATTCCATACCGTGCGAATAGCGTCTCTACCAAGTCAAGCATTGAAGTCCCTGAGCAATGTCCATCAGTTCACTAGCATGGAAGTTCACCAGGAGCAGAGACAGTACATTGTGAGTAGACAATGGTCTTGTCTCCGTGGGTCTCCGCTTCTTTCAAGGCGTTGATCATGGCGAGCATTTTCGCACTGGGCTCGACGTCATCTTCGCGACGCCAGGTCGCAACCATGCTCGCTGTCGCGGCGCCTGCGCTGCCTTCCCGTCTCGTGGCCTTGCCCTTACCTTCGACAGGAGGATCCCTGACGCATTAAATACGTGAAAAACATATCTTTCTGAATATGACAAGAAGCTTACTGTTCATGAGAGTTTGGAGATGAGGTTGGGGCGCGAGAGGATGACGGTGGTTGTTCCTGTGCGCAATCGTCAGCCATCATGTACATGAGTTCATCTCAACAGCAGTGACACACGTCATCTGTGCTCTCGTCTAGAGTTACTACAGGGAGAAATCATCAGTCTTGTGCTATACAATGGATAGCTGAGAGATACTCACTCCTTTGTTGCTTCTTCTTCCCCTTCTCACCCACAGTCTTCAATAACGTCGCAATATCCGGCATGTCGTCGTCGTCGTCGGAACTTAAATCACTCAAATTACCTGAAAATTCTTTCTTCTTCGTCGTGGTGTCCATCAATGACGAGAACTCCGGCGGGTCGGCACTCTCCGGCTTCGTAATTTTCTTCTTGCCGCGGTCGCGCTCGGCCCGTACGTATGCCTTAATCTCGTCCTCGCTAGGCTCGAAGGCCGATAGATTGAAGACAAAATTCGCACTGAAGTCGCACATCTTCTTACATGTGGGGCCTGCGTAGGAGTAGTGAGACAAGAAAACGACTGCTGAAATGTGGAGAAACATACAGGGTCGAAGGCCTTTGGCTTCAGCGAGCTCAAACTCCTTCTCGACCCTGAGGTTCTGCTGCTCGTTACCGTACCCGCTAGGATGCATCATTGGAATCAATCTATGTCAGTGGATAAGGAACTCACAACTGGCCGTCGTGTACGATCGGCGCTTCGCGCAAATTCAACAGGCACTCTGCGGACAAACCTCAAAATGCCGACGCTAAACAAAATCAAAAGAAGAACTGACCGAAACAGATCTCGTGTCCGCACATCAGCACTCTGCCGGTGTCGTTGAAGAACACTGTGGTCAAGTCGTTAATAGTCTGAGATATAAGAGAAGCTTGGGGCCGCTCACTGTCACCGCAGACTGGACAAGTCACATCGTCTTCAGAGCCCTCGTCGGTGAAATCGAGCTCTACCGCTCGCACATGTTCGAGTGCTCTAGATACACAGACCATCGTCAATGTGAGCATTCTCAGAAACACGCCCGAATAGTACCGACCGTTTCTTGATCTGAAAAATACAAAGAATCTACTGTGAGTTGATGTCGAGGCGAAGTCCGCAGTGGAACTCACCTTGTCGACCCACGCTGGGCCCATGACTCGCTTCGCACGACCGAGCTCCTTGTCGGCGTCGCTCCCAAGCAACAAGCTAGGATCCTCGAATCCTTCAGTCTGACTCTGTATATGGGAGGAGCGTGAGCGAGTGCATATACATGCATAACCGGTGAGCAGCGCACGAGGATAAGATTCGGGTGGCAGCACAGCTGCCGCAGGCGCAAAATCATGACCTGTGGACTCGTTTCAGACTACGGAACTCTGAACCGAAAGGAGGATGGGACGAACAAGCACGACAGCATGACTGAAAATCTATCAAATCAGCAAACAATCACACAGATGACCGGAACGACGTAGCAACGCACTTTTTGAGAATCGTGTTCTCCCTAATGAACTTCCCAATGCGGATCTTCGCCCGCTTCTCGAAGTTGTCATACAGCTATTCGCGCGTAAGTACTCAGACGGAGACGGCGGAGCGCTCGGAAGGGATATCGAAGAATCAGCCACGCACCTCGCGTTCGTCGGAGGAAAAATCCAGCGTCACTATCTCGATGGACTTCGGAGGGAGCGTAAGGAGCGGCTTGCCCTCGAGCTGCGCGTCCTTCTTGCGGCGCAGCATGATCGGCTTGAGGATCTCCTGCGCGCGGAGGCCTGGTCGTGCATAATCCCGTCAGAATCTGTGTTCGATCGTGGCATATATGCGTACCTGCGAGTGGAGGATCGTCAATCTGCACCTTGCACTGCAGAGCATCCAGTCTGTCTAAATAATGCATCACTTTGCCGTACAACTGTGTTTGCGTACGATGTATTCGTCGAAACTCTCCCAATCATTCCACGGGCGGAAATGGCCGAAACGGATAAGCCCGTAGATGTCGGCTCTGCACCCAATGGAAGCACACAAAAATTCTCAGTGATGTCTCGGACATGAACCGGGAAGAGGACACGCACAAGGTATTCGTGACAGGCGTGCCCGTCAAAAGCCATCGATATTTGGAGCGCAGTTGAGCTACGGTTTTACTTGAGCGCGTCGCCCTGCATCATCCGGGCGCAGAACAAGAAGTGTGAGGAGTCAGAACGGGAAGATAAAAGAGAATAAAAAGGCTAGCAGATGCGACGTGCCTGTTCCGAATGAACTGTGCTTCGTCCAAGACGACGCGGCGCCACTTCATCCTCGCGAGTGGGCCTCTATCCAGGCCCCAATCAATAATCAATATAAACGAAACGACGTGGGGAGCGTACCCGTATTGCTGAAGCCACTTCAGATGTTCATCCTCCTCGACGTCGGGGTCTTTGATCACAAACTCAAGATTAAGTGTTTGGTACGTTGTGATGATGACCTAGATTAGATTCATCAGAAAACCTCATGAGTGTGAATACTAAGCCTCACGTCTTTCGATCGCATCGCAGAGACCGTCTTGAGTTTGTCTTTGCCGTGGTGGATATGTACATTGAATATTCCATTCGTCTTCGCCTCGAGCTCCTCCTTCCACTGTACAATATGAGATGATTCAAAATCAGACTGAGTACGAATACAGATATAAAGGCTCAAAGAAAAGGAAAACCTGTTGTAGAAGCGCGGCGGGGACAACAATTAGCGTTGCGCGGATCGTGTCATTCACATCCGGCATGTTCATCGCCATGGTGGCGATCATCTGAACGGTTTTACCTGTCGTATAACCTTTGAGAACCGAGACATCAAGCTGTCAAAGCATATGGAAATCACCCAATCCCATGTCGTCACTATATGGGGAGTCAACCAATCGTCGCGTTATGATATATGGATACGTACGCCAGGATGCCGCCTTTGTATTGACTTTCCGTTTCCTGTATGAGCATCCTATTCCAGTGGGAGAGCACAGGCGGCGATGTGAGATGAGGCACGGAGATTGATCTGAGAAGGCTAACCAAGCGACTCCGATAATTTGGTGAGGGATGAGGCGGACTTCCATACCGGGAAGCAAGTCTTTCGCGCTGATGGCATTGAAATCACACGTCCATGAGTTATGAGTTTCTCGCGTAGTGTACACGACAAGAAGGGCTTCAACATCACGAAAGAGACGCACTCCTTCAGGCCTAAATACTTCATCCCGTCGCGAACCAGCAAACCGCTGCTCAAATTATCAATACTCTTCGAGACGAATTCTGCGAGTCTGAAGTATTTTTAGAGAAGAGTTGAGAGCAATGAATGAGCAATGAATGTGAGAAGATCGAAAGGACGATCGACTCACCGTTCTTGTTGATCCGGACCGCCAATATCGAACTGCGTAAGGGAACTGTCTTTGTCGTAATTCAATTGAAAAGTTCCCGCACGTCCGAGCACGAGTGGAGAGCTAGAGAGCAATGCCCGCGCATTGAACACATCGCCACCGGCATCCAGTTGAATTCTGGTGTCTACGGCGCGCACAGCCATACAAGGAAGATGCGGAGCTTTGTTCAGTATACATCTTTTGGTGACTATGTATTGAATGCTCGAACACTCACCGGGGGATTGGGTGCTCGCAAGAAGCCCGCTCGGGAGTCTGTTGAGCTTCTCTCTAGGTGCCCCGGACACACGTCGTTTATTACCGGGACCAGGCGTGCTCGACGGCCCCGGACCCGTCTGATCGTCCCACCTGCGCTTGTTGCCTGCAAGCGCGTCAGGTTGGAGGAAGTCGACATTGACCGGACCGTCTTCGTCGTCTTGGGCGTGCAGCGCCGCGAGGATGCGCGACATAGTGGCGGTTGCAAGGCAAGTTGGGATGCCAATTTGGACAAAGGACCCGGACTCGAGACGCGTTGGTGGCGCACAAATTAACTCGGGTTAGGGTTTCATTTACCGTCCTCTCTTTCGCCTTCGTCATCTTTCGAATTATTTGTGTCGCACGGATAGACTGCAGCGTCGAGCACGGCGCGCACATGCCCCCAGGACCCGCGTTCAACTGGATATGTGTTGCCCACTCTGCTCTTGACATCCTCAATCATGCCGCGCGCTACCGTGCAGCCCAGCTCTCAAGCCCCCTCACGTCTCAGCCAGTGCAGAAGCAACAAAAAGTAAACGATCATGTCTCTGTGCGGAGACATGAGAGGAATGAAGAGGAAGAATTAGAGGCGGTAGAAGGTGAGTGTGGGATGGTGCATGCACATGAACTCGACTCGACATCTTTTGTGGTACACGTCTGTTATAGGTCTCACGCGCACGGATACACAACAAACAGGTTCTTTGAATGCTGAATTCGAGCCAGTGCTCTCAATCAGCATAGACCATCCGGCGACGGAACAACGGCGAGTACAAGCAGACTCGCACTTCGTCCGACCGGACTCACTGCGACACGCGAACGAAGCATGGATTTCTCAAATATCCATCTCTCCGTTGCCTATCTTTCCCAATTACCCGATAGAGCCCGTGCTAGAACACTCTAATGTCGTCACTGCTACTACCACTGCTCAACCTGAGCAACCTGGCCTCACACAATCCGAACTCGTATCGTCTGGTCCTCCTCGTCAAGAAACAGCGTTCCCATTTGCGCCCCCGTCAACACTAGAAGCATCCCCTCCGCCCCTAGTAGAAGACCCAAATTCTTCTCTGGCACTCGACGCAGAGCCCATAATTATCTCTTCTGACGTATGTCCCATGTTTGCACATTCAGCGCTTCTGTCTTCGTCCATGGCCTTCTTCATATCTAATATATTCTGAAAGGAATCCATTCCGGACCTTCCCCCGGCTCGTGCACTTCAATCTTCAAAAGTGCCGTCCTCGCGCCTGGGCAGACTCTTCCACTATGGGGGTGCGCGTCTTCGTCTCTTCCCTCATCTGACATCGCACTTTTTCAACTCTCTAGCTTGTCGCTGTTATTTTCAACGCCCTCATTTACTTTGAATAGGTCTCGCTGCATCTCTCAGCTTCGGCGCCGCCTCGGAGCTCGTCCGTCGCTCGGCTTCTTCATCCGATTCCGCCAATGCGGGAAGCGGCTCGTTAATGCTGACGGAGGCTAATGTCACGCGTCTCGTGAGCAAGCTGTCGCAGATGCGCGGTGCGGCGCTGAAGATCGGGCAGTTTCTGAGCATACAAGGTGCGTCTGGATTGTCCATCACTGAAGAGCGGGTATCGTGGAGGCTACGACGTATTCAACTGGTTTTGCGCGTTGTGTAGACACGCATGTGCTCCCGCCTGAGATCGAGCGTGTGTTTCGGAGAGTGCAGGACAGCGCACATTACATGCCGAACTGGCAAATGGAGGTTTGCTTCTTCCCTTCTTTTGTTTTCTAGTCCTCTTTCAAGCTCATGTCCCGCTTTCCCTCTTCTCATATACTAGAAAGTCCTGGCTACCTCTCTCGGTCCCTCTTGGCGCACCGCCTTCAGCACGTTCGACCCCACTCCCTTCGCTGCCGCCTCCATCGGGCAAGTCCACCGCGCGGTCCTCACCGCAGATGCGAGCCCGACGGGTGCCGAGGCGCGCGTTGCAGTGAAGATCCAGTTCCCGAACGTGCGCGAGTCCGTGGAGACTGATCTTTCGTACGTGAGCGCGCTGATGAAGGTAGGCGGGGTGCTGCCAAAGGGTGCGTTCTTGGGCCGGACTATTGAGGTGCGCCTTCTCCGCCCTCGCCATCCTGACCTTTCACCTCACCCGCTGAACGCAATCCCCGCTCTTCCTGCATGGCGGCTGCAGGTCATGAAACAAGAGCTCGCCGACGAATGCGACTACGCGCGCGAAGCCTCCTTCCTTTGCGCCTTCCGCGCCCCCTCCAAGCTCGGCAACGACGCGCGGTTCAAGGTCCCGTGGGTGTGGGACGGCAGCACGGACCGCGTGCTCGTGATGGAACACGTGGACGGCACAAGCGTCGGCGGGGACGCCGTACACGCGCTACCGCAGGAAGACAGGGACGCGATCGCGGCGCGTATCATTGAGCTCTGTTTGAAGGAGCTCTTCGTGTTCCGCGCGATGCAGACGGACCCGAACTGGTCGAACTTCCTGTGGAACGCGCGGACGAAGCAGGTGCGCGGGTTTCCGTCTCTGTTTTCTATACTATTTTTTTGTCGTGCTGAACCATTTGGGCGTGTCGCGTTGCACAGATCGAGCTGGTGGATTTCGGCGCAACGCGCGAGTACGACGTCGCGTTCATCGATAATTGGCTGCGCCTTCTGCAAGCAGCCGCCTCTGGCGACCGCCCAACGTCCGTCGAGCGGAGCATTCAACTCGGCTACCTCACCGGCGAAGAGAACGAGGTACGCCAGCGCCACTCCCTTTATTACCCAGCCTCGCAATCGATTTTCGTTCTGACTTGCTCTCATCCCCGTTACAGATGATGCTCGACGCCCACGTCACGTCCATGGCGCTCCTCGCGACGCCCTTCCGCGCAGACACGCCCCAGCCATTCGCGTTCGGGCCCGGCTCGCGCTGGACGGAGGTCACCGGCGAGATCCGCTCGCTCATCCCCGTCATGCTGCGGCACCGGCTCACGCCCCCGCCGCGCGAGACGTACAGTCTCAACAGGTGCGTCGCGCGCCTGCGCATACCGTACGCCTGCTGATGCGTCAACTGGCTGCAGAAAACTGAGCGGCGCGTTTTTGCTTGCGTCGCGCCTGGGTGCGCGGGTTGATTGCAAGACGCTCTGGGACGGCGTCGTGGATGGGTACAAGTTCACTACTTAGACTCTGGCCTTGACCGAAAATCCTACTCAAACCTCTTGTCTCGCGGCACGGATGACGAAGGCGTCGCGCAAGCCACTCGAGACATTCACACGCGCTCGCCGAGACGGCAGCTTCGTGCAGATGGTATCAACCCTCATGGGGGCCTCTATTCTATTGTTGAATATAGAATTAATGCGTAGGGTACTTTGTATGTGTCTGTGGTCGGGAAGGAGGGCGAGGCAGGAAGGGGTGATATAACAAACCAATCTCTGCTCTCGGTCTTCCCGCAGGGAAGTGATGAGACGGTCGTGAAGAGGTGCGACTGTTGAAAGTCGTAGGTGCGTGGATGCGTGGGTTATTGGGTCATTGATGCGTCAATTGTTTAATCGTTTCAGTACGTCCAAGAAACACAGAAGGGAGAGGTGGGGGCAGTCAGTTGACGGTTGAGATGCGCTCAAATATCTTTCTTGAAGCCGTTAGAGGAGGCGGAGGCCGCGCGCTTGGAGTAGATCATGTCGGTGAATGGCCTGAGGAAGAAAGATGATGATAGGGCTCAGTAAGAGGACACAGTGAGGACTTGTCGACATACCCTTCAAAGCGGAGCGCGATGATGTACACAATGTACACGTACAGCGTAATGAGTAGGCCCGCGGGGCTCTCGTACCTTCATTGAAAGAGTTGATATTAGCATAAATCCGTCAGGGTTCTCCTGCCAGCAAGAAGCGCAAAAAGAGAAGACAAAGAAACTAAACGAGACGCACCACAACGATGTTGCGGCGAAGCACATCGTGCTGCCGACGTACATCGGGTCGCGGAGGACGTTGAACGGGAAGCCTTCAACGCGGTGGTCCATGAGGATCCCAAAATAGTCCCCGAGGAACGTGCCCGTGATGCCGAGCGCCCAGGTCGAAGTCAGCACGAGCGTCTGACCCACCGCAAAGAGCGCGGTGGGTAGCACGGTCGAGAGGGGTGCGGGGAGGAGAGGGATGGTCGGCTGTTCGAAGAGCGCGCGCTGAAAGCTGAGCGCACCAAGAAATGAGAGCATCAGAAGGGAGTATGATACTGATGGGAAGGAGGGAGGGCGAGGAAAGTGAACGTACAGGTGGTCACGGACCATCCCGGCGACGAAGATGGAGAGCGCGAGGAAGTAGCACGCCCTCCGCGCGTTCCCTCCGAAAAGACGCGTCAGCGTCTTGTTTCTATACTCTAATGTAACCCGCGCAGAACGTTAACTGGCCTGGATGTGGACAGTAGGGTGGGATATGAATTACATACCATCACGCGCGACGATGTTCCATGCGGTGGGGTTGAACGCGATGGCAGCCAGCGAGAGGTATAGGGAGACCTTCGAGGTGTCTATGAGCGATTGGAGGGAGGCCATGAACGTCGTTTGAACCGGACAGCGGACGTGGGGGCAAGAGCAAGGAAATAGACGCCCATTGACCAGAATATGGCATTATGTAATTGGCTCTCTGGCATGTGTTTGGTCGACGTCCCAGCCCCCACGCAAGCTGCGAAAGCATGGCGGCCCTGTACATCGGCGAGTACGTAGATATACCATAGGCAGCGAGTCAAGATAGGCTCGAGCGGCCAACCATCGCGGACCAGCTCGAACGAGAATCAAGGCGCGCATTTTAGCCCCCACGAAAGAAAACATAACCATCAGATAGGATTCAACCAAACAATATTAACACAACAGTAGACGAAACGGATGAGGCCCGGAAGACTCCCGGAAGACACGAGTGTTCCCGATCCATCGTGCATGAAGTAATCCACAACACTGAGAAAACACGAGGCCTGTACATGTACAACGCTCAGGGCACGCCGACGCCGCGTGCCCGACACACGTCGCAGATGTACGGCCCTACAGCGAGCGAGCGCAATAGGGTGAGACGGATTTGTGTGCATGTCAGAGGCGCTTGAGCGCCTTCTTGCGTTTTTCGCTGCCAACGACACCAGGCGCCGCGCCGCGCTTGACGGCCTTGGCCGTCCCGGCCGACGAGACGTTCGAATCCGCGGTGCCGAGGGGAGAGGGCGAGAGCACGCGCTCCTTGCCTTTTTCGTCACCGGAGAGAGAGGAGAGAGAGGATGAAATCGAAATCTTGTTTGAGGCGGACTGCTGGAGCGGCTGGAAGGGGGGAGACGATGTGACCTTCATTGATGAGATGACAGATGATGTAGATGGTTTAGGAGGATCCAGGGGAGTGGGTTGAGATGATAGATCTGTTACAGATGCGCTCTTCGTGAATTCTGGTGGTGGCACCTGAAAGGGGTAGCGCAAACTGATCAGAACCGTCAAACGGGTGGTAGAGCCTAGTTGTCAAGCGCACCTTTGGCATGGCATGAACGCTCGTGATTAGCTTCGCGCGCTCGCAATAGCTTTCATAGTTCTCCTGCAGAAGCTTGCCGGCCTCCTCATCGAGTGCCGAATCAGGGTTCGGGTAGATGAGCAGGCATTTTACGGTCACAAGGATGTGCGCGATGCCGTATGAAGATTTCCAGTCTTTCTTGAGCGTGTTGACACAGATCTCGCCCGCGTCTGACACGTTTGGGTGGAAAATCTTGGTTGCGAACCAGCCTGGTCAGAAAGGGAACAGATAGTTTGAGCACAGCTACTCTACCAGAAAAACGAAGACGGTAAATTAGGATTGTTGAACGCACACTTTGGTGGGGCTGCTGGGAACTCCTCTGTGAACTTGAACTTGACTCTGAAGTACCCGCCCGCATACGGTGTGCCCTCTAAGATGGGAACAAACCGTGTCAGCCACACGCGTCATTTCGTCACCGCGTCGAAGACGACGCGTAAGGTAGAAAGTAATGCGTACCAGGGCCCTGAATGATTCCTGTGACATCGAGCATGTTGTCCTCATTCGTGACGGCACGGATACCTTCTGGTGGGTTCGTTCTGAGCTCATTGAGCTCCCGCATGAGACGGCGGAGGACTGCTGGCGTGACAGACTATATCACATGAGAGCGTAAAATCAGTCTGTTCAGTATTAGAGCATGCAGAGGCCTATACGCACCATGATGAGAGAGGGGGAGAGTGAGGTGGTGGGACTCGGCGAAGTTGAACTCTGGTCGGCGTTGAAAGGTGTTGCATTCGCCCTTTCCCGATTGGATTTCCGACAGCACGTAACGTCACAATTTGCCTTGTCACGAAGGCCCTCTCTGCGCACACTCCTTCTGATCTTCAGCTTTATCGTTCCCCGCTGGCCTCCCTCTCAACGTGTTTATGTTGCACTGGCGGGTACTTCCAATAATTCACGCTTTTTTTTTCTTTCAAAAAAGACAGAAAAAATAAATAGGCTCCCCTGCATCGTATGCAGAAGCGCATCGCTTTCTTCCGCTTGTCCTGATTTACGAGGCTCGACCTGGCCTGGCATCGTCTTGTCGAGGACCGCGACGCTTCTTGCTGCTCATGAGAAGCGATGGACATCTCGCGCTTTGGACTGCGCTCCTGCAGGACAATATTTGCTCTGTGTGAACGACTTTAGCCCATCACAATTCTCTGTTGTATATGCAAGGACGTAATCAATCATCTCGCTCTTCATGCAGTTTCTCCTCTTGGTTTTCTAGGTATCACCACGCTGCTTTGCCGTACCTTGTTCACCAATACCAGACGTCTCCTCTCGTCAAGCCTACGCTTCTTGATGACCTAGATTGTGGTGCTAGCCATGTCAGCTTCTCTTATCCTTGTTTCTAACCAGCATAATCAGACTTCGTGCTCAGCCTGGCTTTCTTGAAGAAGCGCACGATGTGATTGTCCCTTTTCTTGGTCGTCGAGCATTCCTGCGCGTGCTCCTTGTGCTTATTCTTGTTAGTTCCACTGTCTAGAATGCAGACGTGCCTTGCCATATCTCGTCGCCTTGCTGAACCTGTGGCTACCCCTGCCTGGACCTTTAGATGGCGGTTGTGAGTACTGCGCAATGGCCCAACTTCCTCTTCTGACGATTTACATTGTGCGACACATGGCGACTATGTTATTCATGTTCGCCTTGCGCTACCCATCACTCGGAATTTCACTCCACTGAATTCGTGCACCGCCGTTTGCCTCCAGTGCTACGCCTGTCAAACGGTGCATGTTCCCGAAAAACTTTCCCCTTGAAGCTTGAAGATTGACATCGATAAGCCCTTCATTCTTTTACGTCTACCGATTTGTCTAGGCGACTTCTTGCCGTCTTCCATCACACTGGTGCCAGTTCGTTACCCTCCATGACTTCCGGAAGACTGGAAAGAATCCAGCGCCGTCGTCTGCTGTCGAAATTCTCTACTCAACAGAGCTCACACAACTCCTGATGGCGGCAGGTTTCTTTCGCCGCTCCTCACTGTTTGGTCGATCTGGGCTATCCCCTATTTCCGCCTATGCTGTACCAACAAGAGCAACAGACCAGCCCATTCACCGAGTTGACTGACACTGACATGTACACTTCGATTTCTATCACGACCAAGGATTACCGCAAGCTTGGTTTCGAACCGGAACGAACCGGCGCCATCGAAAAACGACTCGCCATTGGCCCTTGCGACTACGGCATCATGCCCATGATACGTAGCCAGTACACATTGCTTCTCATCGCAGTTCCCTCTCCTCATGGGCCGTATAGGTGAGTGGCGATGAGGATATGAGAAAACAGTGGCTGGACGGTTGAAACTCGAGGGCATTGACACCCGTTGTTTTGCCCTCCTACCAGTTTAGACGCATTTTCCTAGCCTCCATTGAAGATGTCTACATAGTATAAGCTGACATTCTGTAGGAGTTGACCGTGTTTAAAAAATGTCGGCCAAACTTCGGATTCACCAGATTGGATGAAGATAGACATACAAGATGGCAACTTCGCGCCATGAACTTCAAGCGACAAGCCGCAACGGCCGGGGCATTCTAGAGCGTTGTTCCGTTGCCACAAGGAACCTCACTGGTTAGCCATATCCGACCGGCAATCTCAATCAGGCCCAATGCCATCAGACCTCCTAAATATTTAGAAGAGTCCTCAGTGGCTGCCACTCAGTGGTAAGCTTGCCACGCTGTTACTATTTTAGGCAGGTGAATCGCGATCAGGGAGTTGCCGTGCTGGGGCGGCGGAGGTGCATGAGGCGACAGTGAGGAATTCCGTATTCGAGAATGCCGTTATTTACGTCGGCGTTGACTTCGGGGTCATCACTATGCGCCTACACCCATAATCGAGAAGTTTTATATGCGCCCACAGTCTGACTCTCTTCTTCCTTCTTACATTCACGACTGACGATCTCCCGCTCAGCTCAACTGCTCAGTATATGCTTAGCAGGCCTTCAAGATGGGTCAAGTTGAACTCATTCTCGGTCCAGTCGTAGTGTCGGTCACTACCAACGTGTTTCTATACGGGATCTGCGTTATCCAGTGGTCGGCATATTACTCAACAACTTTCAAAGACAGGAAGGCCATTCAGTGAGTCGAGTTCGATTTCAATTTCACTTCGACGTGCTCATAATGGCCTGTGTCACAGAGTTCTAGTAGCGTGGGTAATGCTGTTGGACACCTTTCACACTGCAGCATCAGTCTACATGCTGTGGGACTATGTTGTTACCAACTTCAATAATACGGCATTCCTGAGCGCGGCTCCTTGGCCATTTCCTTCTACTCCGATCGTTACCGCTTTGTATGTGCCAAGGCCTCTTTCATCCGCTGCGGCAGCTGATTCCTCTTGTCTGTGGCCGCAGTGCATCTGTTCCAATTCAAATCTTCCTTGCCTGGCGCATCAAGCAATTCTCCGGTTCTTGGTGGTTGTTCGGGATGATCGTCACATTCTCTTTCGCGCAGGGCGCCACGGGCTGCGCGAGTGCGATTGGTGCGCTGATGAACCCGAAGTAAGTTGCCCTCACAGTTTATTGGATTGTGGTCCTGACATTGTGGTTTGGTTTAATTGCCTAGTATCGACGCCTTTGCGTCGCTCATACCTATCGTCGATAGCTGGCTTTCTCTGGCGGTGTTTACCGACTTCAGCATCACGTACGTCGGCTCTGACATTTCACCCTCTTTTTTTTGTTGAATATCTGTACTCATCGCTTGCATCATTGTATAGTGGACTCCTGCTCTGGTACCTGAACAAAAGTCGCACCGGGTTTCGCAGTAAGGATCTTGTTTGAGTTTTGTGAACTGTTTTTTAACGTGTTTGTGTGGCTAAGGGACGGACGGTGTGATATCGCGACTCATTCGCAATGCTGTTCAGACCGCCTTGTTTGCAAGTTTCTTCTGCGTAAGTATCGTTATGCGACGGTTTGCACGCGCTCGGCTGACGGAATTTTCAATGTAGATCATGGACCTCATAACATTCGTAAGCGAATGTTTCAACTAGTTTATCTGTTGGCTAACGTTGTGGCACCATTGTATGCCCGCTGTTCAACGCTGGGCTTTAGACAACCCTACAGAGGACAAACTTTCATCTTATATTTGCTCTCGTACGTCGTGACCCACAGTGTTTTGATGTCTACTAATCTTGTCCTCCTTCTAGCCCATGGGTCGTATCTACACGTACGTGCAGCGCGAATCGCTATGTTTCCCTGACTGACGCCTTATATTTTGTAGCAACACATTGATGTCCGTGCGTGGAGTTTATTGAATACTTTCTCTTCACAGCTTATGCCATTCCATGCATTTTAGACCCTGAATTCTCGTGCCCTCCTCCGCGATCAGCTCGGAACGACGGAGACCTCGTTCAATGTGACCGTGAGTCCGACCTGGTGCCACCTACCATGACGCTTTGGATTCTTACTTGTACATTTTAGACTGCCCGTTTCGACAACCGACAGTTCAACACGGCCCCTCCGACACAAGTGAACGTCACTGTCGGACAAGAGATCGCACTGGAATCTTACACGGACACTGACAACTCGAAACCGAATTCAGGGGACACGGCGAGCGCATATGGTGATCCTGAAAGAGGTGAGGTCAAGCACGTTGTTCTTTGATAGGCGTTCAAGATGCTATTGTACCTGTGCGCAATCGCACATAAAACGTTGGCTAGCTTCTCGGAGATTAGACGACGGTAGATACCCTGATACATTGGTGACTACAAATATCACGAAATTTGCATCGGTGTGATACTTCTAATAGTTCCTACGAGTATTATTATGCTCGAGTCAAACACCTCTAGACTGCTTCCACCATCACACGGAAGGTAGACTGACCAGTGAGCGGCGATCGGTATCCTGCCTGCCAAAAACTTAACATGCGCAAAGTTGAACTAGTGTTCATTAAGACGTCCAGCGGTTGTCAGGCTTATTAGTACGAAATCAGCCAATGAATGTATGAGACGACACATCTCTTTATTGACATCGCAGAGCTGCATGCCCAAACCATGCAATGCTAAGCGGCTGAGACTCTGTGAGAGGAGGACAGGTGAAGTGAGGAGTGGTAAAGCGGCGGTTCTTATGGATGGGATATAAGGATGCATCATCCATTATCCAAATCACATATGAATCCTACCGACCACCACAACGCACTATCACCTTCCCCTAGTACACAGTGGCTCATGCTGAGCAGAGGCTCTGAGACACACCTCGGTATAACGAGCCCAAGGAATGTCATGACCTCGGCCAGAACTCTACAAAGGAGACGAGCTCGTTGCTAGAGATGCGAGATACCCACACACAAGAGGGCACAAGCCCAAGGGCAGACACCACCAGTGCGCGTCTGATTATATATACTCTCCTTCTTTTGTTCTCCTATCTCATCCGATAGGCCTCGAACGTGTTCCTTCATTTATCGATCACAACAATAGCGATGTTCGGTAAACAAGCACATCAGGATGAGAGATATGCCATCAGCAGATGGACGGATCTGGGATACAATGATTATTGACACTCGCTATACAGGACGAAGAATACATATTTGCGGTCTTCATCATGTGTTCAGGGTGTCTAATGACCAGCGGTCATATAAGCGGCACACGTCGGGCAATACCAGCCAATCTGAGGGTCTAATGCAGTGTAAGACATGAACACGGAGGAATGTCTTGGATCACTCACTGTAAGACTTTGGAAGATCGCCACTAATGACGTTGAATCAACCATCCGCGCGGTTCACGAGTGAGTGCCACTTACTACTGGAAACACGTGTCGATGCATGCAGGGCAATTTGGATCGTGTCTGTCGCTGAACTTGCATCGTGCATTGCCGCATAGGATCTGCATGTTGGTAAGTACATGGTTCACAGCCTTCATGAAGCGAGCAATATGACCATTTCGTCGGGCTGTTCTGCATCGTCAGTGTTGAGCGGTTTCTATTCAGGTGGCAGCTGACCAGTCGAAGTGTGTGTCCGCAGCGGAGGTAAGTGTTAGTGACTCTGAAGGTGTACAGATTAGCTTGTACCACAGGGTCGTATGTTATCACCGAGACTCACTTTCGCCAGTGGCACATGTTAGACGGCTTGAATGGAAGTGGGAGAAGGATCGAGGAGGAGGTACGAATTTGCAGAACTGACGCCGTGGTCTTTAAAAGGGTCGCACAGTCGCCACCAACTGCCAGAAGCACGGTCCACAATGCCGCGATGCCACACATCTTTGAGAATGGGTCTGCGCCACGCTTCTTGCTCTCAAAACGCCATGTCTGCGCGCCACCGTGGCCCGATAGCCAAGATTGAAAGAAAAATTAGCCAAAAGATTCACGGAAAGAGGCGAGGCTTACACTGAAGAATGCGCTTGACATCAGACTGGTAATCAGTCAACGCAGATTTGGAATCGAACGCAGTCTTCTAACTGTGCTGTTGCCGCGTCGCTGGATGGAGGGATGTACGGTATGCTTCACTCTGACAATAGGAGATGAGCCTCGAACGTTTTCAAGGCTCTGGACTCAGTAGTTGCGGTAGGGAGAGAGGGTCATATGCCACTGTAGGCACAGACGACGGAGATCAAGGATGGCGTTCAGTAGAAGTGCCGGGGCCATGTCGTAGAAGTAGTGACACCATCTCGCCTGAAAGGCCAACAGCATCCTTTCACAAGCGATATAGCCATCTGCTGCTGAATCAGAATGCCGCAGTCACGGCACGCATATGTTGATACAACGTTTCGTAAGGATACGAGGCTGTGACACTTCCGCCAAGAGGAGCGAATCATTTCAGGCGGCGCTGGACTGGTAAGAAAAAGTCAGTACACGCAAGTTGCGCCACGATCCTGATAGCGCACGGCTATAAACCAAAAGTTTGAATTCCGAGAACAATAAGCAAAAGCAAGTATACAAGAACGCAGCTTTGAGCGGCGTGGGGTTTGGACAGACGCACCATTGATCTAACAATATCAGTCGACAATCACAAGATGACAGAACTGAGTTTCGGAGAGGCATGGTGAGATATCCCCAGAGTCAAGAGTAATCACCGAACACGCCATGGAAAGTATGAGGAATGATGGGAAATTGCTGTTGTCTGTGTCATTGCCGTTACAACCACCACGAAGACTTGAAAATTTGAAAGGCTTTCACTGCGGTCATCATCAAACTTGAGAATCACTGAGCGCCTCGGCATTCAGGTCGCTGAGAGTGTGGTCATCGAAAGAGTTATTGATGCGGGCAACGAAACGACGTAGAGGTCGAAGCCAATAATGTAGCCAACGATATCGGCAGTTTCCATCAGGCCCGGCATTGCTACGAACTACGCACAGCGGCACAGTGCCCTCGCATTTGCCTCGCTCCCTAGTGCACGCGCGAAGCCATGGACAGGGCTTGCTGTGATTGATTGACGGGGACGACGAGCGACGCGTGCGCGTCGCGCGAGGGATCGGCAGCAGCAGCAGTAGCGGCGGCGCTGCTCCAGGAGTGAAGGCGAGTCTCGTTGAAACAGCGGCGTCGTCCTCTCGTTCGCAAGAGCGATGCTGGCGCGAGCGCGAGCACGATGCAGCACACGCCTGCGGGCGCCGCGTGCGCCCTGCGGCGCGCGAAGCGCGCTGCGTGATGCGCTGCGGCGCCGAGTGGGGCGGATGTGGCGACGCGTGCTCGGGCGGCGGGGGCGTGCGGGATAGAGGCTGTCGACTGTCGACGGCGGGTCGCGCTGGGGGTATGTGATGCGGTGGAGAGGTGGAGGCTTGGCATGTGCGGGGGTGGGTCTAGTGTCCCAAAGGCAGAAGCGTAATATGCGACCCTCCGACGTGGTCTCCGGTTATCCGTATCTGAGGCGGGTCGACCATGGTATGAGCATTGAGCGCTTGAGCACGCACCTCGCCTCTCCTTGCTGTAAGTAAGCAGAAAGTCTGCTGCCGGCCGTATAGTATGATCTGACATCCATGCATCCACATCGCTGTTTCTCGCTGGGTCGTGCGATGACGGAGAGCGTGGATCGTGCGTCGTAGAGCAGTCCGCCTAGCTCTTCGGACACGACGCGGCGTCGGCCGCGCAGGCAGACTGTTGGTCCGAGAGAAGTGCCAGGAAAGAGTCAGAAAAGCCGATGGTAGCCGACCCCGCATCCCCGCCAGCGCACTCTCAAAGAACCCACGTCCATCCACTCATCCCACAGCAACCATAGCTAACCACAGACACACGTAGAGTACTGTCGACATATTTTTCCAATTGTACCTATGCGATGTATTTATAGCTGGCTTCCTTTTCACCGCGCGTGGAAAGCGCTCAAGGTGGGGGCTACTATGCTGGGACCAGAGTTGAACAGTGGACCAGTTGTGAACAATCGATTTAACTTCATCCCTACTGTAAGAGCAGCCCTGTAAATATTCATGTATGTTTGTATGTATGTCTAGATTAGCTATGTATTTTATTAGACCTCTGAAACAAGCGCGTGGAGCAGGAGAAAGAAATCAAATGCAATTTTGACTCTCTGCTGCGACAATGAGCCCAGATCCAGCCGATCTTGTATTCTAAACCTCATGTAAAAAGATTACCAGCTAATTTATGTCAATAGGGGTTTTGCGAAAAAAATCCGAGAGTGATCAGTAGGGAGTTTATGCTCAAAATAAAATCTCAGCACAAGAGGCTGGGCAGAGTGACTTTGGACTCGGAGAGGTGACTTTTTTTGGAGCTTCGACGTTCTCCGGTGACGGGAACGGCTGACCGCCGAGGAGATGGTCTATTAGACTTGTGGACAGTAGACTTTTGGACTTGTAGACAAGAGACTTTTGGACTTATAGACTATCACTAATTTGTAGACTTTTGGACTTTTGGACTTTTGGACACCGGGGGTGCCGGCCTTTCCGGAGGACCATACACAGTACCAAACAAACATCCGGGCTCACCGATCGATCTGTGTCGTCATTGCCGTAGTACGCAGCGATAGCGAACTAATGTCCCTCTCCACACTCTTCAGCATTCTTGCCAACCATCCGAAACTCACTAATGGCCTCACCCTTTCCTCTTTCTTTCAGTTCTTTCGGCTCATCGGACATCTCAAGGAGAACTTATCATGGCACCGATCGCCTGATATCCGGGGCCCTCCTCTCGTCTTGCCAAAGAAGATACGCAGCTTCTGTGCCGCTGTGCTCGGTATCGAAGATCAAAGGCTCATACTAGAGTGCTGGGAGACTCTCCGGGACATAGCGTGGGGTACGACTGAAACAGACGAGAGTCGGAGGGCTGGTGATCTGGTTGACTTGTTTCTGAAGCACGGCGTTGAGTTTGGAATCGGTACGTTCCTTCGTTTGCAAGTAATACATTTCTTATTTTCTGTAGGATTCCATGATCTTTATCCTCCAATCCGAAGGTGCCTTGATCCACACTGCTCGGGAGGACACAATGTAGGATGAGCAAGTCGTGCCAAGCTCCGTAGCGGAGTCCGTTTATTTCTTATCACTCGTGGTTCCTAATTTGGCATGTCCACATGCACACTTGTGTCCCTGTCCCTTTCGTTATCGTACGTTCATTTAGATATATATTCGGACCTTCGTCTTCTTTTCCCTCAGACTGTCATTGCCTACCGCGCACAAGTCTGAGGTGAGATACATACTAAAGGACTTCTTTCCGTATTACCTGTACTTACTTCGAGACATAGTGTCTGTTTGTCGTACAGGTGAATACAGACTGTCATTGCCTACCGCGCACAAGTCTGAGTGTCTGTTTGTCGTACAGACGTCGCGCGGTGTTTGTCTCATTTCTACAGGTTATTGGGCCCCTGCTTACCCTCCCGTAAACTTATCTGCTCTCATTCCTGATGGCGTCTACCACTTCTCTTTCTACCGACACCCTTCCATCATCGATTCCAAAGCTCGAAGCCAGCGGAGTTAACTGGGTTATCTTCCAGGCCCGCTTCAAGCTTGCTATGGATGCAAAGGAGAAATGGGGCCATTTCGATGGCACTACTCCTCGGCCAATCTTCCTTGACCCCTTGACCGATGATCATGTTGCTCGTCTTACCGAGTGGGACAAGGCCGAACGCACCTCTCGCTATCTGCTTAGTCAGCGTGTACCAGACTCTACAGTTATCAAGTGTGCGGCACTTCCCTCTGTCGCTGTTGCTTGGGCTACGATTGTCGCAGAGTATACTGTCAAGGGTGCATATGCACAGACTGAGATGCGGAAGGCTTTCTTGCAGTCGAAGTGCCCCCGAGGTCAGGAAACTTGGTCATTCTTTGATGCCCTGCGAACAGAGAGAGAGAAGTTAGCTCAGGTCGGCGTGCTCATCAGTGATGAAGATTATCGCTCCACTATCTTGTCATCCCTTCCCCGTCATCTTGCCGCTTTCGCCGCCTCACAACTGTCAGCTGTTCAGCTCATCGACCCCTCTTTCTCTATTCCTCCCGATTCCCTCATGAGATCAATCAGCGAGGAAGACCGTCGTCAGCGCTTCGAGTCCACTGCGGCTAAGGCAGCCCAGCAGACAAAGTCACCGGCACCGAAGGGAACAGAGGAGGCGCTCGCTGTCCAACCCTTTAAAGGCAAGGACAAGAAGGCAAAAGGCGGAGGGCCAGTTTGCTGGAATTGCGGGGAACGTGGCCACATTCGCAGCCACTGTACGAAACCACCGAAGAAACCTTCCGGAAATGCTGACAAAGCTGCCGGCTCGTCAAATGCTGTTCAGGATTTTGATGAGGAGGATGGTGGATGGGCAGTGTGCGAGTCCGACTTAGAATCGGAATCTGGGAGCTTACCAAGCCTTGAAACCATATCGGATAGCAGTGCCGATGATGTCACACAGCAGGATGCTGAGGACGATGATGGCGCGGACCTGTTCTCCGAAGTCGGTGAGGGAGAATGTTTGTGGTATATAGCCGACGATTCTGGTACCGAGGAGCTATCTGGGAATGTTAGTGTTGAGCTTAGCTCGCACAGCATTGTTGACCCGGACTCGGATACCATTGTCGAGGTTGCTGCGGAGGTTGATGGAGTAAACCATGCGTCCACCGAAGGTCCCCGTATCGAACTATATGACTCTGGGACCACTCGTCACATTTCCCCTTATCGTGATGAGTTCGAGCACCTCACGGAGATTCAGCCGAAGCCCCTTAGAGCTGCGAACAAGCAGAGCTTTCATGCTGTAGGCTCTGGGTCCCTTGTTATTGATGTTCCGAATGGCATCAATGAGTCGAAGCTAACACTTACGGAGGTCTTGTACTCTCCCGAAGTGGGTTATACCCTGGTGTCGATTGGAAGACTCGACGAGCATGGCTTCTCCACCACATTTGCCGACGGAAAGTGTACCATCCGCAATTCAAGTGGGGAACAAATCGGCTTGATCCCTAGGTCAACGCGTGGCCTATACCGAGTTGTGCACGAGCCTACCGATTATGACGTCACAAACGCTGTGGATGAACGGGTCACCGTTATGGAACTCCATCGTCGTATGGGTCATATTGCCCCTGACACCGCTCGGAAACTGGTCGAGAAGGGTTTTGTTAGCGGCTTGAAGCTTGACATGTCATCGGCGGAGCCTACCTTCTGCGAAGCCTGCATTTATGCGAAGGCGACGCGCAAACCCGTGGCCAAGGAGCGAGAAGGAGACCGTGCTGCATCATTTGCCGACGTTGTGCATTCTGACGTATGGGGACCGTCACCGGTCGAGACCCTGGGTGGACGGCGTTATTTCGTTACCTTTACGGATGACCGAACACGCTATACGCACGTGTACCTCTTGCGGACAAAGGACCAAACCTTCGACTCGTACAAGTCATACGAAGCGTGGTGCCAGACACAGCACCGCGCGCGTGTTCGAAGCCTCCAATCCGATCGTGGCGGAGAATACCTTGGGAAGGCATTCATTGTCCATCTTGAAAAGGCTGGTACGGCGCATCGACTCACCGTACACGACACACCGCAACATAACGGTGTCTCCGAGCGGCTCAATCGGGTGTTCCTGGAGCGTGTTCGGGCTATGCTCCACGCTAGCGGCCTCCCGAAGTTCCTATGGGGAGAGGCCCTGCGACACGCTTGTTGGCTGAAGAACCGGACGTCGACGCGCTCGCTTGATGGCATGACGCCGTACGAGGCATTGACGGGGCGCAAGCCGAACCTGCGAGGAGTCCGTGAGTGGGGTTGCCGAGTCTGGGTGCACTCCCAGGTGCCTCGAAGCTCGATGCCCGAGCGCGCGAGGGCCGTTGGGTTGGCCTTGATGACACATCCACGGGCTGCCGAATTTACTGGCCCGAGAAGCGCTCCGTTTCTGTGGAGCGGAACGTTTGGTTCAACGAGCACGGCACGTCGCCGGTGCGTCTCGAGGGGGAGGGAGAGGATGGGGTTGTGGAAGGCGAGACGACGGCGACTTCAGCGCAGGGACGCGTCAACGCGACCCCGGACGTTCCCGAAACTCCGCCTGAACGCGCCACCGCACCGCTCAAACGGTCAGGCTCGGATGTTCCCGAAACTCCGCTTCAACGCGCGACAGGTGAACCAGTGGCCTCTTCGCAGTCAACCACCCACTCTCTTGCATCCCCAGACCCTCCATACAACCGAAAACCTCCCATTTCCGCCCCGGATCCCGAAACGACACGCCCCAAACGCATCCGCACCCCGTCGCGCATTATCCGTGACATCCAGGCCGGCACAGGTGTGACATCGACGCGCGCACGCGATCCGAAGTACGCGCGCGGCCTGCAAGTACCCGAAATTGTCAAGGAGGACAGCGCGGAGGACGGGGAAGCTTCTGGAAGCTCGGTGCGTGTTTCCGAAGACGTTCGTGATGCAGGGGGAGTGTTAGATGACGAGGAGGAGGACTGGGAGTACACGCTTGTCGCGGAGATGAGTGATGCCGAGGGCTTGGAGCCGCGCAGTCTCGCTGAAGCCAAGCGACGGCCGGACTGGTTGCTGTGGGAGCAGGCGATGCGCGAGGAGCTGAACATGCTTGAGAGTGCGAAGACGTGGGAATGGGTGGACGCGCCGCATGGTGCGAACGTAGTGGGCTCGAAGTGGGTCTTTAAGGCCAAGAAGGATGCCGCGGGCAATATCGCTCGCCACAAGGCCAGGCTAGTTGCTCAAGGCTTCAGCCAGGTGCCCGGCGTCGATTACTTCGACACGTATGCGCCCGTTGCGAAGCTTCCATCTGTGCGCACTGTCTTAGCCATCGCGACGCGACGCGACCTTGAGCTTCACCAGGTGGATATCAAGGGGGCATACCTGAACGGGGAACTTACTGACTCGGAGGTCATTTACATGCGACCGCCGCCCGGCTATGCGCCGAAAGGGGCTGTCGGTAGGGTCTTGAAGCTACGGAAGACGATTTACGGCTTGAAGCAGTCTGGCCGGCGTTGGTATCAGAAACTCACGCAGATCTTTGTGGAGAAGATGGGGTTTGCACGATGCCAGGTCGACCAAGCTGTATTCTTCCGGCGCAAGGGCTCCGACCTTACAGTCGTGGTTGTTCATGTTGACGACTGCACGATTGCATCTACGTCACTAAAGCTTGTTGTGGATTTCAAGGCAAGCCTCCGACAGTTTGTCGAGGTGACCGATCTTGGAGAGCTTCATTGGCTCCTCGGAATCGAGATCCGACGCGACCGCGAAGCACGTACGATCGGGATGTCACAGCGCTCGTATATCAACTCCATCTTGCGCCGTTTCCATCTTGACGAGCTCAAACCTGTTTCTACCCCGATGGACACCCATGTTCGACTCTCAACCTCTCAGGCTCCCGCAACAACTGCTGATCATGCAGCAATGCGAGATGTTCCCTATCGCGAGGCTGTCGGTGCTCTCATGTATGCCTCCATTGCCACACGCCCCGACATTTCATTTGCAGTCTCAACGGTATCACGTTTCTCAACTAATCCTGGAGTCGCCCATTGGGAGGCAGTCAAGAGGATTTTTCGGTACCTAGCTGGCACTAGGGACCTATGGCTGACATATGGCGGAATGGAGAAGCAGTTGATGGGATATGCTGATGCAGATGGGAATATGGCGGAGGATCGGCACGCAATCTCAGGGTACGCTTTTCTTATTGACGGCGGAGCAGTCTCCTGGAGCTCGAAGCGACAAGAGATTATTGCTCTCTCAACTACAGAGAGCGAGTACGTTGCTGCTGCACATGCCGCGAAGGAGGCTATCTGGCTGCGGACTCTTATTGCAGAAGTCTTCGAGCCGCTCACCTCATCGACCACCCTTTTCTCAGACAACCAGTCTGCAATTGCTCTCACTAAGGACCACCAGTATCACGCCCGTTCCAAGCATATCGACATTCGTTTTCACTTCATTCGTTGGGTTGTCGAGAATGGTACTTTGCGCATCATCTATTGTCCAACCGATGACATGGTTGCCGACACTCTCACAAAGGCTTTACCCTCAGCCAAGGTGAAGCATTTTGCAGTCGAGCTCGGACTTCACAAGACTTGAGGGGGAGTGTAGGATGAGCAAGTCGTGCCAAGCTCCGTAGCGGAGTCCGTTTATTTCTTATCACTCGTGGTTCCTAATTTGGCATGTCCACATGCACACTTGTGTCCCTGTCCCTTTCGTTATCGTACGTTCATTTAGATATATATTCGGACCTTCGTCTTCTTTTCCCTCAGACTGTCATTGCCTACCGCGCACAAGTCTGAGGTGAGATACATACTAAAGGACTTCTTTCCGTATTACCTGTACTTACTTCGAGACATAGTGTCTGTTTGTCGTACAGGTGAATACAGACTGTCATTGCCTACCGCGCACAAGTCTGAGTGTCTGTTTGTCGTACAGACGTCGCGCGGTGTTTGTCTCATTTCTACACACAACGGATTAGAACCTCAAGAGTTGCTCGATTTGTGCGGATACCGTGCTGTTCTCTTCACGCGTGATCATGGTCCCCTTCCCGCCTGGTCGTATTCTGCGAAGTGCTATCGTGAGTGGTCAAATTCATGTGTAGTACTAACGCTTTTTTGACCCCTATCTGTAGGATGTGGCACTCGGTATTATCACAACTACTATGTCCATAACGGCAAGCGCACCTACTACCTCAACATTCCATGCGCTATCCACGTTACAATGCACTCGTACGTTGAGGCTGCGCTGTGCGAACACTTTGCAAACTCCATGGTCTGTGCTTGGTAAGCTTATCTCTTCAGGAACATATCCATTCGCTTGACCTGTTTGCAGGGTTTCCGCTGCAAACAATGCCCGCATATATGAATTAGAACACGATATCCCTCAAGTCCTCTCTTGGCCGGTCAGCCTCTTGCTCACCGGGGAACTTGTCTGGGATGCTTTTTTTCTTCATGGCCTTATCTGCGACAGCCACGATCGCTCGAAAACTCTAGTCCTCAGTGACAGTACTCACCCGGATCGTCTCCACGAAGCTCTTGAAGCTCGTAATATTTCAATGG
This sequence comes from Heterobasidion occidentale, assembly GCA_039111635.1. Lineage (NCBI taxonomy): Eukaryota > Fungi > Basidiomycota > Agaricomycetes > Russulales > Bondarzewiaceae > Heterobasidion > Heterobasidion occidentale. The sequence goes on from JBCAQO010000007.1 coordinate 615,287, forward strand.
TAGGACCTGGACAGAAATTATGGAACCATGCTTGCGATCAATGTTGCGCCGTTGAGGAGAGGAGCGAGGGAACTTGTATGTCCACTCACTAAACTATGATTATATCTTCTAATTTATCATATACAGATACTCTTCGTGCAGTCGTTTGTGACGGGGTGACGGTAGGGCGTCCGTGCTGCGCTCACCACGACTGCCAGGAACCCCTTCCGACCCAACGAGCAAGATACTGTGCCGAGCACGCTTGGGAGGAGGGTGTGTGCTGTATCACCAGTTGTGATAGGCCAGTGGAGCACGGATATCAGACTTGTAATATGCCAGATCACCACGCGCTCGAGAAGCGCGGTGTTGAGGAACATTCCGCCATGTTTCAGCTACGAAAACGCCTCGAACGACGCTGGACCGCCCTCATCAACGATTCCATGTCTCTCAACCAACAAGAGGTGGACCCGTTGACCGCGCTGGCCAACGATGACGCTGTCGAGATGGAAGGGTTGACTGGATGTGCCGGGAAGTCGGAGACAGGCAATGTTTGACTACGCGCCCGATTCGGGCGTTCGAGGACCCATAGTGAACAGCTGTGCGTTGCGACGTGCGGAGTTGTTCTTGGACGAGCGACATTCTATGGCTCAGAGGCAGTCAACGGTGTCCGTGTGAGTCCTTCTCTCGGTTTTGGCCTCTATCTACCCGTCCTTGCTGTGCCTGCCCTTGCTTCCGATTCCTCCTTCAGAGGGCGTCCGTGCACACCTTCCTTCCCTTTTTCTTTTCTCCTTCTTCCCTTTTCTTTCTACCGCCCTCCTTTCGTCTCCTTTTCCCTCTGTTGCTACATGCTGACTATTATTATAGCTATTCCTTCGCGCGCTGTTCCCAACGACCCGATCGCTCCCGAACGTCATCTTCTACGACAACAATTGTCACCTTAAACGGCATATCACAAAGCTGCACGACTGCCATTTTGAGATGTGCGCGCTGCCCGTCGATGTTTTCCACATGAAGTCGAAGCACAAGGAATCCGACGATTTTTGCGGCCAGTACTGCAATCCAGCTCTCTTCGAGGAGCTGATGGTGGGTGGTAAGTGGAGGTTCAATTCATCGGCTGCCGAAATGACGAATGCCTGGTTTGGGGGATTTCATTCGATTGTGCGTGAGATGCGTAAGGACCGTTATGATTTTTTTTAGATGAAATGCTCAGACGACGGAACACTATGATCGTCCATGGTCTTCACGCTCGTGGTGTTTCGTGTTACCAGATTCCGCGTTCATATTTACTTTCATAGTGTCGCTTTTTCTCATTCAGACTATACTGTATAACCATTAAATTGTGCTTCAATGTAATGTAGATCAAGATGTGGCTAGGATGCAATGAAGATTAGAAAAATAAGTATTGGAGAGTAAGTGAAAGACTGGCTGCATAAAATCATAGGAGCATAGTGGTTTCATAAGGGATACATACAACTCGGACAGGCCGTCTGGAATGGTTCTCGATCCTCGTTGAACTTGCTGCTAACCCCCTCTGAACTCCCACTTCAAATCTCGGTGATGATCCTGAGGTTCCGTACAAGGTCCTGCAGCTGGCGGAAGTCCAAATCATCATCGGCCGGAAAGGCCATCATCCCGAAAGAAGTGCTGAAAGCCTTCACCTCCATAGCACGCTCTCGTGTGCATTTGAGGTCATCTTGAATGAGCAAGGTAGCGGCCTCCGGAATAAGCACGCGGTGTGTAAACTGGATGGCTGGAATCGTCCAGATCAGCTGTGTGTCGGTGAGGTCGAACAATGTGATTAAGCTCCAAAACATTATCTCTCTTCCCTTGAGTCCATAGCTAACGAGCCGTTAGTGATCGATAACCGGCACAAAAGAGTGAAAGATAACATACTATCCAGTACCTGTGGTCTCGAAAGAACCATATTCACCTTCAATATCAAATGCATTATTGCTATTCATCGTGAACAGAGACTCCATGACATTGTTGTAGAATGGACAGGAGGTCGGATCCAACATTATGAGGCGCAAATCGAGGTAGATGCTGACAATATGGTGGGGAAGGATGGAAAAATCGATGTCCGGCCAGTCCCGGATTGACTTGTCAGCTTGTCCCGAAGCCTGAAACTCAAGATGATGGCGCTCGCAGTGCTCGCCAGTCTTGTAGTGAGGAACAACCTTGCGATGTGATGGATTAGGGTTCTCGGATATCCCACCCAGAGGATCGGGAGTGCTGATTGCATCCAGCGCATCGCGGAGTTTCTGAAGGATTTCCGAAGGATGTCCTGGATAAGGCTCGTCGCAATAAGGACAGAGCGGTTGGATTTCAGGTGCCTGCTTGTTTTCCGTCTCCTCTGCATCATGACTGATCATGCCTAGAGTGGACGGCTCACCACCCGTAGTCCTCCCAGCCCCCTCCTCTGATCTCCATGACATTCTATCAAGTTTCGCAGCCTCAGCAATCGACTCTTTCGATCGCGAGATGAAGTAACTCCAACCACCCAGTTCCAAGTGTCCCAGCTTTCGGAAGGCAGCCTCAAGGTCTCAATTCTCCCGGTAACTAGTCATAGCCTTGTTGTACGTTGACTTTGCATAGGTCTGACCAGGGAAAACCTTTGCAAAGGCGAGCTCCTGCCTTATGTGCGGGTTTCGTTGCTTTGACAAGATGATCATCCTTGCAAAACCATCGAAAATGTCGACGGCAAAATACGAGGATGGCCACGCTCGCACGGTCCCCCGGACTCTTCCATTTGCAAGGGGATATTTCGTATCAACAGAAGTGGTGGTGAAGGCATGGCTAGTACTGGGTGGTTGAGCTGGTTCGGGAGTTTGCAGCGCCAGGTGAGGTAAGGGCAATGCAGCCGTTCTCGAGGTTGCATCTGAGCTAACTGGCATGCGGATCTCTTCGGCATGTTTGCGGCCTACAGGTTCTCCGTTTTCTGAGATTGTCATCAGCGACTGATTGGTATTCCCCAACGCCGGGAACTGCCTAGATACGTCCTCCTCTTCCCCACGCAGGAGGTCACGCGCCTTCCACTTCAATCCAGCTTGAGCGCCTGGGCGAGAGCGGAAGCACAACTCGTCGTCGACATCTATCATGGGTCTGGGTGATGAAAGGGGATGCAGATTCCGATATGGCACCCCACGGTGGGTTGTAGACCGAAGGAAATAGGGTGCTGACGCTATTCATTTAGCTTTGCCGAAGGTCAAACTGGAATACTGAGGGCTGGGGAGACTGAACATCCTCTCCCCGACTGTAGAAAGGCTGTGCCTTGGTGTGGAATTGCTTACACCGTGAGTGCGTTTGGGTGTTCTTGGAGAGCGCAGGGTAGTTTCGAGAATTGGTTGATCTCGGTCTACAGATTCGGGTGGAGCTGTGCATCAACGCTTTGGCGAGTCTTGTGAACCTGACGTTTCATCCTCTAACAGCGTCCGATACCTCTTTCCTCCACGTGAAGTGAGTTTCCTCAGCCTTGCAATTTCTTCATCCAGCTGCGGGCAATCCTGAAGGCGGGGACCGTTGATCCCATTTGGAAGTACTCGATAAAGCAAGGTTTCGTCCGCTTGCACTTGGTAAGGCTGATCAATCCGGAAACAATCCCATCGGTCATGATCGGCATTGTACATTTCAACACACGAAGGAGGTGCCGAGTCTCTGTCTACCAAGATCCCTTCAAGAAGCTCCGGATGGTCTTTGAAACGAAAAAACGGGAACGATTGCAACAAAAGTGGGTATCCGACCGGAAGACAACCATCCTGTCGCAATTGTAAGTATCTATTGCCTTGAATGCAAACTCCCGAGCTCACCTTCTTCCATATGACAACTGTTACACTCTGCCGTGCTTGGGCTTGAGTCTCAAGGTAACTTTGTTTCCTTTCTGCTGCTCGATCCTTGGCATCTGTGCCAGCACGAAGCTTCTCGATCCATTCTGGGGGTGTCTTCTGCCATAGCGTTGAGATCGGGCGCGCATGACCAGATGCGGAGGGAGCTCCCTCAAAGTGTGAGGCTGGCAGTGCAGTTTGCAAGGCCGGCGGTGCGGAGTCAGAAGGTGCAAAGGGTTGTGTACCAGTACGTGGTGCTTCGTTCTCGTCTACCAGTACTGATTCCGAAGAGGATGAGATGCTAGAAATGACATTTGCGGGTGATTGCGTGGGCACTGTGCTGGAGCTTGCTGACGGCTGTGACGTAGGGGTGCTGATTAGATTTGTTGCAGATAGTGCACTTGTTCCTGCATGTGCTGATGCCGACATCAATGGTAATGTGACATTTTTCCCCTTGTGCCGGTAACGACATTCACTGCACTCAACCCGTTCGATACCGGCTACCTGTGCGCTAAAAGCGGCTTTCTGACAACACGCCTTGCAGAGCAGATACGTGCACTCGATGTGGCCTTTTGTACGACTGTTCTTCAACCGACAATCTGGACGAGTGCAGTAAATCCCTCCTCCAGGGCGACCAAGTGCGGCAATCTGCGCGGTCCTTGAGTTCTCGGGACCAACGATGGATCCTCCCTGGCTGTTCAACAAGCCCACTGCCTGACTGTTCAACGCTCCTGCATGCACCTGACTGATGGACACGTCCTCTGTCTGAAGAGTCGACCCAGAGCCTGCAGCTTGAGCATTTGAGCCCACGGCGTGAATCACGTCATTGATCGTGGTACCTCGAAAAGCACTAGATTGCGCAGAGGAAGCAGAAGCGGAAAGTGGTTGTGTAATTGATGGGGTGCCCTGCTGTCGCCAATGATGGGCATATGGAGACTTTGGAAGGTACATATCAAACATCTCGGGTTGCTTGTTGATGGTATCGACGATCGCATGTGCCGCAGCCTCCTCTAATGGATCTGTATGGAATATGACCGCTCTGCAATGCTTGTTCGAGCACTGATAGTACTAATTAGTGACACATCATTCAATGATCTGTATCTGTTAGGTCGGAGACCTATCACGTGCACCGATGCACGAAGGGGTCCCTAGGCTAAACCTCCACTGGTTCGTATAGTCGTAGACTTCAATGGATGAAGACAATGGATCGTCTTTGGGCTCTTTCGAGGAACTCGGGGTCGCTGTCGGCTTTGTTCTTGAAGAGATTGAGAAGGTGATCTTTGAGGTCTTCTCGATGATGAGGAGGAACCGGATGATCTTCTCCTGTCCAACAGATGACACGAGGGGGTGTCCAACTGAGAACATGGAAGGCAGCTAGCCCGGTATAGAAGCGGATGAGTAGAGGGAGGGGAGGGAAGGGAGACAAGTCCAGTGCTTCGTCAGACCGTGCAAAGAGTTTCTCAGATCTGACAGAGATCACGAAGCGTGGGCTAGGAAGGTAGCCAGACGCCGGGTGCAGTGCAGAGATTGAGTGTATTACAGGTGAACGAGCTGAGCTTCTTAGAAGCTCATCTCGGCTTTACATAAAGAAGTGTCTAGGGCAGGATCAAGATCTGGTCTGTGCGCTTCTCAGGTACCGAAGTCAACGATCGAGATCCGTAAGCTAGAATGCCTCATTGACCTGCCATGTAACCAAATATAGTAATCAGCTCACTAATGTCCATCCACATCTTTGATCGATCAGGAACCAGGAACTGGGGTCAGGAACCAATGTCTGTCCACATCAAGAATCAGGAACCAGAAGTCAGCGTTCATGCGTTAGCATGTAAATGGTAAGGAGTCATGGAAAGCGGTCCGAGTCTGCAACAAGTCCGAAGCACTTGACCAGCCCATCCATTCACGTGCGAAGCACGTGTTAGGACGCGGTCCTAACACTACCCCCTCTCTATACAAGTCTTCGGCGCTTGGCAGGTGCACCAATGGTAGGGGCGGGTCTCCTCAGATGAACTTCGTTGAAGGTGGGGATGCTCCGAGCGGGGTATCCGGTCCAGTTAGCGGTGTCGATTAAGTGATCCAACGCCTGCTTGTGGTATCCGTATTCTTCAGCCGTCCTATCCATCTGTAGACGAAGGCACCGGGACTGCGTGCGATGCCTGTCGTAGTCTTGAAGAAAGCCGCGCGCCGTAATGTCCATTCTCTGGCGAATGCCCGTGATTGGACATCCCATGACGAGATGGCCGGCGCGTCCGCATTCCCAGCAGGTACGAGTGGCGGGGTCGGTGGGTGGAGAAGGCGGGAGAGTAGGAGGGGTAGGCCAAACATTTTCGGAGTCCATGGCATCGGCGGGCCATCCCTCTTCAGTCGCGACAGGAACGTCCGGCGACTGGGGGGAGGTTTCGTTGACAACGATAGGATTGGAGAGGCTGTCGCCGAGTAGGGGGGGGGATGGGGACACAGCAGGGGGTGACGGGGGTGGTACCGGTAGCGGCCGAAATACCTGGCGATCCCGGACGACTTGTTCGGGGTCGTAAGGGGGGCTGGTGTTAAGACCTGGTCTTCGCACGTGATATGTCAGGAGGCTCCTGAGTCACTGAGGGACGTGCCAAATCCAAGTACGTCCGATAAAAGCACCAGCGGCTACTTGTGTGCGTAATTCGGGATGTACGAGGGATTCGTGATGATATTGTGTCTCTAGGAATGCACAAAGGTTTTCCCACAGATATGGAGGTACGACCTGATGCGGACCCGGATGGCAGTAGATATGCTGCCCACTAAAGTCAAGATAGAATACTGCTAGTCCTGTGTAGAACTCAGCCAGTATTGAGATGACGACTGAGTGGTTGAGGATGATAATGGAGAGAAGCGCAGGGCAAGTCAAACCGATGCTCAAGCAGATGTTCTATTGACAATCAATAATCTGGCCTACTGGCAAAGACTATGATGTAGCAGAGGTATGGCTAGTACCAAAGGTCAAGAGTAAGAACAGGTGGGGAGTAACAAAGGTGAACGAGCTGGCGATACAGGTATCTGGCTCGTTCTATATATACGCGATCCGCTTTAGGGCAAGATCTACAGAAGGTCTGTGCTCAAGGCACCAAATAGAAGTAAACGATCAACGATCGGAATGATGTAATCTATGATGCGATCAAGGAAGCATGATGCAATCAATGATGTCAGTGATGTAACTGATCGTTAACTCAGGAACGAAAGATAAGATAAGATAACTCAATGTCTGTTGGTGAAGTCAAGGGGTTGGTCACCGGGTATAGGTCATATCCGTTGGTCATAGACCGCATGTCATATGATCAGGTGATCATATATCATGTGTTATGAGCCGGCTCTTAACAGCTGGTGGGTTGCATGAATTCAGCGGTCTCCTCGTCGGTGGGCCGAAAGGGTTCTGCCGCTAGGAGATCAGGTTCGGTGTCGGCTGGGGGATCGACGGCCATGGGTTCCTCAACGTCGATCTGGTGAAACCCCTGTTCCTGTATATCCGGTTTGGTCATGACCCAGGGCCTAACGTTATCCTCCGGGGTACATCCGCCGGGCCAGTAGCACGCAATGGGGTGAACCCCTCGACTGTTAAGTGGGAAGGAGTGGGTCAGCAGTAGTCCCTTAGGGACGTACTCTTCGATCTCTAGACGTGCTCCATTATGTCCCGAGAAGCGGAACCAACGGATCGTGTTCTCCTTGTAGCGGATTCAAGCTAGTACGTTGAGCCAGGCTTGTATGGTGTGCGTCTGTATGAGGATGGAGCTGGTGGTAAATATCCCTCCCAGCCGGAAATTGACCATGTCGTTGCGGATGGCGGGGAGATTGATCAATCCTTTCATACGGTAGGAGGTGACGGTGAGGTTGGCGAGGAGGATGGCTTGGGTCTGGTTGAGCGGTCCCTAGAAAACCTGATAGGCTTGCGCCCAGACCACTTGCTGTAAATAGAAAAGGAAGGCACGGGGGTTCCTTAAGCCAGGCTGGTTCAGAATGATAGGTGCCTCGTCCTCGGCGAGCGTGAGGTGGTAGATGCTATGGTTCGTCTTCAGGTCCTGGTAGAGACGGATGTCGTGAAGGGGGTTGGGTATAGCGCGGATTCGGAGGCGAGGGTTTTCGTTGTGAATGGCGAAAGCCAACGGAGGAACGGCGATGTGGGGGTTTGGCATTTCGGCCGGGAAACGGGGAATAACAAACTCTGTAAGGGGATCCGCGACCGGGACGCCTTCCGAGGGGATGTCATCCTCGCTGTCGTAATCCGAGTCTGTGTCGTCAACGAGCGTGGGTGTGGTAGTAGGCGGGGAGATGGTGCGCAGGATGAAGGGGTTGGGGGAGGAGGTGTTGGAGGCGTGAGGGGAAGCGGTAGCGGAAGACATTCTGATGTTGCTAAGAATATAGCGGGGAGAGTTGTGTAAGAAGAGGTGTGCGGGGGCAAGGGACATTCAAGTTGTAGCTGGGATGCTGAGGAATGTTTCCGTCTGATGCAGGGTGTCTTTTATACGACAGAGGAGATGCCAATGGTGGCAGCGGCGTGAAGAGATCCGAGGACAAGGGCGATGGCGATGGAGACAGCGGTGAGAGCAAGAGCCGCGACGACGGTGTAAACAGCTACTGTGGATAGAGTGGGGTCGAAAGGGGTCATAGCCGTTTGCCTGGCCATGCCAATCCTCGGTTGGTCTGCTTTTGTAGCTCCTGGTATGCTTGAGTCCGCCAATTAGAGCTGTCCGATCGCTTCTGCTGTAGCTTTGATCGAGACGAGTCTATATTGGGCTTCTTTGGCTGTGCTTCTCGATTGTTGATCGTCGGTGGTGGCACTTTTGATCGATCAACCAGGGGCGGCCTCTTTAGCTGCGTCATTCGTTTGTTGATCTCTTCCATGATCTGGGGATAGCTAATCCTGTGGCGAGAAGCTTCTTTCCGATCGGATGCTTCTCGAGCTTCTTTCTGATTTGATCTTCTTCGGCTACTCTGTTGAGTTCTAATTCGATTACCAGGGCCAGAATGGAGGCTTCCATTCCTTTGACTGCCCGAGGGTGCCGGCGGTAGAAGTCCTTTATGGCTTCTTGTGCGTTAGTGACATTTGCCGCGGCTTCCCAAGAGTTGTCCGATTCCGGGTAGCCCTTCCATTTGATCAGGTACTGCAGGATCTTCCATCGTCCGAAGCGCCTAGCTCCGACAATGGCTTCGACTTCGAATTCTTCTTGTCCTTCGATCAGGTCCGGAGCCGGTTTAGGGTAGTTCGGGCCATAGACCTCGTTTTCCTTGTAGGGCGTGAGTCGACTAGCATAGAAGACGTCGTGAATGCGCTTCCAGCTGTTGGGCAGTTTCAACCTGAAGTTGACATTTCCTATGGTGTCAGTGATTTCAAATGGCCCAAAGTGTTTGGGTCTCAGCTTCTCTGATGGGTGATCGGTGTGGATGTTCTTCCCATCGAGCCATACTTGATCTCCTTTCTTGAAAGGCGGCAGGTTCGTTCCAAAACGGTTGTGCTGTATCCTCATGGCTTTGGCTGCAATTTCGAGGCTGGCTTGTGCTTCCTTCCTAGCACGTTGCAGAGCTTCGAGGCGAGCGTCGGCAGTGGGGACATTTGTGTTTCCGATGATGGCTGGGTAAGCCCGTGGTTGATATCCATGGAGAAGTTCAAATGGTGACTTCTGCGTGGCTGAGTGCTGATGGGTGTTGTGGGCATATTCCGCGTAGGGTATTAATCCGGCCCAATCATCCTGTGAAGAGCTGCAAAATGCTCTCAGGTATTGTTCTAGTTCCTGATTCATTCGTTCAGTAGCACCGTCTGTCTGTGGGTGATAGGCTGTGCTTAAAGCGGATTTGATTCCTAATTCTTTGAGCAGGGCTTGCGCTACTTTTGAAGCAAATTGAGTTCCTCTATCCGATATGATTTTATCTGGCAGTCCATAGCGTCTCCAGGTGTTTTCTAGCAAGATTTTGGCTGTTCCGTCAGAGTCGATGGTTTTCAGGCATGGAGTTATTACTGCAGTTTTGGTGAATCGATCGGTTACTACATGTAGCGAGTCGTATCCGTTTGATTCTGGTAGATCTGTAACAAAATCCATGGTTATTGTTCCAAAGGGTCGATCTGGGATTTCTGTTGGTTGTAGGGGCACCATGGTAGGATGTGTGTCGTTCTTGGTGGATTGACAGATGGCGCATCCTTCCACATATTGGTGAACTGTGTTTGATATTCCTGGCCAAGTGAATTCTTGTCCGACTAAGGCTAGAGTTCCCCTTTGTCCTGGATGTCCTGCCGCTAGATTGTCATGATTTAGTTTGATGATATCTTGACAAAGTTGTTCGTTTCGAGGGGTATTTATCTTTCCTCGGTGAAGGATCAATCCTTCTTCTTCGTTCCATTCTTGTAAACCTTTCTTCATATTTCGAGGTCCTAAGGTTTTGATCTTGGCTAGAGTTTCTAGTAGCCATTCGTCTTTCCTATTTTCTTCAATGATTCGTTTCCGGAGGTCGTCATCTATTATGGTAACGCCTCCTGTTAGGACCGCGTCCTAACACGTGCTTCGCACGTGAATGGATGGGCTGGTCAAGTGCTTCGGACTTGTTGCAGACTCGGACTACTTTCCATGACTCCTTACCATTTACATGCTGATGCATGAACGCTAACTTCTGGTTCCTGATTCTTGATGTGGACAGACATTGGTTCCTGACCCCAGTTCCTGGTTCTTGATCGATCGAAGATGTGGATGGACATTAGTGATCAGATTACTATATTTGGTTATATGGCAGGTCAATGAGGTATTCTAGCTTACGGATCTCGATCGTTGACTTCGGTACCTGAGAAGCGCACGGACCAGATCTTGATCCTGCCCTAGACACTTCTGTACGTAAATAGCCGAGATGAGCTTCTAAGAAGCTCAGCTCGTTCACCTGTAATACACTCAATCTCTGCACTGCACCCGGCATCTGGCTACCTTCCTAGCCCACGCTTCGTGATCTCTGTCAGATCTGAGAAACTCCTTACACGGTCTGACGAAGCACTGGACTCGTCTCCCTTCCCTCCCCTCCCTCTACTCATCCGCTTCTATACCGGACTAGCTGCCTTCCGCGTTCTCAGTTGGACACCCCCTCATGTCATCTGTTGGACAGGAGAAGATCATCCGGTTCCTCCTCACCATCGAGAAGACCTCGAAGATCACCTTCTCAATCTCTTCGAGAACAAAGCCGACAGCGACCCCGAGTTCCTCGAAAGAGCCCAAAGACGATCCATTGTCTTTATCCATTGGAGTCTACGACTATACGAACCAGTGGAGGTTTAGCCTAGGGACCCCTTCGTGCATCGGTGCACGTGATAGGTCTCCGACCTAACACCTCCTCGTCCAGTTGCCCTAATGTGAAGTATTTGATGAGGGTCCCAACTGTTGTCTGTATTGATGGCATTGATTTCTGCAAAAGGTCTTCAGATCTTTTCTGTGTTATTGAAAAGTTTGGGCTCCAAGAGTGTTTCGCCTGAATTGTCAAATTCCACCCCCTTTTTATGGTCTGGACGCCGTGACAGACCGTCGGATTTATTAGTGACTCCTGCCTTGTGCGTCAACTTGTAGTCGAAACGCGAGAGGTAGAGTGACCATCATGCTTGTCGACGGTTTAGTTTCTGGCTTGAACGGAACCATTCGAGGTTCTTGTGGTCCGTCCAGACGTCTACTGGGTGGTTGGCGCCCTCCAAATAGTGTCGCCAAGCTTCAAAAGCTCGAACGACCACCAGCAACTCTTTATCATAGATTGGGTAGTTGCGTTCTGTTAGTGAGAGCGATGATACGCTAGAGGTGGCTCTAAGTGCCGAGCACAACACCAAAACAACCTCTAATGCAAAGGGGTGCTGGAGCTAGTATCTGATACACAAGGAATCGTTAGTTAGGACCTGAGAAAGCGGGGGCGCACTGTAGAATAATGAGAAGGGTGAGATTAAAGCGCCCGAACGGTTTCGGGACTGCACCGAACGCCAACCGAACGTTTGGTCGGTCGAGTCGGGCCGAGGAGTCAATCGATGACGAGAAGGTAGTGTCGCGACTGACAACTACGTGCTTCAAGAGCCACACGGGACTCTGACAATATACGAGGGGGACGAGAGGTATGAGCGAAGAGACGAGTACGAACGCGAACGAGACCAAATGATGAGGATGACAAGTTTTCGGAAGTCGACGAAGATAATTTCAATGGTTGAGACGAGTGTGAGTGAGCTCTGAACTGTGGGGTGCGGAAAGCTGCTTTATTCCAGAGTTGTATGTAGGTTTTTATAGTAAACAGAGCCCCTAAGTAAAATATCGAACAAGACATGAGAGTAGATGTCGAATGGGCGCCAAGCCCTAGCGACCAGAGAAGATAAGAAGGTAGGTGAGATGTCCATATGGGTTCTGAAGGTGATAAGGTAAAAGTTAATCAGCGATGGCGAAATCCCGAACGTTCGGGATCTGTCGCCCGAGCGTAGGTAGCAGGAACAGGTGTTGGAGAACCAATGAAAATAAGCAGGAAGTAACGTACGACCAGGGTGGCCAAGTAATGGTGCAAGATCACATTTGACCGACCATGTGGAAGTCGGGAAGATAAGCGATAAGGACCGACCGACTCACAGAGCACATCGGCCGACCCGGAATACTGGCTCCGACCTCGTAAACACCTATTGTAATACTCCTGTGCGGTTATGGTAAGTATGTGACGTGTGAGCGAACTGACCCAAGTGCTGCCGAACGTCCTTCGGTGACTTGCGGTCGATCAGGTAGGGACCAACCGTGTTCGGTGTGAGTTGGTGTCTTCGGTACTCGTCTAGCGTTGTTCGGTATCTCCCCAAAGCTTCCCGAATACCTCCCTCAGACCCTAGCGCGGGTGCATGCTCATCAGCGACTTGGATATATAAGCACATGGGTGCCATTTTCCATCTTTGGCGACTTGTGATAAAACTGCTCCGGTGGCGAAGTCGGAAGCGTTGCATTCAATGCGAAACGGGTTCCTTGTGTCTGGCATAACGAGCACCAGAGATTCTGTAAATATTCGTTTTAGCGTTTGAAATGCTTCTTCGCATGCTGGTGTCCAATCCCAGGTGCGTTCCTTCTATGTTAGCTCAAATAGCGGTCTTGCTATCTTTGAGTAATCTTTGATAAACCTGCGATAAAAGTTGCAAAAACCTAAAAATGATTGCACTTCTTTGACCTTTCCCGGAGTTGGCCAGTCCATAATGCCGGCCACTTTAACCGGGTCCATTTCCAGATGTCCATGTGATATAACATATCCAAGGTAGTTGATTTTCTTTTTGTGGAAGTGGCACTTCGAGGGTTGTAGGTACAGATCGTTGTCCTGTAGGATCTGTAAGACTTTTCGAACTGTCTTGATGTGGTCGTCCATTGTTTTAGAGAATACTAGGATGTCGTCCATATAGATTGCTACTAATCCGGCGTAGATGAGGTCTTTGAAGAGGGCATTCATCATAGTTTGGAACGTTGCCGGCGAGTTGGTTAATCCAAAGAACATCACCAGAGGTTCGTACATTCCTAAATTGGTGACGAACGCGGCTAGTTTCTCGCTTCCTTCTTTCATGTGTACGTTGTTATATCCTATATCGACATCCATTAGTGAAAAGTATATGGCTTCGGCTAGAAGGTCTAGTAATTCTTGAATGATCGGCAAAGGGTACTTGTTCTTGATTGTTATTTCATCGAGTTTGCGATAATCCATTACTGGTCGTAGTTTCCCATTCTTTTTCTTGATGAAGAAGAATGGGGATGCCATGTGCGATTTGGATTCTCTGATGAATCCTTTCTGGAGGTTTTCGTCTATGAATTTCTTGAGTTCCACTTGCTCTCCAGGGCTAAGACTGTATAGCTTGGGTTTGAGCGAGTGATCCATTCCTTCCTTGATCTCTATTTTGTGATCCCAGGGTCGAGAGAGCGGTAGCTGTCCCTTTGGTCGGCCTTCGAAAACCTTCCTATAATTCCAGTATTCCCTCAGCACTATCTCTTCGAAGGATAGTTTGGGTTTCCCTTTGGCGGCTTCTTCTGCAAGTCTTTGCGAGTTGGTGTGCTTTGTTGGTTTCCCTGTCGGTGCTTTGGCAGGTTTGCTTCCTTGTGCCGGTGTGTTGGCGTATGGAAGTTCCGTGGTTTCGGCGCGATGTATATCGACACCTTCTTCGGAGTCGTTGTATAATTCCAGTGCCTGTAATGTTCCCGTATCCAGGCATCTAACGAGATAGACTCCATCTTCTTCAAGATCCTTGGAGGGAAGTGCCGGAAGTCCGTCACCGTCCTCCGGAACGTCTTCTTCAGCCCATGTCGGAACCTTATAATTTCTGGTTTGGGCCTTCAGACGTTCGGCATTCAACCTTCGAGTTGTGAACTCCGGACTTGTAGGTATTGTCCGCGGATGTGGTACTGTGGTGTTTCCCACTTTCCGACCTGGTACTGCTTTTCCCGGCTTTTGCACTAGTATTGAGTAGTCGCCCGTTTGCGGTACTGTTTCCATGCGCCGTATGCTTGGTTTAGGACGTCCTGGTTTTCTTGTAGCTCTTTTAGCTTTTACTGGTCCTCCTTTTATTTGGCAGGAGGGCGGGCATTTGGTAAAGTGTAGCCCGTAGGCATGCCAGTCGACTTCTGGGTTATGTTCTAATAACCAGTCGGTTCCTAAAATGACGTCCTCTTTTCCTATTTCTGCGATATATAATCTTGCTGATTCTGTATGCGACCCCCCTTTTTCGCCTAGAACCTGTAATTTGAGGTTGGCGAATCGTGTAATAGGTCCTCCTTTGAACTCGGTGTTCTGGACCGTACTGACTGGGATAGGGGCGGGGGTTTTGTGCGTAGTGATTCGATGCGCTTCTACGAAGCGAGGGTGCGTGAAGATTCCAGTGGCCTCGCTGTCCACTAGTGCCTGTGTAGCAGCTTTTCTATTCTTGCCTATGAGCATTGTCTCGAGTCAGAGTGATGGTGCACCATGTGATTTCATTTCCGAAAGATACAATACATCTGGATGTCCATGCTCTTGGTCAGCATCTTTACTGGCCAGAGGAGCATACCGATTTCCTGCAAGAATCCTACTCTCCACATCCACTGCCGATGGGAGAGGCCTTAAAAATTCTTCGAGTCGCTAAAGGCTCGAACTTCCTCAATTTCTTCCATGCTGAGTCCCATCATCATTTGACGGATGTGGTTGACTCTGTTTTTGCCTTCCTCGACGTCTTCATCGTCGAATTGTCCTTCGTCCATTTCTGCTTCACGCACCGGTCTGCGACGGGGGGCTGGAATCTTCTCTTGGGTCGAGAAGGACAGTTGCGCGCCATGTGCCTGGGCTTTTTGCAAAAGAAGCACTTGCCTTCTTTGGCAAGTCGATCTCTTTCTGCCGGAGTAAGTTTCTTGAAGCGAGTTTGGACAGCGTCGGCCTCCATTTCCGCTGCATCTACATCCATAGGTTCGTATTGGGGCTCCCTGTCGTGTCATGGGGGTGCCCTTTCGTCGTAAAATGTACGTGGAGTGTAGATTTGGAATTTGCCTTTTCGGAGGTCGTATGCTCGGTCCCTTGCAATGTGCATTCTTTCATGTTTCTTGGCCTTCTCGACTAGTTCTTCCCATGTCCTGTCTACAGAGGGATCTTCATAAATCCCTTTTGCCAACTCCCACTTGAGTCCTCACAGGAAATGGGTTTTCTTGGTTTCTCCGTCTACACCGGCAAGCACCGCGAGCTGTTCAAACAGCTGAAGGTAGGTGTTAAATGATTCCTTTCCCTGATTGACTCGGGCCAGTTTGTCGCGAGCATCGGCTTCTTTGTTGAACTCCTCGAAGTCGGTGGCTATCTTTTTGCGGACGGATGTGAAGCCGACCGTGTCTGCCCAAGTGTATTTGTGCCAATCCTTTAGCGTGTTCCTGGCCTGAGTGAAGTTCCTTGCCCATATCCCTGCAGATCCTTCCTTCATGTACGATAGAGCATAAGCGATTTTGGCGAATTCGTTCGCATAATCCTTCTTCCTGGCCAGGAACATCAGGTCGATTTCGTGGAGGAATTGCTCGGTTCGTTTTCTGTTTCCACTGAAGGTGGTGGGTTTGGCCATAGCTGGTCCCTTGGACTCATTACTTCCAGTATCTGCCCACATTGTATCAGGCGGGGACTCTGGATTGTTAGGCGGTTCCGGATTTCCACTTGGTGTTTCAAAATACTCCGGTTCGGGGACAAACTCCGGTGTTGGGGCTCGGAAGTCTTCTTTGGGAGTGGTTTCCTGTAAGGGGGATGTAGCGGGCGTGTTTCTTCTAGAGATTCGACTTCCACTGGCTGTTTCTCTGGGTAGAGTATGTATGTGCGGTCTTGGCGAGTCACGATGCCTATTTGCCAGTGATTCAGGCTTGTCGAAGGTCTTTCTTGCAATGTAGTCCTCGACCTTAATGAGGTGTAGGTCGGGTCCTGCGTGGACGGTCTTTTCTCCCCAAGTCGGGTATTCGTATCTGCTTTCTCCTCGTTGGTGGAAGAATCCGGTGAGGATTCCCGCGTAGTAGAAGTGTGCTTTCCTTTCGTCGTAATAAAGTTGATCCTTGTCGACGTCTTCGGGTAAATCTCCGTAGATTTCTGCTGGGTCTGTTCTGTAGCCGGAAGGATATCCTGCTGTGACTTCGTCCGTTGTGCTTTATTCTTTGAAGAAGAAGGGTACTGCCTGTCTTCTTCCAGCTTGTAATGCTTCTTGTAAGTCTGGGTCCCTTTTGATAATTTCGTTGATGGAAATATCAATTTGGTCGATGAGTTGGATGATCTCGGAGAATGTGTGTCCCGAGATGAGGGTTCGGAGATGATAAGTTTTGTGGGCGAACTCTCCTCTTCTGACAATAAAAACGATCCCTTCGATTTCTGTTCGGACTGGCGGAGAGTTAGGGGCTTCCAGTGTGTTTTCCTAGGTTGAGGAGAAGGTCCAGTGGATGAGGATTGAGACGTGGTCTCTGTTCTCCTTGGTGTTGACGAGTTCCGCTCTGATCCCGTCTGCGTCGATATTCCTTGCGATGGTTCTTCTGAGATCGGGGATAACGGCGACGGGGAAATCGTCTGGTCTTCCGTCGTGTATCTCGACGCAGTTCCTCGCTCTGATGACGTCGGGCTCTCCGTTGTCCGTGAGGGTGAACAGTGTCTTTGGTTTGTTGATGAAGCAAATCCCGGAAAATTGATATCCAGTTTTATTGAGGTCTATAAAGATTTTGGGTGCTTGCTGTAGCCTGAGTGTGGCTATTCCTGAATAAACCTTTCCTGGGTTCCGGTGTCTTGCAACTTCTATAGATCTGGGGTTGTTTATTCTTCCTTGAGGAGTCGCTGCTGGGGTCGCTGTTAGGTTTACTCTGTTGGCGATTGCTAGAATGTTGTTGACCAATGAGAGAAAGAGCTGTTGCTGTTGGGGATCCAGCTTGAATAGGGTAGGGATAAAAGAGCTCGTTCAAGTGTTAGGTCGGAGACCTATCACATGCACCGATGCACGAAGGGGTCCCTAGGCTAAACCTCCACTGGTTCGTATAGTCGTAGACTCCAATGGATGAAGACAATGGATCGTCTTTGGGCTCTTTCGAGGAACTCGGGGTCGCTGTCGGCTTTGTTCTCGAAGAGATTGAGAAGGTGATCTTCGAGGTCTTCTCGATGATGAGGAGGAACCGGATGATCTTCTCCTGTCCAACAGATGACACGAGGGGGTGTCCAACTGAGAACATGGAAGGCAGCTAGCCCGGTATAGAAGCGGATGAGTAGAGGGAGGGGAGGGAAGGGAGACAAGTCCAGTGCTTCGTCAGACCGTGCAAAGAGTTTCTCAGATCTGATAGAGATCATGAAGCGTGGGCTAGGAAGGTAGCCTGACGCCGGGTGCAGTGCAGAGATTGAGTGTATTACAGGTGAACGAGCTGAGCTTCTTAGAAGCTCATCTCGGCTATTTACATAAAGAAGTGTCTAGGGCAGGATCAAGATCTGGTCTGTGCGCTTCTCAGGTACCGAAGTCAACGATCGAGATCCGTAAGCTAGTGTTAAGACCTGGTCTTCGCACGTGATGTGCCAGGAGGCTCCTGAGTCACTGAGGGACGTGCCAAATCCAAGTACGTCCGATAAAGGCACCAGCGGCTACTTGAGTGCGTAATTCGGGATGTACAAGAGATTCGTGATGGTATCGCGTCTCCAGGAATGCACAAAGGTTTTCCCACAGATGTGCGGGTACGACCTGATGCGGACCTGGATGGCAGTAGATATGCTGCCCACTAAAGTCGAGATAGAATACTGCTAGTCCTGTGTAGAACTCAGCCAGTATTGAGATGACGACTGAGTGGTTGAGGATGATGATAGAGAGAAGCGCAGGGCAAGTCAAACCGATGCTCAAGCAGATGTTCTATTGACAATCAAGAGTCTGGCCTATTGGCAAAGACTATGATGTAGCAGAGGTATGGCTAGTACCAAAGGTCAAGAGTAAGAACAGGTGGGGAGTAACAAAGGTGAACGAGCTGGCGATACAGGTATCTGGCTCGTTCTATATATACGCGATCCGCTTTAGGGCAAGATCTACAGAAGGTCTGTGCTCAAGGCACCAAATAGAAGCAAACGATCAACGATCGGAATGATGTAATCTATGATGCGATCAGAGAAGCGTGATGCAATCAATGATGTCAGTGATGTAACTGATCGTTAATCCAGGAACGAAAGATAAGATAAGATAACTCAATGTCCGCTGGTGAAGTCAAGGGGTCGGTCACCGGGTATAGGTCGTATCCGTTGGTCATAGACCGCTTGTCATATGATCAGGTGATCATATATCATGTGTTATGAGCCGGCTCTTAACACCACCCCCTTTCTAACCTCGGCCTCACATATAGCGCAATGGGTAATGGTCGATTGGGTTGTGCGATATGTAGGCCAAGGCAGAAGTCGGGTAGTGCTTTGCAATGATAGAGTGGGGATTGACTAGGCGTGAGTCAGGCGAAGGGGAAAGCATAATGATGCGTGGTCCGGGACGTTGGTTTGACTAGCGTCTAGCCGGTGTCGATGGGCGTGGCATAGGTGGAACCGGGAGTGACGGTAAAGACGGTGATGAGGAGGACTCAGGACTAGTAGGGAAAACCTGAGGGGACGGTTCCGACGGTGTATGTGCGTATGTGTCAATGTCTTGCAGGGCGCGGAGCGCGAGTTCGAGCATGACTTTGACTGCGTTGTATATGGCAACGCGCGGGTTCCGTTCGTCAGGCATTCTCTTTGGGGGTCAAAGAGAGATCTTGGTACAGCTCTGGGTTATTGTACCACTTGCTGTCTAGTAGAGGGGGTGCGAGTAGAGGGTGGTCAAGGGAGAGTGGGGAGATTCCGTGTGTTGGGCTCTCTAATATAGGCCCTTCTTCGTTTGGTCCTGCTTGGCCAATCTGCTGGGTTTGAATCTCTTGCCATCGCTGTTCCTCTCTGGATGTTTCTGGTTCCAACTCCGCGATAGGTGATCGGCCAAGATCATCTCTGGTGTCCATGGCATTGGGATCGATAGTTAATCGGCCAAGATTACTGTCGGTGTCCTTCCACAACAATTCGCTGGTTGGAGTGGTTCTCCAAGGGGCTTCGTTCGTCGAAGCGCTGCCCGCTGTGCTCGAGTGGGGCGTAGGGTATCCTGTTTCCTGCGGTATCGTAATAGATAGCGCTGGCCGTTCTGTGTGTGTGTTTAGACTGTCAATATCCATGCCACCTGGTAGCCGTCCAGGGGTGTCTTTAATTGATAGGTCTCCTATTTCTTCGGCCATGTCGAATTTTCGTTGCTCGTCTTCAGAGGTTATCTGTATATCTCCGTCAGAGTCGGGGGTATTAGGGGTACGAGGGGGTGTGTCCTCGTCTGAGTCAATGTCTCTTGCCGAGACGCACCAGGCGCCGCTTCCATATGGTGTGTATGGTGTGGGGGGCGTTCGTTTCGCGGGTGCGGAAGAAGGGGTGAGTCCTGTTGATGAGTAGGACATTTCTGATCCTGTCCCTTCTTCTTCTTCGGGGTTCGTGGAGAGGGGTCCTTTCCTCCATTCTCCATTGACGCTGTCTAGGTCCATGGCGTCCTCGTATTCTTCTCCGTCCGGCGAGTAATCCGAGCCTTCGTCCATGTAGTCTTCATCGGCGTTTTGATAAGACGTGTCTCCTAATTCCGGCGTGTGAACCGAGCCTTCTTCTGATCCGTCGTCTTCGTCGGCATTTTGACGAAGTGAATCTTTTTTCCAAGCAAGTCCCTTGGTCATTTGTCTCTCCAGGTCCTTGACTGCGCGGTATCTCCAATTTGATACTTGTTCATCCGCATTCTTCCTGGCCCATGTTGATTTCTGGGATTTCCTTGACTCGTGTTTGACTCCAGGGGAATATGTCGATGTGCGAGAGGAAGAGGAAGGGGCCACCTTCGTTTCCTGAGCGCGTTCGCGTTTATTCGTCTGAGTGCTCTTTCCTAGACTCTCTGTGTCGTAGGTGAGGTTCTTCCCTTGTCGATGCATAATGATCTGTCCACTGGGTAACAATGGTTGGGCTTTCTTGAGTCCCAACCTGATTTCCGCCGGCGTTGCGCCGGTAGCTAGGAGCCGTCTTCCTAGCTTTGTTTTCCTGAGCTTTCGCCTGTATTCTTCATCCACCATGGATGCTCGTATGTGTGCGACCGTGGCTCCCGCGGCTAGTAGTTTCTTCCCTATTGGGTGAACGAGTAACTTGCGCCTTATGGATTCTTCCTGTATAGCGGTTTCTGCCTGTTTAACCGTTAGTCCTGCGCCTAGTAGTTTCTTTCCTGCTGGTGTCTGTGTCAGCTTCCGTCTCGAGGTTTCTTCCTGTATTGTGGTCTCCGCTTGTTTGACCGTTAATCCTGCGTCGAGTAGTTTCTTCCCTGCCGAGGTCTTCATTAGCCGAATTTGTCTGTCGCACAGTTCCACTATCTGGTTTCTGTCGAGTGCGAGTTGTAATTCCCGAGTAGACGGCCCCATGCCTCGGACTGCCAGTGGGTATTTCCTGTGGAAGTCGCTAACTTCCTCCTTTGCGTTCTTGACCGCGTCCGCTGATTCCCATGAGTTGTCGGATTCCGGGTACCCTTTCCATTTGACTAGGTATTGTAGGGTCCTCCAACGCCCAAAGCGGCGGGATGCTATAATTCTTTCGACCTCAAATTCTTCCTGTCCTTCGATGAGGTCGGGTGGAGGTTTCCTATAGTTTGGACCGTGAGTGGTGTTCTCCTTGTACATGGTTAACCGCGAGGCATGGAAGACGTTGTGTATCTTCCTCCAATTCTTCGGCAACTCTAGTCGATAGTTAACCGTTCCTATGGTGTCCAAAATCTTGAATGGCCCAAATCTTTTTGGCCTTAACTTCTCCGAGGGGTGATCCGTGTGTATGTTCTTCCCGTCGAGCCATACTTGATCGCCTTTCTTGAATGGGGGAAGTTCTACCCCAAACTTGTCGTGCTGAGTCTTCATGGATTCTGCTGCAATTTCCAAACTGGCCTTTGCTTCTTGCTGTGCTTTCTTTAACAGTTCTAGGCGTTTGTCGGCAGTGGGTACATTTGTGTTTCCGACAATTGCAGGGTAAGCTCTTGGTTGGTATCCATGAAGGAGCTCGAATGGCGAGATCTTTGTCGCCGAGTGCTGGTGTGAGTTGTGGGCATATTCTGCATAGGGAATAAGTTCGGCCCAGTCGTCCTGCGTGGAGCTGCAAAATGCCCTGAGGTATTGCTCCAGTTCCTGGTTCATCCGTTCCGTTGCTCCATCCGTCTGTGGGTGGTAGGCCGTGCTAAGGGATGACTTGATTCCTAATTCTTCTAGTAGCGCCTGTGCTACTTTAGACGCAAATTGTGTTCCGCGGTCCGAAATTATCTTGTCCGGTAATCCGTACCGTCGCCATGTGTGATCTAAGAGTAATTTCGCCGTTCCGTCGGAATCGATCGTCTTTTTGCAAGGGGTGATGATCGTTGTCTTCGTTAACCGATCCGTGACCACGTGTATTGAGTCGTATCCATTTGACTCCGGGAGATCTGTAATAAATCCATTGTGATTGTTCCGAATGGTCGGTCCGGTATCTCCGTAGGCTGTAACGGCACCATTGTCGGGTGTGTGTCGTTCTTTGTTGATTGACATATTGCGCATCCTTCCACGTATTGTTGTACCGTGTTAGACATTCCAGGCCAAGTATAGTCTTGACCAACTGACGCCAGGGTACCTCTAACTCCTGGATGTCCCGCTGTTCGGTTGTCGTGATGCCGTTTGATTATGTCCCTTCGTAGTTCTCCGTTTGACGGTACGTAAACCTTTCCGCGATGTAGTACGAGGCCGTCCTCTTCGTTCCATTCCTGCAAGCCTTTCTTGAGGGATCTTGGTCCGAGTTCATTGACCTGTTTCAGTATTTCCAATAGCCAGGGGTCTTCCCTGTTTCCTGTTATGATGCGGTCCCTAAGCTCTGTCTCGATCATGGTAACCGTCGTTCTTCCCGTTGCCCTAAGGTGGAAGATCTTTTGTGGATCGAGAGGTTCTATCAGATCTGTTGCGCCGAGATGGACAGATCTGATGTTCGTTGCTTCTGTGAAGGGGGTCCGGGAGTTTGGCTGGGTTGTTTTATCGAAAATTTCCGGCCCGAGGAGGACTTCTCCCGAATTGTCTAATTCCACCCCCTCTTTATGGTCTGGCCTCCGAGACAGACCGTCTGATTTATTCGTGGTCCCCGCCTTGTGTGTGAGTTTGTAGTCGAAGCGTGACAAATAAAGCGACCACCGGGCTTGTCGACGATTTAGTTTCTGTGATGTCCTGAACCATTCCAGATTCTTGTGATCGGTCCAGACGTCGACCTGGTGTGTGGCGCCTTCCAAGTAATGTCTCCATGCTTCGAACGACCGTACTACCGCCAGAAGTTCCTTGTCGTATATTGGGTAGTTTCGTTCTGCGGGTGCAAGGGATTTCGATATATAGGCACATGGGTGCCACTTGCCGTCCTTGGCCTGTTGCGAGAGTACTGCACCTGTAGCAAAATCAGAGGCATCGCATTCGATGCGGAATGGCTGTTCCGTATCCGGCATGATTAGTACAGGTGACTCGGTGAATGCTTCCTAAGCTGTTGGAAGGCCTGCTCGCATCCTGGGGTCCATACCCAGGCGTGTTCCTTCTGTGTTAACTCGAATAGCGGTCGTGCTACTTTCGAGTAATCCTTTATAAATCTGCGATAAAAATTGCAGAATCCAAGGAAGGACTGTACTTCCTTGACGCGAGTGGGCGTCGGCCACTGCGCGATTCCTTCTACCTTGACTGGATCCATTTCCAGGTGTCCATGCGATATGACGTACCCCAAGTACGTTAGTTTATTCTTGTGGAAATGGCATTTCGATGGCTGCAGGTAGAGATCGTTGTCCTTCAATATTTGGAGGACCTGCCGTACGATTCGGATGTGTTCTTCCATGGTCTTGGTGAATACCAAGATCGTCCATGTAGATCGCAACCTTCCCCGAGTAGATGAGGTCCTTGAAGAGCGAGTTCATCATGGTTTGGAAGGTGGCCGGCGAGTTCGTTAATCCGAAGTACATGACGAGGGGTTCGTACATTCCTAGATTCGTTAGGAATGCCGCCTTGTGAATATCCTTCTCAAACATCTTTATGTTGTTGAAACCTGTGTCAACATCCATAAGCGAGAGGTATTCCGCATCCTTGAGTAGGTCTAAAAGTTCCTGGATTATCGGCAGGGGGTACTTGTTCTTCACGGTTATTCGTTTAACCGTCGATAATCCATGACTGGCCGCAATTTTCCGTTCTTCTTTTTGACGAAAAAGAAGGGTGATGCGATGTGTGACTTGGATTCCCTAATGAATCCCTTGGCCAGATTTTCCTCGATAAATTTCTTGAGCTCGGCCTGTTCGATAGGACTTAGACTGTAGAGTTTGGGGCGTAACGAGTGTTCCATGCCCTCCTTGATGTCAATATGATGGTCCCATGGTCTTTCCGGTGGGAGCCGTCCTTTGGGTCGTCCGGTGAATACTTCTTTGTAGTCCCAGTATTCCTTTGGTACGATTTCTTCGAATGATAACTCCGGCTTTCCTTTGCGGCTTCTTCCGCTAAGCGCTGTGAGTTAGTATGCTTGGTCTGTTTCTTTGGTTCCAGCCCGAGCGGGTCTTCGCGCTTGCCCCTAGGTTGCGACTTATCCTTGAATTCTTTGCGCGCGTCCCAAGGCTGCGACTGATTTTCCTTGTCTTCATGCGTGCCCCTAGGCCGCGATTTGTCTTCGCGCGTACCCCAAGGTCGCGACTTTTCTTCGCGCATGCCCCAAGGCTGCGACTTTTCCTGGGTTTCGGCTCTGTGGATGTCTACTCCTTCCTCGGAGTCGTTGTATAGTTCCAGTGCTTCTAGAGCTCCCGTTTCTAGGTACCTGACGAGGTATACTCCATCTTCGTCTAGGTTCGTGGAGGAAAGTGCGGGCTTGCCGCTACCGTCTTCCGTTGCATCTTCTTCGGCCCATGTGGGGGCTTCCATTTGTTTAGCCCGAGTGCGAAGATGCGCATTCAACCTTCGGGTTGTGAACCCCGGATCTTTAGGTATTGTCCGCGGATGTGGTACTGTAGTGTTTCCCACTTTCCGGCCTGTCCTAGGTATTCCCGCCTTTTGTGATGGGATGCTGTAGTCCCGGCGCTGATAGCCCTCGGCTTCTATCCTGTTCTCCTCGAGGGTGGGGAATATTGTTTTCTTCCTAAAGGCTCTTTTGGCCTTGACCGGCCCTCCTTGTATTAGACAGGAGGGTGGGCATCTCGTGAGGTGCAGCCCGTAGGCATGCCAGTCGACTTCTGGGTTGTGCTTTAACAACCAGTCGGTTCCTAGAATCACGTCCTCCTTTCCTATGTCCGAGACAAATAGTAAGGTTCGTTCCTGGTGCGTTCCGCGATTTTCTCCGTGAATGCGAACGCCTATGTTTACCCGTGCGGTAATGTTTCCTAGTGATTCTCCTCCCACATGATTTATGGGGATGGGTCGAGTGGGGATGGTCGCAACTCGATGTTTCTCTACGAACCGGCGATTAATGAAGTTGCCGGTTGCTCCGCTGTCGATTAGCGCAGTGGTCCTTGCCGTCCTATTGGATCCTATGAGATCTATCTCAATTCGAAGTGATGGTGCCCCTGTTTTCACAATCTGAGAGATCGAAGAGATCGAGATGGCTGGTCTGGGATCTTCTTCGACTTCTGCTTCTTCGCATAAGTGTGCGATTGGCGAGAACCGATTGCTTGTCGGAATAGGCGTTGGCTGGCGCCTATCCGAGATCTGTTCCAAGAGATGCTGTATCTCCGAAGCTTCCGTGAGCTTCTTTTCCTGGTATCGGTTCCGTTCTGGGGTTCCTTGCATCCTTTCCCATAGGGTTTTCTTCGGCTTCTTGTTCCTTCGGTTTGGGCAGTTTCTTGCCCAGTGTCCCGGTTCACTGCAACTAAAACAAATGTCGTTGTCAGTACCTTCGCGCTTCCTTTTCCTTCCCTGGTATGGCGATAGGATTGGTCTGTAAGCTTCTTGAAAAGCTTCTTCTTCCATTGACTCCGCGTGCTTTCCTGTTTGAGTTATTAGATCTTCAAAATGATCTGGTACTCCGTCCTGAAGGACTCGCACGGCGAGTTCTTTCTTGAGTCCCCTCAGGTAGTATTTCTTTTTGAGTTGGTCGTCTGCTCTGGCTAGGAGGGCGACCGCCCCGAAACCTCTGCGTGTACTGGACCCAATTTCTGTTTCCTTGAGTGACTTTCAGTAGTCGGTCTGGTACGCTGGGCAGTCGAAAGGCTTTGTCCGGGGGTTCCGGTTCCGGGGTCTTGGCGGTACTCATCTTCGCTGGCTGGGCGAAGGTTGGAGTAGTGGGGCGTGATCCGGATGGAGATAGGGAACGTAACGTATCCGTCCCTTTCGAGTAGGTATCGATATGGAGGATGATGGAGTAGCGGTCTGAACAAACTGTCGGTGATTTGGTTAAGCGCACTGCTAATGACCTCGGGTGGTTCTGCTACAAGGGTGATGGAGAGTGTGTGCGTTCGGCGTAAATCGCCTTCGTGTAAATGGAAGGTGATGACGCCGACGATCTCGGTATTTGGGGAGGGTAGTCCGTCCAGAGTGAGGCAGGGGCAGGTGAGCTCGTTCAAGTGTTAAGACCTGGTCTTCGCACGTGATGTGCCAGGAGGCTCCTGAGTCACTGAGGGACGTGCCAAATCCAAGTACGTCCGATAAAGGCACCAGCGGCTACTTGAGTGCGTAATTCGGGATGTACAAGAGATTCGTGATGGTATCGCGTCTCCAGGAATGCACAAAGGTTTTCCCACAGATGTGCGGGTACGACCTGATGCGGACCTGGATGGCAGTAGATATGCTGCCCACTAAAGTCGAGATAGAATACTGCTAGTCCTGTGTAGAACTCAGCCAGTATTGAGATGACGACTGAGTGGTTGAGGATGATGATAGAGAGAAGCGCAGGGCAAGTCAAACCGATGCTCAAGCAGATGTTCTATTGACAATCAAGAGTCTGGCCTATTGGCAAAGACTATGATGTAGCAGAGGTATGGCTAGTACCAAGGTCAAGAGTAAGAACAGGTGGGGAGTAACAAAGGTGAACGAGCTGGCGATACAGGTATCTGGCTCGTTCTATATATACGCGATCCGCTTTAGGGCAAGATCTACAGAAGGTCTGTGCTCAAGGCACCAAATAGAAGCAAACGATCAACGATCGGAATGATGTAATCTATGATGCGATCAGAGAAGCGTGATGCAATCAATGATGTCAGTGATGTAACTGATCGTTAATCCAGGAACGAAAGATAAGATAAGATAACTCAATGTCCGCTGGTGAAGTCAAGGGGTCGGTCACCGGGTATAGGTCGTATCCGTTGGTCATAGACCGCTTGTCATATGATCAGGTGATCATATATCATGTGTTATGAGCCGGCTCTTAACAGCTAGAATGCCTCATTGACCTGCCATGTAACCAAATATAGTAATCAGCTCACTAATGTCCATCCACATCTTTGATCGATCAGGAACCAGGAACTGGGGTCAGGAACCAATGTCTGTCCACATCAAGAATCAGGAACCAGAAGTCAGTGTTCATGCGTTAGCATGTAAATGGTAAGGAGTCATGGAAAGCGGTCCGAGTCTGCAACAAGTCCGAAGCACTTGACCAGCCCATCCATTCACGTGCGAAGCACGTGTTAGGATGCGGTCCTAACAGTATCACGTACTAATTGTTGAATTCTATTCTTGTTTGCTGGATTTCCGGTTCCTTTGTTCACAGAAAGATTTGCGAGGGCGTTCTGACACGAAGGGCATCGGCCATGATAGAACATGATGTTGGGGAGGATAATAGAGGAAAAGGTATCATATTCAGAGCTACCGACACCCAGGGGGTTTGGTCCACTTGTCTACTGTTTCATCGGCCCTACGGAGCAGCCTTGCCGGAGGAACGGGACGCGGCGGCGAAGGTTGTATGAGATAAGCAACTCTTGTTTTGTCTACGTGTCCACAAGTCTACAGTCTACGAGTCCAAAAGTCTACTGTCCACAAGTCTATTAGACCTCAACCTCGGCGGTCAGCCTTTCTGCCGGTGACGGACCTCTTGCAGGGATGCTGAGCTGCAAGCCGTCGGACTTATAATCGGCAAGCATGACTCAGTGTGGACTGAAGGCTCGGATGAATCGTTCAATTCTGGGCCCTACGCCGTTTTTCGAGTCTCCCTCCTCGGTCACTGCCCGACGCTTTTTCCTCACCTTCGATAATTGCGAAAAAAATAGCTCAAGGAAATTGATACATTGGTCAGGTATGTACAGTAATTTTAGAGTAGTTGGAGAGTATGTGGGAGCTAGGCAGCCAGAATGGCTAAACCTTGTTCAACTCTGGTCCCAGCATAGTATATCGGATCCAATCTCGAGCGCATATAGCAAAGAGAGATGTTTGGACATGTGGACCTCGGCATCTACGGGCTCGCACTGAACGCTGCTGTGCGCGGGAATCTCGAGGTCTCCGACAGACGACACACTCACCGCACAACGACTGGTATGTAACTCTCGTGAGTCTACCTTCATCAACCCGATAGTCTGATCGTCCGTTGTGATCAGTGTAGGACACAACATACTGAGACTGCAGGTAGTCAATAGAGAGAATCGTGATCAGCATGGTCAGTCTTCATCGCTCGTGCTCAAGCATTGTCCAGAGATTCTGAAGGTTCTGTACATCGCGTATCGCTCGTCACTTGGCATTGAGCAGACTGAGCCGACGCACGATATCGATGAAGCCATTCATGGAGATCGTGAAGCCCTCGCTCTCCGTCCCCCTGGCCATCCTGATCGCTCCAACTCTCTCAACAAACTCGCAGTGGAGTTGTGGTATCGTTTCAAGCAGACAGGGCAGCTGCACGACCTGGAGGAAGAGATAGAATTGAATCGCGAAGCGCTGTCTCTCCGACTCCCTGGTCATTCTCATCGCTCCAAATCACTCAACAACCTCGCAATTGGCTTGCGGTTACGTTTCGAGGGGACAGGGCGGCTGCAGGACCTAGAGGAAGCGATAGAATTGGATCGCGAAGCGCTGTCTCTCCGACCCCCTGATCATTCCGGTCGGTCCGACTCCCTAAACAACCTCGCAATTGGCTTGCGGTCTCGTTTCGAGCGAACAGGGCGGCTGCAGGACCTAGAGGAAGCGATAGAACTGGATCTCTCAGCGCTGTCTCTCCGACCCCCTGGTCATTCTAATCGCTCCGGCTCTCTCAACAACCTCGCAAATCACTTGCGGTCTCGTTTCGAGCAGACAGGACAGCTACAGGACCTGGAGGAAGCGATAGAATTGGATCGCGAGGCGCTGTCTCTCCGACCCCTTGGTCATTCCGGTCGGTCCGACTCCCTACACAACCTCGCAGTTGGCCTGTCGTCTCGTTTCCAGCAGACAGTACAGCTGCAGGACCTGGAGGAAGCGATAGAATTGGATCGCGAGGCGCTGTCTCTCCGACCCCCCGGTCATTCTCATCGCTCCAGCTCACTCAACAACCTCGCGAATGACTTGCGGTCTCGTTTCAAGCAGACAGGACAGCTGCAGGACCTGGAGGAAGCGGTAGAATTGGATCGCGAAGCGCTGTCTCTCCGACCCCCTGGTCATTCCGGTCGCTCCGACTCCCTAAACAACCTCGCAATTGGCTTGCAGTCTCGTTTCGAGCGGACAGGGCAGCTGCAGGACCTAGAGGAAGCGATAGAATTGCATCGCGAAGCGCTGTCTCTCCGACCCCCTGGTCATTCTGATCGGTCCAGCTCCCTCAGCAACCTTGCAATGAACTTTTGGACTCGTTTCAAGCGGACAGGGCAGCTGCAGGACCTAGAGGAAGGTATAGAATTGCATCGCGAAGCGCTGTCTCTCCAACCCCCTGGTCATTCTGATCGCTTCGTCTTCCTCACCAACCTCGCCGTTGATTTGCATTCTCGTTTTGAGCAGACAGGGCAGCTGCAGGACCTAGAGGAAGGTATAGAATTGCATCGCGAAGCGCTGTCTCTCCGAGACGCTGGTCATTCTGATCGCTCCATATTCCTCAGCAACCTCGCCGTTAATTTGCGTTGTCGTTTCGAGCAGACAGGGCAGCTGCAGGATCTGGAGGAAGCGCTAAAATTGGATCGGGAAGCACTGTCTCTCCTACCGCCTGGTCATTCTGATCGCTCCGACTCTCTCAACAACCTCGCAATTGACCTGTGGTTTCGTTTCGGGCGGACGAAGCTGCTGCAGGCCCTGGAGGAAGCGATAGAATTGGATCGCGAAGCGCTGTCTCTCCGACCCCCTGGTCACTCTGATCGATCCAGCTCCCTCAACAATCTCGCAGTTATGTTGCGGTCTCGTTTCGAGCAGACAGGGAAGCTGCAGGACTTGGAGGAGGCGATAGAATTCGGTCGCAAAGTTCCGTCTATTCAATCCCCTTCATATCACTCCGCAGTCTTGGACACCCTCGCAAGTTGCTTGCATTCTCGTTTCGAGCAGACAGGGCAGCTGCAGGACCTGGAGGAAGCGATAGAATTGAACCGCGAAGCGCTGTCTCTCCGACCCCTTGGTCATTTGGATCGCTCCGAATCTCTTCTTAACCTCGCAAATGGCTTGCATTCTCGTTTCAAGCGCACAGGGCAGCTGCAGGTCATCGAAAATGCCATAGAACATTACCGGGAAGCACTCGGAATATGCCCTGCAGGATCTTCACGACATACGTCTTGCCTCGCTGGTCTTTCTCGCGCTTTGTTGGCTCGCTTTCAAGCAATATCCAGAGAGGATGATCTGAACGAGGCCTTCCATTTCTTTAACACTGCGACTGAAAGCCGATTTACTGATGTAGGGCAGCAGCTCTCAACTGCGCAATTGTGGGTACGGTCAGCTCGCGAGTTCAAACACAATTCCCTCCTTTCGGCATACGTACGATCTTTGGCCCTCCTTCAACGCGGACTTGCCATCGGTCCCAGCTTGGAGTTGCAGTGGAAATCCCTCACCAGGGACTCTTCTTTGCTTGCAGTTGATGCTGCATCGTCTGCTATTGAAAAGGGTCAGCTGGATGTCGCGGTCGAGATGCTGGAGCAGGGACGAGCCTTGCTTTGGTCCAGAATGAAGGGCTATAGGCATCCTGTCCTGCAACTTCGCACCATCAACCAAGCACTCGCTGACAGGTTCGAGACCGTCAGCGATCAGCTGGAGCAGCTTGCTACCTCACAATCGCGTTTGGCGACCGATGCATCAGAACGCACTCCACGATTCACCACTGCGTGGGATGAAAAATGGAAGCAACAGCGTGTCTTGTCGGATGAATGGAACGATATTGTGGGACGCATCCGCCAGATCGATGGGTATTCAGACTTTCTGCAGCCAGTGCCCTTTGAACGTCTCAAGCACGCTGCCGCGGAAGGACCTGTCATCATAGTCAACGTCTCCTCGTACCGATCAGACGCGTTAATCCTTCGTGACATCGCCTCTGAGCCTACCCTGGTTCCCCTCACGGACTCATTATATGACGAAGTTGACGAGCTTTCCGAATTGCTCGGCAAAGGTCGAAGACGCGGTGAGGATACCCTCGCTGTGGTGATGCACGATATCTTGTCCGCATTGTGGAAACTGGTCGCTCAACCAGTGGTCGATCAACTTCGAATTCTCGGAGTTGCCGAAAGGTCCAGGATCTGGTGGTGTCCAACTGGCAAGCTGTGTTCTCTCCCGCTGCACGCTGCTCATCCCTTCATCACAGGCCAGCGCGGCCTTCCGGATCTTTTTGCATCTTCCTACACTCCCACGCTCTCTTCACTCATCTCAGCGAGGGAGAACGTATCTACGCCTCGCTCTAAGTACCCCCAGCTCCTGACTGTTGGACGACCAGACGACTCTCTGCGGTGGGTAGATGCGGAGTTGAAAGGGATAAAGGCCCTCGGTGATTTTGTCGACACCATTGTCGAGGACCAGGCAACCCCTCACGCAGTGCTCGAGAATCTTCAAAGTCACCCATGGGCGCACATCGCTTGCCACGGTCATCTGGACGATGACCAACCGTTCAGGTCGTCGTTCAAGCTCTATGGAGGGTCTCGCTTGACGGTGATGGACATCTTGCAGTCCCGCCTTCCCAATGCAGAATTTGCATTCCTATCTGCCTGCCATAGTGCTGCGGGCGACTATGTGCATACGCCCGACGAAGTTCTGCACCTGGCAGCGGCGATGCAGTTCTGCGGGTTCCGCAGTGTTGTAGGGACGCTGTGGGGAATGGCGGATGACGATGGCCCGGTTCTGTCTCGAGAATTCTACAAGTATATGTTCCGTCACAGTGATCCAACCAAGGTGGATTTCAAAGACTCAGCGATGGCTCTGAGCTCTGGGATCAGAGCATTGAGGAAGGCAAAAGTCCCACCTCATCGATGGGCTGCATTTGTCCACATCGGTGCATGACGGACGATGGGTATCGGTGAGCACTTTTCATATGTTTTCCATGGATGACCTTGCACTGACGAGCATGCTGCAAATCCTTCTCAAACAGCAGTGTTCATACTCGCTTTTCGAGCTTTGTTTAATCCCGTTGCTTTTTCTTCATTTTACTTTGCTTACTCGCACCGCTCCTCTGCACTGTTTGCCAGATCGGACTGCTTTGCTTCTTATTTACAGTCGTTCGCTATGCTATCTGCTATCTCAGTCACGTCGATGTTTTCCTCTCACGACCACTGCTTGTCCATGCAGCGAGCAGTATACGATTTCCAATTTTCCGGTCACTCTAGGTATTCTCTGTTTTTTTTGGCTCACAATGTTCTTCTTGTATGCAATTGCCGTGTTCAGTATTTACGATGCATGACAGCGATCTATTACAGTAATAGCTCATGCTGATTGTCATCGCGGTTCGACCCATTTAGATCTCAACTTTTGGTTTGGAACATACATGAGAAACGAGAGGGCCCACACCAGTCGCAATACATAGATTGCAGCGAACGACGCACGCAATTGACTCAGCGAGGGAGGTACAAGCTGTCGTCGTCTAGTGGACATATCTTGTCTATAGCGCTCCCACATGGCAACCCAAAGGTGCATATACGCTGATTTACGCTGCTTGCGGAAAACGCAGTTCGTGGCAGAGTATCGTCCTGTGTCTGATTTTCGATATGTGGACGAGCTATAGGACACGGGATACTCAGGAAGACCTAGAGAGCTGTGAAGAAACAATGGTCCCAGCCGGGCCTGTGGCTGTCGACTTCAATGTGAGCTTTAGGAAAGGATAGTGGATGCAGCATGTGATGGATATGAGTTTCCTCGAGTCACGTTGTCGCTATCACAGAGTGCGAGATCTGAGCGCTCTGAGCACGCACCTCGTTTCTCCTACTGTGGGTCGAAACAACATCGTCTAGAAACTCGAAATGTTGGCGGCCATATGTGGGTCGGCGTCCACGTCCACATCGCTGTTCCTCGCCGGGTTGTGTGACGCGCCAGCTTCGGCGATGGAGAGAGTGGGTCGTGCGTCGCAGGGCAGTCCGCCTGCCGCTCCGGTTCATGCGCAGAAAGCCGCTTGGTCTGCGTGCGCCATCAGGTTCTCAAGAGAGCGTGGGGACGCGGAAAGCGCGTTGGACGACGGGGGATGTGGGTCGCTGGAGCGGCTCTGCCTGCTACAAATGATGCAGAGCCCACTGTGAAGATCGCGCTTCCCGCTATGGTTGAGCACGTCTCGTATCGGGGCATCGACAGCTCATCCGGGAGGATCCCGCCAAGTTAGACGCTGTTAGTTGCAGTTGTCAGGCTGCGTGCTGCCAGTGCTGCGGCGCACTGCGAGGGCGTTCGCGGTGGACAGGGCAGGGGGTGGGTCGGGTCGTGCGCTGGAGAGGAGGGCAGGGTTGTACGATGTTGCAGCATTACAGAGGTCGGTGGTCAAGCGTGTGATCTATGACGCGCCATGACGCGCCCTGAAATTTACAGCGTCTTTTCCGTGATGCACTTCCTCAGCCAAATTCTCTCGTCTCGTGATGTCTGAAAACCCATCGAGCGAGTCCTTTTTACAGGTTTATTGGGTTTCTTCGACTTATACTGACCCGCTCGTATACCCTTCTAGTCGATTACTGGGATGAGCATGTTCATTCCTCGGCCTTCGACAATGAGTGCAATGCGCAGTCCAAGCGTCTTTCGTTCAGCTCCAGCTCCAGCGACTCCGAGCGTATCACGCTCTGGCAGGACGACGATACCTCCCACATGACTTTCGTCGAGTCCTCACACGAAGTCCCCACACTCGAGAAGCACCTCTATTACTTCGGTCTCCGCGGCAACAGACACTTTGGCCCCAAGCTCGTCTTCAGGACATCTGCGGATGTCTTTACGCCGCCTACTGGGCCAGAGCACGACCCCCGCGTCATGCAGCTTCTTGGCGTCTACGACCACAACAAACTGGGCCAGGACAACCTTTGGGCAACTATTCGTGAGGAGGTTCGTCACCTTCTCGAAACGTAGCATTCTGCGGACTGACATTCGTTCCAAGGTTGTTAAACTCCTCGACAATCGAGAGATCCGGCATACCTCCGTCGACCTCGCCCGCTTCAGGTGGGACGAGCAGAACGCGGACGGCGGCGGAGAGACAGTTACCAGTCGCATCACGATCTGGGTCGGAGTGCTGCCAGACAGTACCACCGGCGACGCCGCGTTCGAGTCCTCTCAGGACATCCGCCAACTCCTCAAGTAACACGACATTCACGACATCGACGTGGCGTATCGTGAATCGATGGCCCAGCCTCTCACTGGTCCCGAACTGTTGGCACCCGTCAACGATCTCCATCCCCTCAAGGACGTCATAGATTGGGTCACCACGCCACTTAGCCTGCCCATCGCCGGCTTGAAGACGCGCATGCAAGGGACGTTAGGCTTCTATTTCCGAGTCGGTGATGATCTCTACGGCGTTACGGCACGCCATGTGCTATTCCCCGCGGACCATGGCAATAGTTCTTACACCTACGTCGGTACGTTCGTTTCCTCGAGAAGATGAGCGCAATTCTGACTACGCCTACCTAGCCGGGCCCAAGAAGAAGGTCGTTCTCATGGGAAACAGAGCTTTTAACGGCTTTCTGGCATCCATTCAGGCCAAAATCGGCAACCTGAACAACACCATCGCCGTCTTGGAGAAGCGCGCTGCGTCGTACAAGAGCAAGGCCGATGCCGGTAACGCGCAAGCGGCAACAGACCTGGCGGCCACCGAAGACGACACGAAGAACAGAAAAGCGGCGATCGAGGCCCTCAAGGCGTTCTTCGTCACGATGAAGAGGAAGTGGTCCAAGGGGAACGACCGCGTCATCGGACACGTTGTCTGGGCACCTCCGATCACTGGCCTCAATGCCCCTCACGGGTACACCAAGGACGTTTGCGTCATCAAGCTCAACAAGAAGAAAATTCGGCCAAATTTCATGGGGAACGTCATTGACTTAGGTACGTGCTGACCCTGTCTAACTAAAGGTACCTAATAATCTAACTGTTCGTATTCCAGGCACTGGAATCGACTGCGGCACGTTTATGAGCTTAATGCACCCTCGGGACGACGCGCAATCCGGGTTCGACTACCCCGAGGATCGTCTTTTCAAGCTCAGAGGCCTTCTCACCGCCGCTCAGATAAGTCAACCCTACAACCAGGACATGAAGGGCGACCCCGTGCGATTCGTGATCAAACGCGGTCACACCACGCTCACCACGATCGGTCGTCTTGCTAGATTCGAGTCTCATCAGCGCCGCTACGACGTCGTCGGCACCTTCGATTCCGTCGAAGCCGCAGTTTTCCCCTACAGCAACGACTCTGGTCCATTCGCCAGAGGCGGGGACTCTGGGGCCCTTATTGCCGGGCCCGAAGGCGAGTTCACTGCCCTCCTCACCGGTGGCACTGGTCCGACCGACTCGTCTGACATCACCTACGGCACCCCGATGTACTGGCTCTGGGAAGACGTCATCAAGCCCCAGTTCCCAGGTGCCAGCCTCTACTTCGACCTCCCCCAGGACTAAGTTCTCTTCCTTCTGCCTCGTGCCCTCATATCTATTTACCACTGAGACTGAAAGCCAAATTACTGGGGTGGGGCCGCAGCTCTCAACGGCACAATGGTGGGTACGGTTGGTTCGCGAGTTCAAACACCACTCCCTTCTTTCGGCATACGTACAATCTTTGGCCCTCCTCCAGTGCGGTCTCGACATCAGCTCCAGCCGAGAGTTGCAGTGGAAATCCCTTACTAGGAAGTCCTCACCACTTGCAGTCGATGCTGCGACGTCTGCTATTGACAAGGTCCAGCTGGATATCGCGGTCGAGATGCTGGAGCTCTACGATTCGCCACTGCGTAGGATGAAAATCGGAAGCAACAGCGTTCTCTTTCAGATGAATGGAACAATAGTGTGGGACGCATCCGCCAGATTAACGGGCATTCAGACATTCTGCAGCCAG
The DNA here is from genome assembly GCA_039111635.1 of Heterobasidion occidentale. NCBI lineage: Eukaryota > Fungi > Basidiomycota > Agaricomycetes > Russulales > Bondarzewiaceae > Heterobasidion > Heterobasidion occidentale. The sequence goes on from JBCAQO010000007.1 coordinate 650,935, forward strand.
TGCCATTTGGACGTCTCAAGCACGCCGCCGCGGAAGGACCTGTCATCATAGTCAACGTCTTTTCGTACCGATCGGACGCTTTAATTCTACGAGATGCCACTTCGGAGCCTACCCTTGTTTCCCTGACGGACCGATTATATGACGAAGCTGGCAAGAAATCGGGCAATTACTGATGATACAGCCATGTCAGGAGCGTTGCATATAAATGCATATAAGTTCAATCCTTCATCATCACTGATCATCGAGTCATCCAGATAATTGGCGAGAGAAAGTCTGATGAAAAGAATTCGGGAATAAGGCTTTAAGGACGTCAACGAAAGACATGGATTTGTGTATCTAGTGAGGAAGTCCTAGTGAGATTGCTCAAGAGAGAAGGTGCCCATTTCCGGTACGCGATCGGGCCTGGAGCTTTTCGTCATCATCAGCATCGTTGGCAAACTCATTCCAGTGTGTTACACGGTTCATTGCACGTTTGATGGGATGAGAATAAAGAATAAGGAGACAGACGCATTCTATGATAGCAATCTGCAGGAATACCTGGTCGGCAAAAGATCTCATTGTATTTGACTTTGATACAGCGTAGGCACTGCGCTTGAAAGAAGGCCGGGGCTCAAGTTCGTTGCAAGCTGTGACTGGGACCATGTCAGGCCGCAGGAGCATGGGAGTTCTTGGGATGACGAAGAGTTGCTCGTGAGCGAACCGGCACCGCCCGAAATAGCGGCCAGCGGCCAGGAACGCGTCCAAACAGGAAACCCGGCAGCTCCCGGCCGCCGCTCGTAGCAGCTCGTCCGCGCAGCGTCGACGGAGCTGGCTAACGGCTCTGCCCAACCTCGCCATGTTGCCCACAACAGCCCCAGTGCCCTCCACGGTCGTGCGCTACATCGTGCGGAGGTGCGTGCTCACGGTGCTTCAAGAAAGACACAGGCTCACGAGGCGCTGTGGCTTCCAGCTCGGACGTGATATCAGACATGCGCGTGAACGTCCTTGAGGAGGCTGCGGAGCGCGTCGTTTGGTACAAGGCAAGTGTTCGTCGACTATCTCACGCTCTAGCGAGGCGCGCGGCGTCGATATGAGGCGCTGACAGGCTAGAGCCGTCGACAGGAAAGGTTTCTTGAGGATAAGGAGGTGGTCGAGCACGTCGTCGTACGTCCCAGGCACTGTTCTCTGCCCCGCACCTCACCCTGATTCGGCACACGATCCATGCGCCCTTGGCAGGACAACGCAACGTCGACGACGCTTTGGACGATCCATCGCCCGCTGCGTGGCTGGTACATCCGCCTCCGCGCGCCCTCCTTCCCACCACACACCTACATCTCCCTCCTCCCCGTTCCCCGTTCCTCCCCATATCACGCCCAAGCGGCCCTCACCTTCTCCTGCCGCACCGTCGTCCCGCATCCCCTCCGCCCCCCGCCCTCCATTCCGTCCGCCACACCGCCTCCACCCCCGCCCGCGTCCGCGACGGCCCCCGCCTCGCCTCCAGAACACAAATCATCCCTCGACTCCGACACCACGCTCTCCCCATCGCCAGACGCAGAGTTCGCTCCAGACGACGCCACCGCCTCGCCCCCCGAAACGCCCGTCCACTCGCCCTCGCACACATACCCCCCCGCACCCACCCCCCCAGCCATCCGCGTCTCCCCGCCCTCCCCCGCCTCCGTCCGCGCTAAACTAGCCGCTCTCTCCGACGCTGCCCCCACGGCGCCCGCGCGCACCCTCTCCATCGCACAGGCAAAGGCAAAGGCAAAGGCAAAACCGCGGCCCCAAATGCAGCTCACGCATTTCCTCCTCACGCCACAGCAAACCGCCGCGCCCCCGCCCCCCGACGCGGGCCTCTTCGCGCGCGCGCTGCGCGCCTTCAAGAGCACCGCGCCCTCCGCCGCCAGCAGCTCCTTCACCCTCGCGCCGATCCCCCCTCCACCCGCACCCGCACCCGCACCCTCTGTGCCCCCGCCGCTCACGCGCGCGCCCCCCGCGGCGCCGGACGTCCCCGCACCCGAACCGGCGCCGCGGCCGCCCCCGCCCGCGCTGCTGACCTTCGCGGACACGACGCCGGTGTTCACCGTGCGCTCCTCGTCCGGCGTGCTCGAGCTCCGCGCGGACGCGCTCGCCGCGCTCGGCGTGGACGCCGCGTTCTGGGTCGCGCTCGCGCTCGCGTACGCGGACTTTCTGGGCGACCGCGACGTGAGTCTCCCCTCTCCTCGAATCGCTGCTTGCGTCGTTTGCTTCCCTCTCGCGATCTTGGCGTTTTTTCTTTTTCTTTTTCTTTTTCTGACCGGCCTGCCTTCTTCTCTCCTTTGTCCGTCCGTCTGACCATCGCGCGCGCTCGCTGACCCCGCGCGGCGCTGCCCCACAGAGTTACCTCGCCGCGATCTCCGACTAACCCACGCTCGGGCGCCGAGCGCGCGCGCGTGCGCGCCTGCCTGCCTGCTCGCATCGCACCGCACCGCATCGCTCGACGTCCAGCGCGCGCGCCTGCGCTAGTCCCCGCTTCGGAGACTGCGGGGGATCCGCGACCCCCGCCCGTATTTACGTACTCTATCATTGCTCCTGTTGCGACTATTTATTTATTCACGCCTGTTCGCTCTGACACCCTCCGTGTGTGCTCGTCTCGCGCGTCTGTTGGCTTGGTGCCGGCCGGCTGGCTGGCTAGCTGGCTGGTATTTATCTGATCGTGTTATGCTGCGCCGCGCCTGCTGTACTGCGTTGCGTGTCTGTGCGTTGCGCGGCGCCCCAAGCACCGAGTGGCGAGCACCGATCGAACGAACTCCAGGTGCCACATGTAATCGGTGTCCCCGATACCTTCCTGGCACCCGGAGCAGTCCCGGGGCTCCATCATCGCCCGCGCGAACTCGGACAACCGCGCCGCGCCACACACGACTACACACGACTACACAGTCTCCCAGAGTCAGCAACCGTCGACAGCCGTCGACGATCCTCCTCCAACGTTCAACGTTTCGACCTCCGACGATCGACGCGGTCTTCGAGTATCCGCACCGTATCTGACACGCGACTCTCGTCTGATTATATTATATGTCCTACTACACGTATCGAGAGCCAAGGACCGACGTCCCGCAGAAACGAGGGCGCGTGCGGCGCACCTTCAGATAAAACCGAAAAAATGGGAGAGAGAGAACGACGAACGCGCGAATCGTACAATGCATACATGCATACACCCACCCAAAAAGCATTAGTAACCCCTAAAGAAATCAACAATTCCTCCCCTCTGCGCAGGCCCGCTCACCCAAGACACGCGCCCACCCCGCCCCGCCACCCCGCATAGTTCGCCCACACCGTCGCCCCGCGCTCGTACTCCCCCGCGCCCATATCCCCGCCCACCAGCACCCTTACGCCCTCCTTCCTAAACCCCTCCCGCACCGCCCACACCTCCCCACCCCCTCCCCCACCTCCCGCACCATACCCCGCACCATACCCTCCTCCTCCATAGCCAGCACCGTACCCCCCGCCGCCGTACTCCCCAGCGAGCGCGACGCTCCCCAGCGCCGGCAGCATCCCCGCGCGCCGCGCGTGCAGCACGCGCACGGGGAAGGACGACACGCCGGGCGCGGGGGCCCCGAGCGCCGCCGCCGCCCCGCGCAGGACGAGCGCCGCGAGGCGCGCGTGTGGCGCGCTCGGGCCGTGCAGCGGCACGCCGAGCGCGAGGCCCGCGCCCATCCCCACGCCGCCCTCGCCCTCGCCCTCTCCGTCCTCGTCGTCGCCGGCTGCACCTCCGCCTCCGCCTGCGGGACCGGCGCCGCCGCGCGCTGCGGCGCGCGCAAAGTCGAGCGCGAGCCACTCGAGGCGCGGGAGGCGCGCGAGGAGCGTCCAGACGTTGAACGCGGGCCCTGCGTGCGCGAGGTGCGTGAGCGCCGCGAAGCCGTGTCCCGGCGCGGCTAGCTTTGCGCGGAGGGCGGGGAGCTGGGCGGGCCCGGCGAGGCGCGGGAGGCGGGCGGTGAGGAGGCGGAGGGCGGGGAGGGGGAGGGACCAGGCTGTGATGCCTGGGACGAACTCGGCGCAGTCGAGCGTGTGGAGGGGGTGCGTGTGCGGATGGGAGTGTGGGTGGGAGTGCGGGTGGGGAGGGGCGAGCCAGGATGTGGGGAGGGTGTGGAGGAGGGAATGGAGGGCGTCATCGGGGGGATCGGTGATAGAGGTGGCGTCGGTGATGGAATGGAGAGAGCCGGCGTGCGCTTGCGGGTGCACTGCGGGCGGAACAAATGCGTCCGCGGTGTCATCCTCGCCCTCGCCCTCGTGCGCGGGCGCGGGCTCGCAGAGGCCGGCGAAGCGCGCGACCTCGAGGCGCGGGAGGCTCGCGACGAGGGCCTCCGCGTGGTCTGCGCGGATCGCGATCTGCCCCAACAGCTCGACGCGGCGGAGGGCGGGTGCGCAGGCGGCGAGGCAGGCGAGGAGGGAGCGCGGGACGGGGAAGTAATCTGCGGAGAGCGGGACGAAGTGGAGCGGGGTGCGGCGCGGGGCGAAGCGGACGGGGACGACGAGGGACGCGACGAGGACCTCGAGGTTGGGGCACGCGGGGAGGAGGCCGAAGAGCGTGTGGCGGCCTGCGTGCCAGCCGTCGCCGGCGTAGCCGTCCGCGCCGAGGTCGAGGTCGATGCGGCGGACCCACCAGCCGCGGGCGGGGGCGCCGGGTGCGGGGGCTGCGCGGAGGCGGGCGAGGAGCGGGGCGATGTGGGCGTAGGAGCGGAGGAGGAGGACGTCGTGGAGGAACTCGTCTGCGAGGGCGTGGAACTGGCGCGAGGTGAGGGAGAGGGCGCGCTTGGTGGCGAGGGAGGCGGCGAGGGCGGCGTAGAGGGCGCCGCGGTGCTCGTGGAGGATGTGTTCGGTGGAGGTGTCGAGGGCGTCGGGGACGAGGGTGGCGTCGCGCAGGATCTGGCGCAGAATTTCTGGGGGCAGGCGTGTGGGCATCATGGGGGATGTGGTTGCTGTGGGATGGGATGGATGGATGGACGCGGGTTGTTTAAGAACGCGCTGGCGGGTTGTTTAGTTCTGGCAGTCGCCCTGACGGATGCGGGGTCGGCTACATCGGCTTTGCCGGCACTTCTCTCGGACGTCCTGCCGATCGTCCTCGTGCCCCGTCCGTGCCCCGTCTGGGTATCGGCCCGGCGCTCCCTGTCCTAATACCCCAGGCTATTACCCCGCACTCGAGCGCTGCCTCCGACACGGACCCCCTTCCCTTCAAGGGTCCTGCCTCTGACACTTTCCTGTCGCCTGACTGGCTTCGACGCCCGGATCTCAATGCGGCGTCCCTCCATTCATATCTATCAGCCTTCAGCCTTCAGGGCGCGTCATATCGCACACTTGATCCCCAACCCTGCGACGCCGCAACATCGTACGACCCTGCCCTCCTCTCCAGCACACGACCCACTCTCTGCCCCGTCCACCGCGAAGCATGCTCGAAGCATGCAGCCTGACAGCCTCTAACGTATATCGGGCCATCGACAGCTCATCTGGGCGGATCCCGCCGCGACGTGTCCAACCGTACGTAGCGGGAAGCGCGATCCTCTTTTTTTTCACAGCAGGCGCTCCATCCGTCTCGCCATCGCCGTGCCCACCCGTAGCGGGCAGTCTGCGCCTCGGAGAAGGCAGAGCGGCGCCAACGACCCACATCCCCCGTCGTCCAACACGCTTCGCGCGTCCCCACGCCCTCGCGAGAACTTGATGGTGGCAGCTGATGGCGCGCACGAGGACCTCGAGTCTTCCTGCGCGGCCGACGCCGCGTCGTGCCCGGAGAGGCAGGCGGACTTCTGCGACGCACGCACGCTCTTCGTCGAAGCTGGAGTGTCACGCGACCCGGCGAGGAACAGCGATGTGGATGTGGACGTGGACGCCGACCCACATATGGCCGGCGGCGATGCTTCGAGTTTCTAGATGACGTCGTGCTGTGTCCTCTCCTATAGCTCACATTGAAGTCGACAGCTGGGATCATCGTCTCTCTACAGCTCTCCAGGTCTCTCTGAGGCTCTCGTGTCCTATAGCTCGTCACCGCCAATCAACAACCAGACAGAGGACCAATACTCTGCGACGAACTGCACTTTCCGCACGCAGCGCAAATCAGTGTATATGCACCTTTGGGTGCTCATCTGCAATGTTGGGTCCCGTTGCCGCTCCGGTGAATGCAACTCAATATCCTCTCAGGTCTGTAGCCTTCCCCTCGTCGAGTGTATGACCTCCCACGCCGAGTCGATAGCGTGCGTCGTTGGCTGCAACCCATGTATTGCGACTGGTGTGTCTCCATGTAATCTCTCTCGTTTCTGATGTATGTTCCAGACCAAAAGTTGGGATTCGAGCCGCGACGACAATCAGCATGAGCCACAGTAATAGATCGTTGCTATGCATCGTGAATACTGAACACGGAAATTGCAGACAAGCACAACGTTGTGAGCCAAAAAAAAAGAAAACACCTAGAGCGTCCGGAAAATTGGGAATCGTATTCTACTCGCTGCATGGACAAGCAGTGGTCATGAAACAAAAACGTCGGTGCATCGTAAATACTGAACACGGAGATTGCAGACAAGTACAACATTGTGAGCCAAGCAAAAAATTCCTAGAGTGTCCGGAAATTTGGGGATCGCATTCAGCCCGCTGCATGGACATGGAGTGGTCGTGAAACGAAAACCTCGACGTGACAGAAATAGGGGTTAGCAGAGCGAGCAACAGTAAATGAGAAGCGGAGCAGTTGGATCTGAAAAGTAATGTAGAGGAACGGTGCGAGAAAGCATAAAAAGCGCAAAATGAAGAAAAAGCAACGGACAGAGCTCGAGAAGCGATGTACGGGGAACGAGATGACTCCGAAACACTTCACAGAACGACCTTCCTCAAGCATGAACACTGCTGTTGAAAAGGATTTGCGGCATGCTCGTGCAAGATCATCCATGGGAAACATAGAGAAAGTGCTCACCGATACTCGTTGTGTTTGGAAAGCTCGTCAACTTCGTCATATAATGAGTCCGATAGGGGAACGAGGGGAGGCTCGGAAGTGGCATCTTGAGTACTTGAAGAGTCCGATCGGTACAAGGAGACGTTGACAACGATGTCAGGCCCTTCCGCGGCGGCGGGCTTGAGACGTCGAAAGGGCACCGGCGATGATAATGACGAAGCGGTCAGAGAAACAGCGCCTCGCGATCCAATTCCATTGCTTCCTCCAGGTCCTGCTGTTGCTCTGTCTTCTCGAAACGAGACCGCAAGCCAACTGCGAGGTTGATTAGGGAGATGGAGCGATCTGAATGACCAGGGGGTCGGAGAGACAGCGCTTCGCGATGCAATTCTATCACTTCCTCTAAATCCTGCAAGTGCCCTGTCCGCTTGAAACGAGTCCAAAAGTTCATTGCAAGGTTGCTGAGGGAGCTGGACCGATCTGAATGACCAGGGGGTCGGAGAGACAGCGCTTCGCGATGCAATTCTATCACTTCCTCTAGATCCTGCAGGTACCCTGTCTGCTCAAAACGAGAACGCAAACCAATTGCGAGGTTGGTGAGGGAGGTAGAGCGATCAGAATGACCAGGAAATCGGAGAGACAGCGCTTGCGATCCAAGTCTATCGCTTCCTCTAGGTTCTGCAGCTGCCCTGTCTGCTTGAAACGAGACTGCAAGCCAACTGAGAGGTTGAAGAGGGAGCTGGAGCGATCAGAGTGACCAAGGGGTCGGAGAGCGAGCGCTTTGCGATCCAAGTCTATTGCTTCCTCTAGGTCTTGCAGCTGCCCGGTCTGTTCGTAACGACCCCGCAGGTCAATTGCGAGTTTGCTAAGAGAGTCGGAGCGATCAGAATAGCCAGGTGGACGGACAGCGAGGGCTCCACGATCTCCATGAAGGGCTTCATCGATATCGTGCGTCGGCTCAGTCTGATCAATGACAAGTGACGAGCCATACGCGGTGTCCAGAATGGTCAGGATTTCAGAAAAGTGCTTGACCGCGGGTGATGAAGACTTACCATGCTGGTCACCCTCTGTTGACGACCCCGAGTATGTTGTGTTCTCCACTAGACACAACGGTCGATCAGACTATGAAACTGATGAAGACAAACTCATGAGAGTCACATACCGGTTGTTGTGCGATGAGTGTATCGTCTGTCGGAGAGGTTCCAGCATACAGCAGCGTTCAGTGCGTGCCAGTAGACGCCGAACTCCACATGTCCAAACATCTCTCTTTGCTATAGGCGCTCAAGCTCAAGGTTGGATCCGATATAGCCCCCTCCTTGAGCGCTTTCCACAGGCGGTGAAAAGGAAGCCAGCTATAAGCATATCGCATAGGTCCAATTGGAAAAATATGCCGACAGTACTCTACATGTCTGTGGTTAGCTGTGGTTGCTGTGGGATGAGTGGATGGACGTGGGTTCTTTGAGAGTGCGCTGGCGGCTGATTGGTTTCGGCAGTCGCCCTGATATGGCAACAGGGACTGGACTGCTCATTTTGCAATCGGATGCCGCGCTTTGACATAAGCGGCATGGCATATGACCCCAGAAACCCCTCGTTCGAATATTTATAATTGACATTTCAACTTTTAGAACCAGTAAATGCACCAGCCAGGTCTGGAATTCCACAAGTGAGGTATGGAATAATACTAGCAAGGTATGAAATATAGATATTGGCAGTGACTGGTGAGTGTGCACCATAGCCCAAGAAGTGTTATTTGTGCAAATGCTAGCTATGTATTTTTTGAAAGGGCTGGGGCATCTATGTACAAGCTAGTATACCCAATGGGGCAGGGTATATTCAGCTATGTATGGCTGAGTGAGTGCTGGGCAGCACAAAGGCTAGGAATGGCAATGGTCATGCCTTTATATACTGAGCAGTACAAAACAACTGGTAGGTTTATTATTATTATTATTATTATTATTATATTGGCTTTATATCTAGTCATTGTGATGACCATGTTCTAACATGTGCTTTGCACATAAGCTAGGAGGTCAGTCAAGTGCTTCAGCTGTGACTTGAACCTAGACTTGTTTTTGACTTATTGTCATTGACATGCTAACACATGAACATTTACGTACTTACTGTTATGACTTGACCTGTCGGGACCCTGCAGGGTTAGTCTATCCGATGGTCCAAGCATCACATGCTAGGTAGCTCCACTCCGGAGCACACATCAAGGTATTTGGCATGTCCTTAGGAGCCAACTAGTCCGATGGTTCTTCAAGACATTGGAAGAGGATAAATGACAGGGTCATAGACAGAGTGGCTTAGTGAGATAGGCATTCACATGCCATGGGCTTAGGGCATATGAGCAAGCACCTCGTCGCACCTGGATAGATTGGTGCGACTGGAGAAGTACAAGAGTGGGCACTGACTGAGAGAGACGGCAACCCACGCTCTTCTGGGATGGGAACCTAGAGAAGCATACGGACTCTTACCCTACACCTATACAGTATATAAGGCCTATAGAATAGGCTGAGGAACTTCAGTCTATTCTCTTTGTTTGCCATTGTCTTCCTACAGTAGGACCACTGCAACTACTCCTGTATTACATCTTCTAATACAGTCAAGACTCCCTCATCTACTCACTTCATGCGACCTAGGGAAGAACCTGTTACTCTTGGGTTACCGAACGAGCAGTTCAACATCCACAGTGTGAAGACTGTGAATGAATGAAGAGAGTAGACTGAAGTTCCTCAGCCTATTGTATGGGCCTTATATACTGTATAGGGCATAGGGTAAGAGTCTGTATGCTTCTCTAGGTTCCCATCCCAGAAGAGTGTGGGTTGCCGTCTCTCTCAGTCAGTGCCCACTCTTGTACTTCTCCAGTCGCACCAATCTATCCAGGTGCGACGAGGTGCTTGCTCATATGCCTGAAGCCCATGGCATGTGAATGCCTATCTTACTAAGCCGCTATACCTATGACCCTGTCATTTATCCTCTTCCAATGTCTTAGAGAACTATCGGACCAGTCGGCTCCTAAGAACATGCCAAATACCTTGATGTATGCTCCGGAGCGGAGCCGCCTAGCATGTGATGCTTGGACCGTCAGATAGACTGACTCTGCAGAGTCCCAACAGGTCAAGTTATAATAGCCACTATGCTAATGCCCATTCCTTCTGACCTGCTGAGTGTACTCAACATTAATATCACAGACAAGACACTTTTGATCATTCTATTTGCCCTCCTCTAGCCAACCACCAAAGGGCATAGAGTTGACCCTTGTCCTTATTTCTCAATATAATGTTTATTTCTTCATATAAGCATGAGTGGTTTACAAGTGATAGAAGCACAATATTACTTAGGCAGGTTGCTTTCTCCAATCTCTAGTACTTATACCTTGCTAGTATTATTCCATACCTCACTTATGGAATTTCAGACCTGGCTGGTACATTTACTGGTGCTGAAAGTTGAAATTTTAATTATAAATATTTAAACGAGGGGTTTCTGGGGTCATATGCCATGCCGCTTATGTCAAAGCGCGGCATCCGATTGCAAAATGAGCAGTCCAGTCCCTGTTGCCATACCCTGACGGATGCGGGGTCGGCTACCATCGCTTTCCTGACTCTGTCCTGCGCGGCCGACGCCGCGTCGTGTCCGGAGAGGCAGGCGAACTGCTCTGCGACGCACGACCCAGCGAGAGCCAGCGATGTGGATGCACGGATGTCAGATCATACTGTACGGCCGGCAGCAGACTTTCTGCTTACTTACAGCAAGGAGAGGCAAGGTGCGTGCTCAGTCCATCCACGGTCGATCCGCCTCTGCACACGCCAGCCTCCACCTCTGCACCGCACCACGTACCCCCAGCGCGACCCGCCGTCGACAGTCGACAGCCTCTCCCCACCACGCCCACGCCGCTCGAGCACACGTCGCCACATCCGCCTCGCTTGACGCCGCAGCGCGTCACGCAGCGCGCTTCGCGTGCCGCACGGCGCACGCGGCGCCCGCAGGTGTGCGCTGCATCGTGCTCGCGCTCGCGCCGGCATCGCTCTTGCGATCGGGAGGACGACGGCGCTAGGGGGCGCGGACGCCGCTGTTTCGATGAGACGCTGCTGTTGCCACTGCTACTGCCGATACCTCGCGCACGCGTCGCTCGTCGTCCTCGTCGCCCCCGTCAATCAATCAGAGCACGCTCTGTCCACGGCTTCGCGCGTGCACTATGGAGTGACGCAAATGTGAGGGGACCTGCGCGTCAGACGTCCCTCTCGGGGGGCACAGCTTCCCCTTCGTGTCTGCCTTCGTCGGCGTCGGCGTCGCTTCTTGCTTGGTTTGTGCATGCTCTTTGCGGCTGCGCCGATTCAGATCATCATCGCCATTTTGTGTCGATGCGTGTTTCTACTACGTTGCAAACAAAAACAACCCTCCCACACACACACACACATACACCTGTGTACCCATCGAACCATAGCAGACACAATTTTCACTCACGATCGCCGAGCATCCACTCGACCTATCAATTTCGCCTCCTCGTCCTACCACGATAGCAACTGCTTTCACGTTGGCTGGCTGCCCCTCGCCTCCGGCCGGGTTTGAGATGAGGGCTCACCGGGGATATCAAGCTACTGACATTTTGTTTACCTTTCGACGTGAGACTTCAAAATGAATCATAGCGCCACCACTGAAGTGCCGTAATAGAATGGCCTGAATGATTTGACAAACCCAAGAACAATAGATTCAGATTATGAATAAGAACGCTAACAAAAGAGAGGTGCGGACGAAGAGGGTGCGAACAAGACGTGATGCTTATCACCACTCGGGAAGTTCGTTGACCCAAACAATGTCTGGGATCTTGTTCAGTATCTGGTCGGTGAGATCCCTCCGGGTGACAATAGTGTCGTCGAACGCCACCTTGGGGTCCCACGGCGCGTTGGGATCTGAATTTTCATGATCGATCCAATAGTCGAGTTCGATGGCGAATGACAATTTCGCCTTCTGTCCGTCGCTGTCGTCTTTACCCGGATTGTAAAGGGCGATGTAGTTCTGAACTTGGTTACGCAGATACGGGACCATACCAGCCACAATGCTGTGAACCTACGCCACAACTATTAGTAGACTGTTGATGTATTTACCTAAGATAACTTACGAAATTATCGTAAACATGCGGTACGTTCACCTTGCCGGCGTTCGGGTTCGACGCTGAGTATGCGTCATACCAAGAGACCCATACTGCTCTGATGCAGGCATTGTCTCGTTGGAAGTATTTCTTGACCTGTGACACAGCCTACTACGTGAGAAACGCGCCTTACAAATAAAAAAGGGACGCCTGCTTGCCGAAAAGTTATTCATATACGAAGCAACGCCGGCAGCGGCACGTAGTCGTGCGATTTGTTTAGTGGGGCACCAGGTGTTCCATTTCTTCGGGTCTACAAGCTGTATGGGTTGGCTGTTTTTGTCAAGCAGTTCGTTCTCCGTCTTGGCCATTGCATAGTTCTTGAATACATTTGCTTGTTGTTCCAAAAGAACCATGCGATCGGCGCCTTGCCTGCCGCCTAGAAAGCGTAGAACAGTAAAAAAGCGCAGCCCAAGGAGTATGTGAAATTGCTTGCCTGGATAACAGTTTTGTACCTGTTCAAACACAGAGAGCTTACCGTAATAAGCTGGCTTTCCTCTCAAGTTCAGATTAACCCATCCACACCAGGACCTAATTGTGAAGCTCATGAGAACATGATTGGCTGACTATGTCATACAAGGATTCTACTGACGGTCCGTCTGCTGTTTGCCAAAGGTCCGTGGACAATCGAAGAAGATCAACGAATAAAGAAGCTACCGAGAAAGTCAGTATGTCAACCCATTGACTAGTATCAATTAATGAACATACCCATGCTCACTTCGTACACATGTTCTCGCGCAAAGATAGCACCGCCAGTTTCTTGACTGACAATCTTTGGTGGACCAAAGGGGTTATCGGGGTCCTGAAGGTTTGGTGGATACGGATTGTATGTGCCGAACGTGGGATCAAGTGCCCGGGGTTGTCTAGGTCAAAGAAGGTGACTGGCTGCGTGTTGGCATACCCGGACATATCCATCGAGTATGATGAGCATGTCCGCAGCGTCGCCTGGCCAGATGCGAGGACCTTGGGCTCGAGGCTGCTGTTGAAGGCGCCCAATCGGGAATGCAGTTCTGAGAGATCATAGTCCGTCTTGTTGGCAAATAGCTCGTGTCGAGCGAATAGGTCGGCGATTTGTCCTGTAAGAATCCGTCAATATCCAAAAATCTCACGATAAATAACAGTAGCTACCCGTGGCAGCAACCGCGTCGACATTGTTATCGGAATAACATCGACAGTCTTGCGTCCCGTTAACGATTTCATTGTCTACAGTGGGACACACCAAGTACCCGTCCAAAAATGGTATAGCTCTCCGCCCTAGAGAACTCGAGTGGTTACTGCTCCCAGCCTGGACTGTCGTGGCATCAAAGACATCGTGGAAGCTCCACGATGTCGATGGGGTTTGCAAGCTCTTCATGGCAGGCTCATCCAAGGTCGAAGACCGACGCTCGAGGGCTACATACGCCGGGGTATCAACAGCGTGCCGAGTGTCGAATTCAACACCTTGACCAGCACGTCCATGAGCTTCGTATAGATAGCGAGGCTCGTCCTGTCCTCGCTTTCGGTCACTACCCGACGCACTACCTTCCTCAACAGAATTGAAGCATGTACTGCCGAATAGAAAATCGGCGTTGTAGAAATTATGCCTGTATAAACAAAAGATCAGCAGCTTTATGAGCATGGAAACAAAACCTTGTACACGACTGGGTTGGTTCGCCAATACAGGACGGAACCCGTAAGACCGGCGCTGAGGGTGACACCGTAGTGCTATCGCGTACGTCATAAATCTGCTTAACAGCGACTACTATAATAGACCTACAGGGTTCACGCAGAATTTTAAAGAATTCTAAGCCATGTCAAGGGCAATTAGCGATGCGAGCTGACAGTTGGACTGGCTTCAACTTACGGATAATGAGACGCTACCCGAGATGCCAACACCAGCGTACATGTCTGCTTCAGCAAACACCTAAACAAATGTCTTTATGAACATGTGTTGGCCAGAGCAAACTATTCAATATACCTGAGCATCAACAAGGGCGCCACCTAATACGCTGATGCCGAGTTGTAAACTGGGAATCTGAACGCAACAATGTGCAATGAGTAAAAGCGAAAAAAATACACCATTTCACAGCTTACAAGATGGGCCTACCAGGAAGAAGAATCAGTAGTCGTTAAGAACAATCCAAAGGAATACTGACATCAAGAGAGCCCTCAAGATTGACGTTATGCGCGACCGTGAAATCATAGCCCTGATTGTTGTGCTGTGGGGTCACATCATCGGAGAAAGGCTCCTTTTTAATATACAATTTTGAGCTCGGTTTCTGCAGTCCAAACATAACAAAGAAATGATACCTCGTCATCGTTGCTGTCCTGCTTCCCGAAAGCATAATTGATCGACTGAGACCGAGTGAGTGGGCGTCCCGTCAATCCTAGACGGGATAACTTACTGGAAACTGATATCCTATGGTCGCTGTGTATTGGCCCGAAAGGCTGAGTTCTCCAGAGAGCTCGCCGTAAAGATGGAGCGAAGGCCCAAGGCTTAGCAGACCTGGGTTTTGTGAGTAACGATGCGAGCGATAAAGACTGATGCAAACCTGGATAGTATAGTCCCGGGAAACCAAAAACCGCAAGTTCTTGTCTTTCACTGTTGTAATGAGCCTCCGCATTGCCCTTTATCGTGAAGGAAGCTTGGGCATTCGCTCCGGCATCAAAAAACACATAAGCTTCTTGAATTTCAAGGGGGACGATAGATGCCTCTAGGTAGTACCCAAATGAGCTCGTGACTGTCACACTGCCAGTGACGCTGATGTCGAGACTAGAAGAGAAGTGAGGGCATTGCTGTTCTGCATGGTAGATCGTATAAGTGTCGGACCACTGGGAGATGATATTAATTGATATTTAGCCATGAATATTAGAAAATGTCGAGGCATACATGATAATTGCGATCGATGCTATTTCTCCTCCTGACGGTGGTAAGCTTGGCGAGCCACTTGTCAAACGGCCCAAACCACCGCTTCTCGTATTCCATAGGCTGGTGGAAATCACGCTTTCGTCGTGTGCTTGTTGTACCTTTATCGGGAGGACTGTGGATCATCTCGTTCCTAAAATAACCTCTATCGATTAAACGAGACTTACCAGTAGCCTGGAATGTCCGTCTATAGAAAGATATCAGCGGAACGAAAGCAACTGGTTGTCTGAACTTACTATGTCTGCCCGCATTCTGTCCAAACATGTAAATGCATATTCAAATAAAGCGAATCGGCATTACGCACAGGACAGGTCCATTGGACTCAGGAATCGATGTGAAATCATAGTCAAATGCAAGTAGATACACCTTTTCGGACGGCCCTTTTCTAGTCTTGTGCTCCGCTGATAAAAGATCTTGATCAGGATGCTCCTCAAGCGAAGTAACGCGAGCATAAGGGCCCAATCCACAGGATGTTGGCAAGCGGATGATAGTGTGCTCGACTTGTCCGATGAAGACATGAGCGCACCCTGAATCGTCATCATCCATTCCTTTCGTGCAGTAAGCGAGAACCTGTTATCCTCGAGATCGTCATTCGAGAGATATGTTATGTTAGATATATCATCTACGCACCTGCTGTGGTTTGTCGCTCTTCTCAGAGCACTGGGTGATGACCCAATCCGACGACACGTCCATCGAGCTTACCGAACCGGCATTTGGAGATGAGATGAATACCTCTCCAAATGGAGAATCATTCTCTTTTCCATCATCGCCTATGCCACTAGATCCAGAGCCCGTGAAGGACGTATCGGAGGTCCCGGTCGTGTCATCGAAGTCTACAGTAAATGTAGCAGGTTGATGCACGTCGAACCCGTTACCAGTGGCAGGAAGCACCCACTCCACTGGTACAGGTAAGAATCCCGCGTCTGAGAAGAATCAATTATTGAAATAAAGGCGCTATTAGACTTTCAGAGAGTACTCACTCAGCGGGGGATCGCAGCAATAATATCGTTTGTTCTTATTGACACATGGCGAGCTGGCATCTCCTTGCATATCGCTGACTAGACGGACAATAAACACGGATCTAGTGGCGCTTCGTGAAAGGAGCTCTCACAGATTGCAACTTGGCCAGCTTTGCACGCTGCATTAAGGCAGTTCGGCGGATCCCCAACCCATTCACAATTCGTATAGCCCGCTACAGACGAAGGTAAGCCGGAAGATCAATCGAGGAGAGCAAATACCAACAGTCACAGCAAACTGCCTTTGTATTTGAATGACAAATTTCAGGACAAACGGGGGGTTTCTTAGAGGATCCTCGGGGTTGAGATTCGCATGACAGGCTGTTATCTGCACTGCCCTGCTTGACATGAGTCTGCACCACAAATGGCGAGGCGCATCCATCTGAGTTGCATGCTAGGGGGGAAAATACGGTGCACATCCATGAGTGACAAACACAACAATAAACTGCAATGTACGCACAACCGCCGAAACATGCCCCGGGTTGCGGGTCTCCTGACTGGCGGCAAAATGCCTTGGATCCCTGAATACAGGTCGGATATCTACCATGTCCGGTTTCATCGAGCGCCATTATGATCTCGCCCACATTGCAATGTCCATGACAGCTCGTGCCTCCCCCGCCGCGCCACACACACTTCTGGGGCTCGTCACCCTTTGGGCAGCAGAGACGCGCTGGATGCTTATGATGGCATGATTTGACTGAGTTCGGAATTCGCGTGAGGGTAGTTAGAGAATCATAGCCTGAGGGACAGCCTTGTCCACATCCTGTAACCAACCGGCAATAGTTGACATGAAATGACTTATATGGAGTCGAGAAGACAGCAAGGGCTCACCAGTGATTTGGCACATATTTCCCGTCTCAGTAGCCGATGGGTCGTTTATGGTGACATCGTTGTATAAGCCTTGGAGCGCAGTGTAGCCAGAGTCGTCTTGATCGACGGCCCAAACCATAGTACCTGACCAGTGGGCATAAGGACAAAGCTGGCTGAAACGATTCACCAGACGAACCTCCGAGGCAGATGCTATTAGCATAAGCCAACTTCATCTGGAGAGTCTGTGCGTCATCATACTACCAAAGAAACACGATCATTAAACGTAGTTCCGAGGACAGTCAGCACAGATAACGAACCGAAACCCACTGATCACCATTCCAAGTGATGTACTTTACAGCAGCCTCATTATCGAAAGTTTCTATCAGATCGCTCGTGTCTGAAAGGAGCTTCTGGATTTCGGAGTACATCAAGATACCAGACTTGAGCGAGCATTCACCAGGGTCGGCACCGCCAATGAAGGTACACCCAGGAGCACTGCATGACTAAACATATGCTATGAGTGTTAGGATGAAGACGATCCCGACGGTGCTCACCGGATCGGTGAGCTGGAAGGAACGCCCGTAGAAGCCAATGCCCATGACGATTTGTGATGGATCGACTCCCACATTCCGAAAGAGCTGCATTGTCTGCTTGATTTCGGTGAGGTTTGTGTGCGCCTCGACGATTGGACCGACAAAATTATCTTTGCGATCCCATATGCCGTGCAGGTCATATGTCATAACGTTAACCTGTTGTGATGTTGAGCAATGATGGGAGGAAACGAAGGACGACAAACGTACCCAATCCGCTGACTTTAAAAGTGCAGGCAAATCAAAATGCTGCAGATACCAGTAGCTTGACGGTGCAGTGAACGTGAGGCCATAACCACGACCAGCGAGAGCGCTCTTCAGTTGCGACATGAAAATCGGGTAATTTGTCTTGTCTGCTGGAACTCCTCCACGGTCGGCAGCGACCGGATACTCCCTAACCCGAACGAGACAATTAATTTCAGGTGTTGACTAGGTTGCTGAATGGTGATTTACCAATCTATATCGAGACCATCAAAGGAATAGGCCTGCATAACACTGAGAGCATTGACGATGAACTTGTTCGTGTTCGCCTCACTCGCCACAAGGTCACTAAATATGTGTTGCGTCGGCTGGAAGACAGTGAGACGACATTGTAGAGCTAGGTAGGAGCCACTGATGGCGCAACATACCGGGTCGTTGAAGGTCCATCCTCCAATTGACAAGAAGACCTTCAGCGCTGGATTTCTCTGCTTGAGAGCGGTGGTCCGCTGCCAGAGAAGATTATCATCCACGGACATTTCCCGTATCAGAAAGTCCTCTGAAATGAGTGCAAATTCGAAATTGACTGTTTCGTTTGAAGGTCATCCAAACTGCTACTGATTGCGAAAATGTGAACTGACTGTGTGTGAAGGTCTCCGCCGAGATGGATTCTGGAGGATACATGTCACATGCACGGCTGTCGCTTGACATTGCCCAACCCTAGCTATCGTAGGTCAAGTCTGATTGATGTACATCAAGTCGAGGACCGACCTCGTAATAACCAATGCGACGATGCAAAGCTGTCTGCTGATTATCACCGCATGACTCTTCACCAGGAGGATTGCAATTTGATCGACAGCCGGATTCGCAGAATTCTAGAGGACATTCGTGTGCATGAGTGTCGAAGAGAAAGTATGGCCATTGCGAAGGTAGTCATACCAGAAGTTGTACCACAAAACCCGAACTAGAGTTCGGTAGATGCACGTGAGAAACAAGAGTAGAGGGAATTCAACGCAACGACAGACCTGACTGCAGCAGACATTGAGCGGGCAGGTGCGATTTCCGGGTGCGGCGTCAGGTCCACATTCTGCCAGTGCGTCACAGTGAGACGAGCATGGTCCACCAGATGCAAGTGGAGTGCAGAAATCTGGACCAAACCTAGAACAGTCAAGAAAGTGAAAATCGGTCGTGCATATCAAGGGGCGAGACGTACCCGCAAAATCCAGAGACGGAGTTGCAACACGCGCCATTGGAGCACGGAATCGTTGCGGTGCAGCTTCCTATAGGAAGTAACGTACTATTGTCGGTCTGTGCTAATACAAAGCACACGCTTGAGACTACAACGGCGGGAGTGGGTGCAGGTGAATTCGATGCATCAAGCAAGAAAGCGTCTCAACTTACCGAGAATGATCAATGCAGTGGATGACCACATTTCATCATAGAGAGGTAGGGGGAGATTCAGTCAGAAGTAACTGAGTGAGGAAGAATGGCAAAGCTGCCTGGATCAAGAGATATTTGTCCGTTTATACTGCAGCGACAAATTCAGGTTTGGCTAGGCACGATAAAGTACGATGGCTTGCCTGACTACCGCTGGCGTCCGCGCAGTGATGATGTCTCCGAACGGAGGATCATATGGAAGCAATGGAAGATTCAGAAGTGGCGCGCGCGGCGAACTTGATCATGTTCTATGTACATACTGGGTGGTCGACTTTCCGCAGGGGTTTAGAGCGAAGATTCTTCCTGGCCGCCTCGTCGGCATGGCTCCGGGCCTCCGGCCGTTGTCGTGATTTCAGACCCCAGAAGACTGGACAAGTGAGAGCACAAGGTCAACTCGAATCGATCCGCCAGTGCATTTGCTCGGATCGGGAACGAGATCATCATCCTCGAGGGGATCCGCTTGCACATTGCTTGCACAGCCAAAACCAGGACTCTGAGAATCATTTGCGACCCCGACCCATACCTGCCCAGCACAAAAACGCGGAATGACGAGGTCACAAGGTCGACAGAATGGGTCTGGACATGTCTGGACATATCCACGCACAAATTGGCCTACAATCGCGCATCGCACGAGCCCATGCCGGACCATAACGACGAACCTCATTCAAGGGCCTCTAGATTACCAACGCTCTCTATAAGCTGCAACGGAAGAGAAAAAAGAAGGGATTCAACTCGACGGCCCTGCGCCTTGTATCGAAGCGAGTCGAGCACCGCATGTGCGGTGTGCAACTTGATCGACATGCTCCGCTCAAAATCTGCCCAGCTCCGCTCCTTTCGGCATCTCGACTCCAACATTGCCACGATGATTTGACCCCCTAAAACAACAAATCAAGCCCGCCAAGTTCGACCACAACCTTCTGAATAGCACACAGAATAGAAAACAGCATCTTGTGCTGCGAACTCACCTCGGTAACACCAGTACAATGTGCAGCTCAATGGGGATTACGAGCGGCGAGAGGATCCACGAGAACCGTCATTCAATATTCATCTGTCTTCGAAACAAAGGCGTCTCTCAAATTTCTTTGACATCCACATGCTGTGTCCATCTTCTGCCACTCCGGATCTTTCCCTATGTCGGGGGAACGTAGCGCTCTTGGCTCAGCTGAAAGGTGCGACTTACATGTTTACATTCACTTCTCCCATTGTTCGGCGGGGAATGCTCTATCGCGTATGGACCATTTCCATACTCGCCAGTGCTTTTGCCAATTTCAATTCGCCATCAGCGCTTCGATCGACTTTGACGTTCCACCTCCGATTTTTTGATGTCGGAACTTTCTCAATGACTGTCCCCCAACTTTGTGTATGCACTCGATGGAACAGGGGTCCGAAGGGGTCCTTGCCTACCTCAAATAGGTTCCAAAGGCGTCTTTGCTGATCAGCAACCGTCCCACCTTCTTCAGGATGCCAAAGAGCAAGTTTGCGGTCAACGTGTTCTTGACTTTGGTCCTACTCGTCTCTAGTGCTCACGGGCGATCTAGCTTTCAGCAAAAGATCAAACAGCATGCTGATGCGCACAACGCTGCTTTTCATGCTGACTTACTAAAACAATTGGCAGATATCCGCTCGAATTCAGCATCTGCGACCATCAATTCTCCCTTTTCTCATGAGACGAACAATGACAATAATTCTTCTTTTCACCTCTTGGAGCCAGTCGACCTTGCATCTCCTGTGACCTTTGCAACCAACTCGACAGACAGCTTCTAAATCTATACAGATGATTTTCTTCCTACACTCCCTGCACCATCGGGCGAATGTGCATCTGCTCTGACTGCGACAATACCTTGCAACTCCACAATCCCACTTATGGCGTACGTCCTGTCGTATTCTACTCATCCTCTAGCTTTCACCCTGTTCGCTTACACAGATCATCCACAGTATCAGCCCTTACATGTTTATGGACGACTTATCGACAGTCTGCACCATGGACTGCACCATAGGGCTTGATTCATATCGTGTGGGCGTCGTCTCGGCATGTAGCGGTTATGCAATCAGCGGCTCTGGAAATACCTCGTACGCGCCGACACTCGCAGTTGACTACATCAGAGGGTCGTACAATGTTCAATGCTTGCAGGATCCAGATACGGGGGATCTCTGTGGGCCCATGATTCTGTCCTTCAACGCAACCGGGGGTCTTCTTTCACTCCCTACCAATGAGCTGTGCTCGTACTGTATGCTGCAAACTCTCAATATCACATTATCGAATCCCACCACCTTCTCCGCCCCGGTTGCCGATCTCTTGTCGTCCGCCATTGATATGTGTGGGCCGTAGGTATCTTTGATTACTTTGCTTAATCTCGATCTGACAACGGTCGCTCCCAGGCAATATGACAAATACAACGTCTCTACCACTCCAGGAAACCAGGTCGTCTTTGATCCAGGCGCTCCTTCTTTTGGTGCAAACTTAACCACAGGACCCACTGTTGACTGTGCTCTCACTGGACGTAATATCACAATCGATGGTACAACCACATGTGCTGATATTGCAGTACAGTACAACGTGAGCGAATACGATGTCTTATCTTGCAACCCAGCCCTCTCCGTCGACTGTAATATCACGGCTGGCATGGCCCTCTGCATTCCACAGGGATGCACCACGTACACGATCGCGACAAATGACACGTGCGACACTGTGTCCGCGATGGCTGGCGGTATCACTGGTCACAACATCACAAGCGCGCAGCTGCAGTCGTTTAATCCGGATATGGGCACGTACTGCCAGCTGATGGCCCTCCGGGTTGGGAAGAGTATCTGCCTATCGCCGAATGGAGGATGGCCAAACGTCGGTGCTGCGTTGGACTAGCCAAAGATGAAGACGCAGTGGTGATGGTGTGTGGTGCGCTGGCGCTACAGGCTGTCTACTACGCTGACCTTAACCCTGTGGCTTCTCTCGATGCTCCGGTCTCTGCCTCCGTCTCTGCCCTTCGTCTCCGTCTCTCCGTCTTCCCTTCCTGTTCTCTGTCTCCACCTCTCCTCCCTTGGTATGGAGTTCCACTACTCCATGTGCCCCCCGCCTTCTAAATGCGACGTCCTCGTCGTCTGCTCGTGAAGAACGCGTCCCGATCGCAGGGTTTGTCTGGTGTTGGGTGGTGTTTCGTCCTCGTTCTCTGTTTCTTCCGGTTCGTCATCGCTTTCGCTGTCGGGGTCGTCTTGTCTGTCCGGGTCGTCTTTGTCTGGGGGTTCGTCGGCCGGGTCGTCTTCGTCCAGTTCTGTGTTTCCGGTGGTTTTGTGAGGTAGGATGGGGTCGTCGGTGTTCTCTTCTTCAGGGTGGTCTTGTTTGTACTGTAGTAATGTTATCTGGTCGAGTGACAGTTTGGTGCCAATGCGTGGTGTGAATCTTCGGAGTCGTCGTGAGCTGAATTTCCCGGGAAGGAGGTTGCCGTTGAGGTCTTCGAGGGTGTAGGAGTTGAGGATTCGGCTGCGGACCCGTCGTGGTGGGGACCATTTTGGAAGTAATTTGCTGGCTGTGGACATTGTGAAATCTAGGGCGTTTTTGTAGATCTGAACAAGATCGAGTCGCGCAAAGATAACTTCACCTGGAGTGGTTGCGGTTACGCGTCTGTCGAACACCGCTTTTCTTTTTTGTGCGTGGCCGACAGTGAGCGCGTATCCGTCTAGGCGCTGCTGTTCCGTGTAGGCTAGTTGTCGTTCTATTTCGCCGACAGTTGGCGGGGTTTCAGTGGCATCCGAGGGTGTTTTGGGGCTGTTGATGATCAAGCCTAGTGCGAGTTCGTTGGGGGTGTGGTGCAGGGCTGGGAGGATGCGATTATTGAGCCATTCAATGACTTGATCGAAGTATCTTGGCCAGGATTTTGGTATGTCTTCGGGTTTGACATCGATGTACTCGTCTTCGCCCAGTTCAGGGCTGCACAAACGTTTGAGGCGTCCTAGTAGTATCTTGTTTGTACCTTCAACGAGGCCATTGATCCACGCGGAGTATGCTGCTATGACTTCATGTTTGATGCCTCGTTCTTTGCAGAATGCTGTGACCTCGCTGTTTTTGAAGTGGGAGCCGCCATCAGTCATGAATGTATCGGGTTTGGTCCAGCCTGTTGTGATTGTCGTGAGTCCTGATACTGTGGTTTTTGCCGTTCCGTGTGTTTTGTATTTGAATCCCCAGATGCGTTGTGAGTATGTGTCGAGGTATAGGCCTACTGTATGGAATCCGTTGGTGCCTTTCGGCAGGGAGAGGTAATCTGCAACGAGTAACTCGAAGGGGTGACGGCGGGTGTTATGACTTGACTGATCGGGGCCCGTCGGGGCTGGTCTATCCGATGGTTCAAGCATCACATGCTAGGCGGCTCCACCATGGAGCGTACATCAAGGTATTTGGATGTCCTTATGGTCCGGCTAAACCGATGGTTCCTCAAGACATCGGTATAGGATATATGGGAAGGGTCAATGATACAGCGGATTAATAAGATAGGCATTCACATGCCATGGGCTTAGGGCTTATGGGTAAGCACCTCGTCGCACTAGGATGGATAGGTGCGACTGGAGAAGTACAAGAGTAGGCGCCGGCTGAGAAAGACGGCGACCACAGCTCTCCTGGGATGGGTACCCGGAGAAGCACACGGACTCTTACCCTAGACCCTATACAGTATATAAGGCCCATAGAATAGGCTGAGGATCTTCAGTCTATTCTCCTTGTTCTTACACAGTCTTCCTACTGTGTACCTTGTTCCATAGCAGTCTTCCTACTGCTATCCTTCGTTTGTTCGTATCTTCTTATACGAACACTTCGTTCCCTACCGTCTTCCAACGGTAGAATAATCATTAAAACTTCCTGTATCACAGCCTGATACAGTTGAGACCATCCCTACCACTCAGTCCATCGTGCGACCTAGGGAAGAACTTGTTACTCTTGGGTTATTGAACGAGCAGTTCATAACACTAGAATAGACTCGCTTTTGCCCCTACCTTGCACCACACTTTGCTTGCTGCCACACTCTCTCTCACAACCCTCATCGGTGGCATAGACCCCCACCGGAGAGTGTTACTTCACACCCTGGAGCAAGACCTAGGCCTAGGATACCCACCAGGCACTAGACGAACCCACAACCAACTCCGACAGGATAATCGTCCTATCCATCAAAGGGGAAACCATTGGTATTACTCAGACACCAATCGATTAGCCCCTCCAAACTTTGATAACTGCTCATACCGAGAAGGACGATATTTCTTCACAAGAGAAGACGGAACAGAAGCTGAGTGGGCTTGGGACGAAACAGCAGAAGACTGGGTAGAGCCACCCCAGTATAGGAACCCCGAACCGGAAATCCCGGACACCTCGGAGGAAGAAGAAGGAACATCCGAGTCCGAATCCTCGGATATTCAAACACCGATCAATACCCGAGCCATCGAAAGAAATAACAGTATGGCAGACATTACAGCTCCCCCTACGACAGTATCATCTGGAAGGGGCAAGCTTAGACTCCCCGATAATTTCGACGGAGACAGAACACGATCACAGAAATTTATCGTGAATTGCCTCCTCCTTTTCACAGTGGAATCAGACCGGTACAGGACGGATGAAGACAAGGTTTCCCTTGCCCTCTCATGCATGAGATACGGAACGGCCGGTATATGGGCAGAAAACTTCCTAAAGAAGACAGTCGGGGCAGAGCCGCCTCGAGACCTCGGGACTTGGGCCGATTTCCTTGTCAAGTTTAGGCTTCAATTCAAGGAAACGAACCTTACGGACAAGGCCCGAAGCGCTCTTATGTCTTTCTCTCAAGGGAAGATGACGGTGGACGAATACTCCAATCAGTTCGCCCTCATAGCCGCCGATGCTGACATCACCGACAAGGAACAAGTTCCTTACTTCCAGAGAGGGCTCGACCCGAAGGTCATGGACAAGATCTATGACAAGGAAACTCCGCCAAACAACACGATCCAAGACTGGATCAATACCGCCTGTGAAATAGACGGACGGCTGAGAGCCCGAAGTGCTCAAAAGGCGATCCTCGCCAACTCCACCTCATTCCGAAGCGATTTCCTGAATCGTTTTCACCACCAACCCGCTCTCCGATACAACTCCACCACCGCACCTCGCAGAATGAACAACCAAGTGGTTGACATGGACATTGACGCCTCTCGAAAGAGAGATGCCGCTCGCCAGAAGCGCACCCATGACGGCAAGCCCTCCACCCATTGTTTTAACTGTGGAAAAGAGGGACACTGGGCGAATAAATGTCCTTCCCCTCGCAGAGGCGTTCCCCCGTCTAGAGGAAATCCGCGCAGACCGATACGTGGAGGAGGTAGAAGAACTCGCGTTACAGGCTTGGAGGATGAAGACGATCAAGAATCCCCGCTGGGAGACGATGCGGGATTACATAGAGGATTGGAGGAGGGGAGTCCTCATGGCCACCACGGTTGGGTATCACAACCTAGTCATTCGGTGGAACGTCAGGACCCTCCCACAGGGAGCGGAGGACCACGCCAGAAAGATGGAGAACGCTACGTACCGCCTAACGGACGACGAAGCAACGGACCCGTCCGTGATGTTAATGGCGTCCGAGCGTTCTTCAGAGAAGTAGGGGAAGTGAGGGCCAAACAAATGCTGGCAGACGTAGCGCTGGATTTTTCCTGACCTCTCCTTCACCAGCCGAAGAGAGGGGGTCAAGAAAACCCGAGTATGATTCCCCGTCATGTATTCGAATCGGAGCAATGAACAGCCATATCATTACCCCCATTCGACTTGACGTGCGATTAACAACTCGAGGAAGAAGCGCTGGAGCCAGAGCCGCCATCGACTCAGCTTGTGAAGGGATTCTGGTGAACGAAAAGTGGGTACGAAAGCACGATCTTCCAACCTACCCATTAAACCGCCTTATCCGCGTTCGCAATGTTGATGACACCGTCAACAAGGCAGGCCTCATTCGACGAGGCTTAGACGCGAATCTCACCGTCAAGGACAGACGGGGGAGATACCACACTGAACGCGTCCAGATGTTCATCACCAATCTAGGAAAAGACGACATGCTCCTAGGAACAGATTGGCTGAAATACCACGACCCCTCCATCGGGTGGAGGCGCCGTGAGGTACACTTTGATCGATGCCCCGCAGAATGCCAACAACCATACGGTTTTACCAAGGCAAGGGAAGAGCCTACCAAGAAGGCATGGCTAGCGAAACTACGCGGCGACAAGGTTCCTCAGCGGACGAAACCGCATCTTGTCTCTGGGCCGGTAGGACCTTCGTGGACTTGGACTAAAGAACAATGGCGCCAAGTTCCAGCGAAGGAATGGAAAACCCGGTTTTTGGAAATGCTCGAACATAAATCCCGAGAAGACAAGGCTCGGAAATGGCTCGAGGAACTGAAAACCGAAGAGAAGGCACGCCGGCGAGCTCTGGAAAAGAACGCTCAGGGCGACGCCTCAAGAAAAGTCGCCGAGAAGGCGCAAATGTTGTTTGACTCCTCCGCTACGGATAGCGGAGAAGAACCCGTCATTAGGAAGGTGGCTCCCGAACCCTCGGGGTTCGCTAGCTTTGACGAAGACCTAGAGGAGGAAATCGACACAACCGACCTGAAGGATCGCGTGCCGACAGAGTACCATTCCTACCTCGATATTTTCAGCGAGAGACGATCGCAACGACTTCCCAAACATACTATCTGGGACCACGCGATAAATCTCAAACCGTCGTTCAAACCCCAGGCTCCAAGGATATTTGCCTTGAGCCCGGACAAACACGACGAGCTAGGAAAATTCGTCAAGGAGCACCTTTCTAGAGGGACAATACGTCGGTCAACGGCCAGTAGCGCAGCCTCCTTCTTCTTCATAAACAAGAAGGATGGGAAACTACGCCCGGTACAAGACTATCGCCACCTTAATGAACACACTATTCGAGACGTTACCCCCTTGCCTCTGATCCAAGAACTCTTGGATATTATTCGAGGAGCAACGGTATTCTCGAAACTGGATGTTCGGTGGGGATATAACAACGTGCGCATCAAGGAAGGGGACGAGTCCAAGGCAGCGTTCGTAACGCCCCTAGGACTGTTTGAACCCACGGTAATGTTCTTTGGGCTGTGCAATTCCCCAGGGACCTTCCAGGCCATGATGAACATGATCTTTCAAGAACTCATCTTGGCCCGGAAAATTGCGGTATATATGGATGACATCCTCATCTTCACCAGGACTACGGCAGAACACATCGTGATCGTTCGACGAGTTCTCCAAATCCTACGCGACAATGATCTGTATCTCAAACCAGAGAAATGCGAGTTCCACAAGGAAAAGCTGAACTACTTGGGATACACGATTTCAAAAGATCACGTCGCCATGGAAGATTCGAAGGTGGAAGCAATCCAGGAATGGCCCATCCCTCGCACAGTCAGAGACATCCGTTCCTTCTAGGTCTAGGGAATTTTATCGGCGATTCATTGACAAGTTCTCCTTGATCGCGCGACCCTTACATGACCTTACCAAGAAGGACACAAAATGGGACTGGACGACGAGTTGCCAACAGGCTTTTGATCGCTTAAAGAAAGCCTTCGTCAGTCAACCCGTCCTG
This sequence comes from Heterobasidion occidentale, assembly GCA_039111635.1. Classification (NCBI taxonomy): domain Eukaryota; kingdom Fungi; phylum Basidiomycota; class Agaricomycetes; order Russulales; family Bondarzewiaceae; genus Heterobasidion; species Heterobasidion occidentale. Next base: position 678,498 of record JBCAQO010000007.1, read on the forward strand.
ATATACCCAGACCCGATGCGCCCATACCGGCTTGTCACCGACGCCTCCCTCTCCGCATACGGTGCAGTCCTCTTACAGGAAGGACCTGATAATGACTGGCACCCAGTGGCATACCTCTCGGGCTCGTTTTCACCGCCCGAAAGGAATTACGACGTACATGATCGCGAACTCCTGGCAATCATCAAGGCGCTGGAACATTGGAAACACTACCTCGAAGGCGCCAGGCACCCCTTTGAGGTCTGGACAGACCACAAGAACCTGGAACACTTTCAGACGGCGCGAGACCTATCAAGGAGACAAGCGCGCTGGAGTCTGTTTTTGTCCAGATTTGACTTCCAGCTCAGCTATAAAGCTGGAACGACTAACCACGCAGATGCTCTGTCCAGGCGTCCAGACCTTAGTGAGGGGGTGGAATCTGATAACAAAGCACAGACTCTGCTTCCGTCCAGACTTTTCACCGAGTCCAGCGAAACCCTGGTAGATTCCAGCGAAAGCATACACGTCAAGGCAACAGAAATTGTATCCTCGGACATCCTCTCCCTTATCCGACAGTCACGCTCCGAACATGACTTGCTAGTGGATGTCTCCCTCAAGAAGCTTTTGGACAAAGGACCAAAAGCAATGAAAGGTCTCTTAGGGAAATGGACACACGAAGACGGCATCACAAGGCGAGACGGTTACATATGCGTCCCAAGAGACGATCTTCTCCGGCGGACAATTGTCAAAGCACACCATGATACGATGGCTACAGGACACCCAGGACGAGCGAAAACCTTGGAATTGGTACAACGTCATTACTGGTGGTCGAGCATGACCAAGTTCGTTCATCAATATGTGGATGGATGCGCGGTTTGCCAGTCCACCAAGAACCTTCCTCACAAGACCCATCCGCCAATCCACCCATTAGAAACCACGAACGTACCGTGGCGTTTTATCTCCACCGACTTCGTAACAGACCTCCCGGAAAGCAGAGGGTACGACTCGATAAATGTGGTGGTGGACCAGGGTCTGTCAAAAGGAATAGTCATAACCCCGTGCAAGAAGACAATCACGGCCGAAGAAACCACGACGCTCTTCCAGGATAATGTGTTCAAACGTTATGGTCTACCAACCAAAGTGGTATCCGACAGAGGACCTCAATTTGCGGCCAAATTCACGCGAGAACTATGGAAGGGCTTAGGAATCACTCCGGCCCTCAGCACGGCTTATCACCCCCAGACGGACGGAGAAACAGAACGGGTTAATCAAGAGATCGAGCAATTCCTGCGCGTATTCTGCAATTACCACCAAGATAACTGGGTGGATTTGATCCCCTTCGCAGAATTCTCCCACAATACCCGAAGACACTCCGCTACAGGGAAATCGCCGTTTGAAGTTCTGTATGGATTTAACCCACCGTATTCGGTGGACTCAGCGCTGGAGACCAAGGTGCCCGCGGTAACTGAACGCTTACAGCTAATCAAGGAAGTCCAAGAGGAAGCAGCTGCCAGCCTACAGATAGCGGCGCAGCACGCCAAAGACCGGGACCTACACCGGAAACTTCCGCAGTGGGAAGCAGGAACCCAAGTTTGGTTAGAAGGAACACATATTCGGACGACTCATCCGAAGTTCAAACTGGCACCTAGGCGTTATGGTCCTTTCCAAGTGACCGAAAGAATTGGCCCCTTGGCTTATCGGCTGAAAATACCTGAAACATGGAAGATACATCCGGTATTTCATGCCTCCGTGCTCACCGAATATCATGAGACAGAAGCCCATGGAGAGAACTTTCCCAGACCAGCACCAGAAATCTTGAATGAAGAAGAACACTACGAAGTAGAGACCATTCTAGATTCTAGGCGCCAGGGACGAGGAACCAAATACCTCGTCAAGTGGGTCGGATACTCCGAAGCGGATAACACTTGGGAGCCCTTTGCCCTCCTCAAAGATTCGGCCGATGAGGCGCTTCGTGAGTTTCACGAAAGCTACCCCAACAAACCCCGACCAGCGGCGATTAAGCTGTGAAAGAGTATATAAAGGAGAACGATCCTCCTTTATCGAAAGCAAGGATATCCTCCCCAGCACATGTCCGACCACTCCTCCCTTAATTACTCCCCAGGACGCGCTATGCTCATTTATGAAGGAACTACCTCTTCACCCTCAAGGAACCCCTCACCCGACATCATTTTGGCCGTGGCCAACCCCGACACTGGACGACCTGGCCAAGGCGGCCACCCAGCGTCTTCAGAAGGAGTTTCCATACCAGTCTCCTCCCATCTCCCCACGCTCACCGCCGAAGATCAAGCGGAACTACGAGCCTCATCTCGGACTGAGGGAACTCATGACGAGCACGATGAGAGACGTCAAGAAGAAGGAGGAACTACTCCGCCAACGCCTCCGCAACCGACGGCAACGTTGGCTCAAGGAAACGCAAGACCGGAGACGAGAGGTAGTAGAGGACGGGGAAACCATGCAAGTTTGGCAACGCCTACAGTTACTGAGGCAGGTATACGCGAATCAGCAGCGATTGGTACATCGGCTGCCAGGACCAGAGGACCCCCTGTCGGTGGTGGAAATCTGCACCCCCGAGAATTGGAAGGATTAGGAGATGCACTGCTCCAGCGCACCACAATCTCGGCGGTAATACAGATGGCCACAGCGCTAGCCTTGCAGAGGCTCGCTAATTACTCGACCGAGAGATTCGCCGACTCCAAACCGTCCTCGAGATAATCGACCTGAGGGAACGCATCCTCACTTTGGCAGACGAGCTCAAGTCCGCCAGCGACCAGCTCAGCGAACTGCTGCCTGGACTCGAGCGGAACTAGACGCATGGAACGAGGTCGACAATGGGAATTACGACGATGCCGACCCATACTACCGACCCGATGAGGGATACGGAGATTTCGGGGACATCGGTGGAGGATATTAGACAAGGGAGTTGAGGAACCCCTTGTCTCAGAAGGTGACGAAGAGGGAAGGACCCTCCGCACCACAGGTACCGGTTTCACGAACAGGACACTGAGGTTTAACGTCCTGCATGACGTTAAACTGTGAAAAGATAAGAAGGCAGGGGAAGTACCTGGCCATGCGCGTTTCAACCCTCCGGTCTGGAAGGACAAGCATCTCACACTCTCGTTGTCAAGAGGTATTCTGACAAGCGAATCGGGCGTCCCGCTTGGATCCCCAGTTTTACAGGACCCTTTCCGCATTAGGAGGTCCTTTGAATTCAACAAATAACTGGTACTGATATGCCGGCTCCTCGATCTTGTGGCATGATCGAGAGGCTATGATGATGCAAGAATATTGGTGGGAAATCGTGTTGCATGTTCACCGTTGGGGAACGGTGGACCCTACCTCGCTGTCAAGGTCTGACAGGTGTCTTGGACGTCCCACTTTGGATCTCCAGTTTTACAGGGTCGTTTCCGCATTAGGGGGCCCTATCTGCGATGCCGGTGATTTAGTGACCGCACTTCACTAAATAACCAAATAGGACAAATACATCCGCAACGATGTAAAACTACGGAAGGCTTGGTCCACAATGACTATAAACTACGGTCGTCCGGAACGACGTTAAAGCTACCATGGACCCTCGGAGCGTGGTTGTATTCTGGCAGATGGTGGAAGGGAGGGCCTCCACCATTGCAGAACCCTGCCAACTAGGTCAAGGCGCTTCCATATTCCATACGCCTTACAGTAAAAGAATATGGGGTCGACACGGTTCAATTCCGTGCGAGGGGTTTGGGGACATGGAACGGGTTGTCAGCTATCCGACAGGACCACGACTACTCCATGGTGCGCCCATTCTACCCTTGAAGTCCGAAGCAAGGATTCCGCTTCAAGGGCCAGTCAAGAGGCAACTGGGATCGTGCCTCCAGGTTTAGGACGTCCTCCATGACGGTAAACTGGGATTGCCCTTTCTTTTACAGGGCCTACGTCCGCGAAGACGTTAAACTACCGCTCCTTTCAGCATAGGAGATGTCGATCGACATCGTTGTTGAAGCCACGATGTTGATCTAGTCCGCGATGACGATAAACTAGTGTCCCTCTGTTCTAGGGACGTCATATTGGAGCTGGAATTACCGCGTCCAGCTGCAATAGTCCGAAATGACCTTAAACTACCCTCACCCCGGAGGATTAAATCTATCGAGGCTCGGGAGGTTCAAGCCAGGCGATAGCGGACGTCCGCAATGACTATAAACTAGTTGCCGTCCTTCATGACGATAAACTGAGCAGCCCTTCATTCACAGGGCCATGTGAGTTGTGTCAAAATAGGCTCTCAAGTCTATTCTCGCAACTCTATAAGTTATCCGGTTTGATATGGTATAAACCGTCACCATCTTACCTCAGTAGGACCTGTCAAGACAGCTGTACTTGGTCTAGGGCTCTATGCGCATCACCGATGAATGTTCCGGCGCGCAGAAAAGGTCTTCTATCTTGTTTACAGGTACTCCTACGTTGGAAGATGGATAGGTCCGCAACGACCTTGGCGTAAACTAGCAGGGCAGTCCGCAACGACTTATGTATAAACTAGCCTCAGTCCGCGAAGACTTAAGGATAAACTAGAGGACGTCCGCAAAGACGCAAAACTACGGACGTCCGGCACGACGTTAAACTACCAGGACATACCTTACGCTGACCCCAAAATAATTACCGTCAAGGTGGATACCATGGTCTACTCAAGAAACCCTGGGGTTCAAAGTCTATTCTTCAAAATCCTTACCTCGTGTTCAATACGCGGAGCGCGGCTACATGCTCGCTCCCATGTGACAAACAAACTCTGGACGAACACCAATCTCTAACCAGGACGGGCCACCGTATGGGGCTGACAGAGTTAGGGATCTTCAAAGGGGTCTTGCCGGACTCAAGACAAGTCAAGAGCTGTCTACTCTTGATAGGTTGGTGGGCCTAAGCCTTAGTAAAGCGATCAACCCACACACCTGGAGTCCCCCTCGATACCGGAGATCACGGAGATGAAGATCTATCCTGGAAACACTGAAGCATGGCCTTCGGCAATTTGGAAGAAGAACGACACACACCCATCCACAGACGAGTTTCTAACTCATCCATAAGTCATTCGCATCAGCACTTTCTTTGACCATGAGCAGGGAGTCCTGCTTTCGAGGGATCGCCTTTTGACTCAAGGGATTGCCTCGCATCAAAACGTAACGGTGAAGGAAGAACACCGGGAAGAAACACGGTATTGTGGCGATACCGCAGGACTTCAAATCAAACAGCTCAACGGAGATGGAAAACTCCTAGGCGTTGTAAACGACGTAGGTCGGTCTTCGCCCCAGAAAACGAAGTCATACCAGAAGTCGCATCTGGTCTTATTGGGTCAAGAAACAAATTGCTGGTGGAAAGATGATGAGGCTCGCGGAGGCGAGTAGTCCCCTCAGGAGTTGGGACCTAGAAAGGGGGTAATGTTATGACTTGACCGATCGGGGCCCGTCGGGGCTGGTCTATCCAATGGTTCAAGCATCACATGCTAGGCGGCTCCACCATGGAGCGTACATCAAGGTATTTGGATGTCCTTACGGTCCGACTAAACCGATGGTTCCTCAAGACATCGGTATAGGATATATGGGAAGGGTCAATGATACAGCGGATTAATAAGATAGGCATTCACATGCCATGGGCTTAGGGCTTATGGGTAAGCACCTCGTCGCACTAGGATGGATAGGTGCGACTGGAGAAGTACAAGAGTAGGCGCCGGCTGAGAAAGACGGCGACCACAGCTCTCCTGGGATGGGTACCCGGAGAAGCACACGGACTCTTACCCTAGACCCTATACAGTATATAAGGCCCATAGAATAGGCTGAGGATCTTCAGTCTATTCTCCTTGTTCTTACACAGTCTTCCTACTGTGTACCTTGTTCCATAGCAGTCTTCCTACTGCTATCCTTCGTTTGTTCGTATCTTCTTATACGAACACTTCGTTCCCTACCGTCTTCCAACGGTAGAATAATCATTAAAACTTCCTGTATCACAGCCTGATACAGTTGAGACCATCCCTACCACTCAGTCCATCGTGCGACCTAGGGAAGAACTTGTTACTCTTGGGTTATTGAACGAGCAGTTCATAACAGCGGGTGATGGGCTCTAGGAGAGAGTGGAGGTGCATACCTCCGAAGTTTTTGCATTGCGCGCATTCCGCAATTGCTGATGTGATCGACTGGTCAAGTTGCGGGCTGCAGATGGTGTCAAGTAGTTGTAGCTTGATGTGGTCGCGGTCAAAGTGCAGTTGGCTGTGTACCTCGGCTGCGCGTGTGACTGCTTCTGAGCGGGGGACGCATTCGACACATGGCCGTGCACGCGGTGAGCGCCCGTTTCCTACTCGCCAGAGTTTCCCGTCTTTGATCATGTAACCTAGTGCGCGGTGGCGCGCGCGTCTTCGTGTTTGCACGTTGCTTGTGTGATCTATGTTTTGTAACGCATCAATAACTTCGCGGAAGAGTGGTTCTTTTGCGAAGCGTTCCCGAAGGCGTTGTACGTCTGAGTCGACGGTTGTGAGGAACAGGTCGTGGACGAGACCGGATGATTTCTCCCAGTCCTGTCCCACTGACCAGTCTGCTCCGTCGCCTTCTGTCTGGAAGCCTGAGTCGAACATGCGGCTTGGGCCATCTGCAGGGTTGCCAGCTCCCGGCCGGTGGCGTACTGTTCGGATTTCGTAGGCTAGGACGCCGTCGCGCCATCGGGCATGGTGGATATTCAGGCTGTCGCTGAGGAGGAAGTCCCGGAGTGCTTGACAGTCTGTTTCGATCTCAATTGGTGAGCCCCATATTGTGTCGGAGAACTTGTCGAGGCTGAACTTTAGGGCTGCGAATTCGGAAAGAAAGGGTTTGTAACGTTCTTCAGCACGGGATGTTCGTTTAGATGCAAATGCAATGGGGTGACGTCGCGTCACCGTTTTTTCCGTTGGGGAGGGTTGTTTCATGGTGCTGAGATAAGATTCCGGCAAATCCATGTTTTGACCCATCGGTTGTGACGGTGAAGGTGCGGCCATCAAATAGAGGGGATCGGAGTACGGGTGCAGAGGTGAGTGCGGCTTTGATGTCGATGAACGCTTTCTGGTGTTCTGGTGTCCATAGGCCTTCAAGTGAATGGTCATGGAGTGCTCTCTGGTGAGCAAATTTGCCCTTCCCCGTTGGGATAGAGGCATTGCGAATGAGATCTGTGAGGGGGCGTGCGATGCGGCCGTAATCTGCGCATACCGAGCGGTAATAGTTGCCCAGATGAACGAATCCAGACAGACCTTTTAATGTGGTGGGTGTTTGCCAATTGACGATTGCGGATATCTTGGATGGGTCTGTGCCTACGCCGTTGGGGCCTATTGTTTCGCCTGCGAATTTTGCAGTGGTCATAAAGAATTCTGTTTTTGCGGCGGAGAGGGAAAGGCCTGTGTCGCGGATTCGTTGGAGGAGGGTGCGGAGATCGGCCATGCCATCGTCAAAGTTGTCAGCTGGGACACCTCCATCGTCCACGAATAGTTGACATAGGGTTCCTACGAGGTCTCCTAGGGCGGTTGCGGTCATGCTGGCAAAGCGGGATGGTGCGCCGGTGAGTCCAAACGGCATCCGGAGGTATTTGTAGTAACCACGCCCGGCTACGTAGAAGCAGATGTAGGGTTGGTCCTCCTCCGCTATGGGGCAAGCATAAAATCCGGACGCAAAATCGAATACAGTGACCCACCGATGTCCTGCCAGCGCTTGTTGTTTTGCACGTATGTCGCCTTGCGGCATTGGTGGGACCGTTGTGATGTCGTTGAGTGCCTTGAAGCTTTGGCAGATGCGCCATTTTGTTTGTTTTGAGGGCGGTTCGGTCGGTGCGGGGTTTGGGTCACGGGGTGGGAGGTCGTATTTGCGCGGGAAACCGTGGGCTGAGCATTCATCGTTGACTCGGTGTTTGAGTTCGTCTTGCGAGAGGCCTTTGGTTGTGTGGGTTTTTTGTGCAAGGACTGTGTTGCCGCAGAACTTGACGTCTTCGGGTGCTATAGGAGCAATGATCCCGCTTTTCAGCATAAGATCAATGTGCGAGAAGAAATAGTCTTGTTTGTCACCGAACAGTGGCTGCTGGTGGACTTTCCATGGAATTTTGGTTCCAGTGGGGAGATTGAGTCGGTGCGTGGCACTGCGGACCGGCAAGACTTCGCTAACGGACATTGCGAAGCAATCTGCAAATTCGAGGATGAGTGCCTCAACTTTGGTATGTTCGCTGGCAGTGAGGTCCTCGCCGATCTTGACGAGCCGTAGGAGTTCATTGGTGCGCTCTGTTTTCCATGCGTTTGTGTGTCGTGTGTAGATTGAGGGATCGTCGTGTGGTTTTATCTCTGGTAGGTCCGCAGTCTCGTCCTGGTGGGCACGTTTGTGCATAGTTGGTGACGCGTGGTCGGCGGGCTGTGTTTTGGTGGTCTGGTGCTTGTCACTGGTATCTGGTGCAAGAGGTATGATAGCGTGTGCGACTTGCCTTGCGGGGGGTTTGTCATCCCCCCATAGCGTTGCGCGCTGTTTGATATCGAGCGTCAGGTGGGCATCTGATGCTTTTTCCCGTGCTTCGTCGTCCAATCTTGTGATCTCATTTTCCAGTGTGATTGTCCCTTCCGATGATGGGAGTTCGATGGTATCATTTGCGTACTCATGTCTTGCTTCTAGGGCCATGAGTAGCGGCTTGCCGATGAGGACGGACCACGAGCCTCCGCTTGGGAAGACTTCAAATCGTGCTATGACGTCGACACCACCGATTGTTACATGGCCTTCCCATCGGCCTTGAGACGGGACAATTGAGCCATTGGCCATGCGGAGTCGTCTTGGGGATGGGGAGGTGGGGGTGAGTCGGTGGCTTATGACATTGAAGATGTCGCTGTCGATGGCGTTTATCATGGCGCCGTCGTCAAAGATACTCTTCATCCTGTTTATTTCGCCCTTCGGGCCATGCAGGTGTATTCTGTGAATAAACGGCACTGCTTTTGGTGGTTTCCCATCCTTGTGTGTTAGATTCGTGGCCCCCACAGTGTAAAAGTTCGAGCAGTCTATTAGATCTGTCATGATTTCATACACTCGTGCGTCTAGGATAACCGCTTCGTTCTTCGGTGTAGCTCCTGTCCCTCTCATTGGAACACGCGGTGTGGGGGCTGTGGATGGGTCCCCGGTTGGCGCCGTTACACAGCCGGGGACGAGGGAAGCGGGGAGAGGTTTGGTGGTACGGGCCGTGCGGGCTTCTCCTAAGCTGCCGGCCCATCTCCATTTCCCGCCTCGTCCATTGCTTCCCTCCATCTCATGTTATCGCGAGGTTCGTGCTCATACAAGTCGTAGTACTCGGGCTGGATGTATACGTACCGAACGGCGGTTGGCGGTGCTGGACGGCTGATGGTGGATGCAATCATTCGCCACCTGCGTTCGTTGTCCGGTACTGCTTGTCCTGTGCACTCGTCGCCTCTGTGACGGGGGTCTGTCATTCCGCACTTCCAGCATTCTCCGGTAGCGATAGGTGCGGTGCCCGGGGTGAGGGGGTAGGGTCGGTGTTCATCCGACCTGCCATTGGGGTTGGCTGCGTGCCAGTCCGTGACCTGCTGCTGGTATAACATCATTCCCGCTGGGTTCTTGGCGTGCTGTGGGAGCTGATTCCTGCGTGCGATTGCCAATCGCTCCGTGTTGGATGCACGCTGTGGGCGTGTTATGGTGGGTTGGGGGGGTGTGCTGTGGTATGGGTTGATTGCGGGGAATGTGCTTCTGTTTGTGGGGTAGGGAGGTGCTCGCAAAGCGGGGGGTTGGGAGTTGATAGACATGCGTTCCATTATGCGTTGGAGTTCAGCGTTAGACGTGTTTTGTCGTGGTGGGACGGGGCGTCGCAGTTCTTCTTCCACCGCGGCCAACCGGGCATTGTTCACCTGGGCTCGTAGTAGATCGTCGGGGCGAATCTGTCGTACTGCATCAGTGAAGTTGATCCACGTTGTGTACGTCCCAGTGACAAGAGCGGCCACGCTCATGGGTAGGTCCTTGCGGACTCCTTCGATGAGCATTCCGTCGCTGTCTACGACGGCGTTTGCTAGAACCAAGGCCCGATCCGCCCATCGGATGTACCCCCACTCTTCTGTTCCATCCATTTCTACCTTCCTTACTGCTTCGGCTTCCGTCAGCTTGTGGGCTTGGAGCGTCATGATTTTTTCGGCGCGGGTTTTGACGACAGCTTTGAGTTTCGGCCACCGGGTGAAGAACGCTGCTTTGAAGGATTTCCAGGTAGCGCTGTCAACGGGAGAAAGTTCGTCCTCGTACCATTTTTCTGCCGGGCTTCCCGATTTCAGGTACTGACCAACTTTGTCAACCTTGTGGGTGTCTGTGGACTTCTCTGTGAAGCCTTGCTCGACCTGCTTAATGAAATCTCCAGGGTTTTCGCCGGTGCGGCCGTCGCCATAGAACCATGTGGACGGGGGGTTTGCAGGCATTGCGTCTTCGTCGTCGGAGCTGTCTGAGTTTGTTTTGTTTGGTGTGGTGATGTTGGAAAGGATTGGGGTGAAGTTGTATGTAAGTGGTGGTAGGGGTGAGGGTGAGGATTCAGGCGAGTTAAGGCTGATTATCGTAGAGGGAAATGAGAGCGAGGTAATGTTAGGGTCGGATGGGAATGATGGTAGGAAGAGGCTGCTGTCTGGTTCTGCTGGGCTGGAGAAGAGCGGGCTGTTCTCGATATCTGTAAATGAAAGTTCGGAGCTTTGTGGGGAATTGTCTATCGATGGCACAGAGCAAAAACGACCAGATTTGTCTCGAAGAGGTGCCAGGGTGAGGTGGTTGGGTGTTTACTGTGGTGATTGTTTTGGCGGCGGTGTTCTTACTGGTGGTTCGGTGTTGTTCTGATCGGCAGTGTTCTCGGTGTGTTTGCGTTGTGTGGTTCGAGTAGTACTGTTGTCACCAGATGGACTAGCCAAAGATGAAGACGCAGTGGTGATGGTGTGTGGTGCGCTGGCGCTACAGGCTGTCTACTACGCTGACCTTAACCCTGTGGCTTCTCTCGATGCTCCGGTCTCTGCCTCCGTCTCTGCCCTTCGTCTCCGTCTCTCCGTCTTCCCTTCCTGTTCTCTGTCTCCACCTCTCCTCCCTTGGTATGGAGTTCCACTACTCCAGCGTCACCCGGGAATCCATCTTCGACGCCAACGGAGGCCGCGCCAGTACCGTCTCCTACTGTGAGCGGCACAACACCAAATTGTGGGCGTTACTACCAAGTTCAGGAAGGCGACATCTGCCAGACTGTCGCCCTCGCTAACGGGGTCTCGTTGCCAGACTTCATTAAACTTAATCCTGGTCCGTCATCCACAATTAACATTAATCTTTCATTGCTGACGGCTCTATGGTAGAAATCAATACTAATACTAACTGCACGAACCTGTGGCTTAACTACTATTACTGTGTCGCTCCATATCCACCATTCGCATCCATCACCCCTTCGCCAACGATGACCTTCAATTACTCGAGCGCGACAATATTCAGCTACAGCATCCCGACCAACTACACACTCTCGTATCTTACCACTACACTCACGGCCGCTGGCGTGGCTGCTCCGACCAACGTAGCCGATGGCACCCGAACTGTAGCATGCGGAAGCTATTATGATATACAAGTACGAATCCTTGACTTTTATAGCTTCTTCACGCTCACCCTTTATTTCAGGTTGGCGATACTTTAGATTCAGTTTCGACGCTGGTCGGAGTCAATAGCACCCTTCTAACGAGCTGGAATCTAGAGCTGAGCAGCGGTGCACTTCCCTCTGTCGGTTCTGCCATCTGTATCATCTTTCCAAAAGGCAACTACACTCTTGCTCCTGCTGCGCGACCAAACAATGTGTATGGGAACGCCACCTTCGCCTGCGCGGAATATTACACAGTACAAAGCGGCGATGGCTGCTCTTCGATAGAAACCAAATTTGCACTCACCAACGCGCAATTCGATGCATTAAATCCAGGACTGTCGCCTGGCTGCACAAACCTTGTCCTTGGCCTTGCGTACTGCGTGTTTCCTGTTACACCCTTCCCCGCTCCTTCTGGTTCTGGCCCGCCCGGCAACGTTGCTCCAGGCACGATTACAGATGGCTGCACTTCATATTATACCGTTGCTTCGGGAAATACTTGTGGCACTATTGAGGGCCGCTTCAACGTTACCAGCTCAGAATTCTTAGCTTGGAACCCCGAGATCGCGTCGGACTGCTCGAATCTTCAGTTGGGCCTAGCATATTGCGTGGCAGGCCCCGCGACTTCGGGACCTCCCTCCAACGCGGCGCCGGGAACGATTACACACGGATGTACGAACTACTATACGGTCGTCTCAGGCGATAGCTGCGGCGCCATTGAGGGCAAGTTCAGCATCACAAGCACACAGTTCTCGACATGGAACCCAGAGATTTTGGCTAATTGCTCAAATCTGCAAATAGGCCTTGCATACTGCGTCGCAAGTAGCAAAACAGGTAGTGGCGGTGGGGGCAGTGGACCTCCTTCAAACCTTGCCAGGGGCTCGCTGAGCAACTGTTCTACATACCACACCGTTGTTTCGGGCGACAACTGTCCCTCGATGGAAACGACATACAAAATTGCAGCCATGGACCTCTTCAGATGGAACCCGGAGGTTTCGTCGGACTGTACAAATATTTTGGCAGGGGATGCGTATTGTGTCGGAGGAGGTGGAAATGCGTGCAAGAAGGTATACACGGTGCAGTCGGGTGACTTTTGTTTCGCGATTACACAGAGTCAGGGTATCACACAAGCTCAATTGAACGCTTTCAACTCGTTCTTAGATGCCAAATGTGATCTAATTCTGGGTGAGAATTTGTGTGTTGGCTGATTTTTGATTTCATCATATGCTCCTTTACGTCCTCCACTGTCGTGGCTCTCTTCCACTTTTTCAAGGCTTCGGTCTCTTGTCACATGTAATCAGATGAATACGGTCGTGATTGCATGAAATGAGAATACTGCAGGAAGATCGTTGTTTCAGGTTCGCGGGCGAATATCATATCCGAAGGCGAGCTTCCACACCCCATATGACCATGAAGTCCTGCAGCGTGTCAACTCACGTCGGATGCCAGACGACGAGCGTTGAACATCTGGACGCGCCACTCCCGACAATTCGCCCGTCACTCGTAGTGGTCGTGAAAGGAAAACATCGACGTGACTGAGATAGCAGTTAGCAGAGCGAGTAACATAGCAGTTAGCAGAGCGAGTAACATCAAATAAGAAGCAAAGCAGTCGGATCTCGCAACCGAGAACGGTGCGAGTAAGCAAAGAAAGCACAAAATGAAGAAACGACTTTCTCCGAGCATGAACACTGCTGCTGAGAAAAATTTGCGGCATGCTCGTCAGTGCAAGGTCATCCATGGAACCCATGTGGAAAGTGCTCACCATTACTCGTCGTCCGTCATGCACCGATGTGGACAAATGCAGCCCATCGATGAAGAGGGACGTTTGCCTTCCTCAACGCAATGATCCCAGATCTCAGCGCCATCGCTGAATCCTTGAAATCCACCTTGGTTGGATCACCATGACGGAGCATGTACTTGTAGAATTCTCGAGAGAGAACTGGCCCATCGTCATCCGCCATTCCCCAAAGCGTCCCGACGACACTGCGAAACCCGCAGAATTGCATCGCCGCTGCCAAGTGCAGCACTTCGTCGGGTGTATGCACATAGTCGCCCGCAGCACTATGGCAGGCAGATAGGAATGCAAACTCTGCATTGGGAAGGCGGGACTGCAAGATGTCCATCACGGTCAAGTGGGAGCCTCCATAGAGCTTGAACGACGACCCGAACGGTTGGTCATCGTCCAGATGACCGTGGCAAGCAATGTGCGCCCATGGGTGAGTTTGGAGATTCTCGAGCACTGCGTGAGGGGTCGCCTGGTCCTCGACAATGGTGTCGACAAATTCCCCGAGGGCCTTTATCCCTTTCAACTCCGCATCTACCCACCGCAGAGAGTCGTCTGGTCGACCGACAGTCAGGAGCTGGGGGTACTTAGAGCGAGGCGTAGGTACGTTCTCCCTCGCTGAGATGAGTGAAGAGAGCGTAGGAGTGTAGGAAGATGCAAAAAGATCCGGAAGACCGCGCTGGCCTGTGATGAAGGGATGAGCAGCGTGCAGCGGGAGAGAACACAGCTTTCCAGTTGGACACCACCAGATCCTGGACCTCTCGGCAACTCCGAGAATTCGAAGTTGATCGGCCACTGGCTGAGCGACGAGTTTCCACAACGCGGACAAAATATCGTGCATCACTGCGGCGAGGGTATCCTCACCGTGTCTTCGAGCTTGGCCGAGCTGTTCGGAAAGCTTGCCAACTTCGGCATATGATGAATCGGCAAGGGGAACAAGGGTAGGCTCAGAAGTGGCATCACGAAGAATCAAAGCGTCCGATCGGTACGAGGAGACGTTGACAATGATGACAGGTCCTTCCGCGGCGGCATGCTTCAGACGTCCAAAGGGCACTGGCTGGAGAAAGTCTGAATACCCATCGATCTGGCGAATGCGTCCCACAATATCATTCCATTCATCCGACAGGACACGCTGTTGCTTCCATTGTTCATCCCACGTAGTGTTGAATCGTGGGGTGCGTTCTGATGCATCAGGCACGAGACGCGATTGTGAGGTGGCGAGCTGCTCCAACTGATCGCTGACGGTCTCAAACCTGTCGGCGAGTGCTTGGTTGATGGCGCGAAGTTCCAGGACAGGATGCCTGTAGCCCTTCATTCTAGACCAAAGCAAGGCTCGTCCTTGTTCTAGCATCTCGACTGCGACATCTAGCTGGCCTTTGTCAATAGCAGACGATGCAGCATCGACTACAAGCGATGAGGAGACTCTCGTAAGGGATTTCCACTGCAACTCCAGGCTGGGACTGATGGCGAGGCCGCGCTGGAGGAGGCCCAAACATTGTACATATGCCGACAGGAGTGAGCTGTGTTGAAACTTACGAGCCGACCATACCCATGATTGCGCATTTGAGAGCTGTTGCCTCAAACTGACGGACCGGCTGTTGATGGATGTGGCAAAGAGATCGAAGGCCTCGTTCAGATCATCCTCTCTGGATATTGCTTGACCGCGGGCCAACAAAGCGCGAGAAAGACCAGGGAGGTACAAACTATGCAGATACGAACCGACAGGGAATATGTCAAGCGCTTCGCGATGATATTTGATTGCGTCCTCCAGGTCCTGCAGCTGCCCTGTCTGCTCGAAACGAGACTGCAAGGTGACTGCGAGGTTATCGAGGGAGCTAGACCGATTAGGATGACCAGGGGGTCGGAGAGACAGCGCTTCGCGATTGAGTTCTATCGCTTCCCCCAGATCATGCAGCTGCCCTGTCTGCTCGAAACGAGACCGCAAGCCAACTGCGAGGTTGCTGAGATAGCCGGAGCGATCAGAATGGCCACGGGGTTGGAGAGCGAGCGCTTCGCGATCCAAGTCTATTGCTTCCTCCAGGTCCTGCAGCTGCCTTGTCTGCTCGAAACGAGACCGCAAGCCAACTGCGAGGTTGTGGAGGGAACTGTATCGAGAAGAATGACCAGCGTCTCGGAGAGACAGCGCTTCGCGATGCAATTCTATACCTTCCTCTAGGTCCTGCAGCTGTCCTGTCTGCTCAAAACGAGAACGCAAATCAATTGCGAGGTTGTTAAGGGAGGTGGAGCGATCAGAATGACCAGGGGGTCGGAAAGCGAGCGCTTCGCGATCCAATTCTATCGCTTCCTCTAGGTCCTGCAGCTGCCCTGTCTGCTTGAAACGAGTCCACAAGTCCGCTGCAAGATTGATGATGGAGCTGGACCGATCAGAATGACCAGGGGATAGGACAGATAGCGCTTCGCGATCCAATTCTATCGCTTCCTCTAGGTCCTGCAGCTGCCCTGTCTGCTTGAAACGAGTCCACAAGTCCGCTGCAAGGTTGAGGAGGGAGCTGGACCGATCAGAATGACTAGGGGATAGGACAGACAGCGCTTCGCGTTCCAATTCTATCACTTCCCCTAGGTCCTGCAGCTGTCCTGTCTGCTTGAAACGAGACCATAAGTCTAATGCGAGATTGAAGAGAGAGCTGGAGCGATCAGAATGAGGGGGAGGTCGGAGAGACAGCGCTTCACGATGGAATTTTATCGCTTCCTCCAGGTCCTGCATCTGCCCTGTCTGTTCGTAACGATCCCGCAGGTCAAATGCGAGTTTGCTAAGAGAGTTGGAGCGATCAGAATAGCCATGTGGACGGACAGCGAGGGCTTCACGATCTCTATGAATGGCTTCATCGATATCGTGCGTCGGCTCAGTCTGATCAATGACAAGTGACGAGCCATACGCGGTGTCCAGAATGGTCAGGATTTCAGAAAAGTGCTTGACCGCGGGTGATGAAGACTTACCATGCTGGTCACCCTCTGTTGACGACCCCGAGTATGTTGTGTTCTCCACTAGACACAACGGTCGATCAGACTATGAAACTGATGAAGACAAACTCATGAGAGTCACATACCAGCCGTTGTGCGATGAGTATATCGTCTGCCGGAGACCTCGAGATTCCAGCGTACAGCAGCGTTCAGTGCGAGCCAGTAGACGCCGAGCTGCATATAACTTATATGTGATATGTCCAAACATCTCTCCTTGCTACAAGCGCTCGAGATGACCCGATATAACCTCCTCTTCAGTTCTTTTCACACGCGGTGAAAAGGAAGCTAGCTACACATCTATCGCATAGATTACTCACTGAACTTGGACACCCCGACAGTACACGAGTCACGACGATTTATAGACTTCGAGCCACAGACCTAATGCCTTTAAACAACACTGAACCGCGGCTGATCTTCCGATGCCAAGCGTGAGCTCGGTCCACGTTTCACAGATCCGCCGTCCATCAGGGCACAGCGACAAGCCCAGCAACGCAATACGACAGAACACGACTGGAAGAAGTTGATCGCAAAACGTGAGAGCACTGAGTTGTCGATGATCCGCAGCGATGCCGAACGATGCCGGCGCTGATGGAAACCGCCGCCCGACGCCGCTCTTGGCGGCACTCCGACAGTCTCCCAAACCACGTCGAGGCAAGGCGCATATGACCGCCCCCCGCATGTCTGCGCAGACACTCATCGCAGACAGGCTCGGTCGGCGACGCGCTGATTCTGGACCGCTTCGCGGTCTTTCCCATGAATCGGCCCTGCAGTGTACGAGAAAACACAACACTATCTGTTTCATCACCGCATCTCCGTCTCCGTCAGTCTCCGTCTCCAGTCCGTCTCCACGCTGAGCCGACGCGTCTGTGTGCAAAATCAATCGATTTCGATCACCCGCCCTGGATTTTTCGCTCGCCGAGCCATGCAATCCATCAAGCATCAATTGGCGCACTCCCTTAGGCTACCGAGTCTCCAGGGCAGTTGTTCACGGCACGGGCGAAGTATCTCGTCGCCGTCCACGGAGACGCGCGCTGCTGCAGCTTATCTATAAGAACGCGCCCGCAGGCGCACCGCGTCGCCATTCGCTTTTGCCTTTATTTCTGCCTGCCTGCTTGACCGCCCGTTCGCGCGTCCTTTCCTTCCTTTCCTTTCCCCGCCCTTTCGTTCTCTCGCCGCTTTGGTCGGCCCCTTGTTCGCCTTCGTCTGTTCCTTCGTTTTTTTCTTCAGCAAGTCTGTTGGGTATATCTATTCTTTATCGAACCGCCGGACATTATCATGCGCGCGCATACACACACGATCGGGATGGCTGCTGTTGCGGCGTGCGCAGCGTCTCTTATGAGTGGGCTTGGGGGCGTGCAGGCCGCGAACGACTGGAGCGTCCCTTGCGTGCAGGGAGTGTGCTCTTATGACGTGACGTCGCCGGACGGGAATAACGCTGCTACGCTGAAGATCGTGCGTTCCCGCCATCTCTCTCTCTCCTCTCCTCGATTGCTCATCTCCCGACCGCGCATTATCGTCTCTGCATTTGCGATTGTTTTTCCGTCGGCGGAACGGTATCTGCTCAGTGGGGCGCGTCTGGCGCAATCTCGGATATTACGCCCGCGGCGGGGTGGCAGATCCTGTCTTGCGACCCCAACAGCATGGATCAGGACATCCGCCTCGTGTGCATGCACGACGACGCGAGCTGCGACCATCTTTTGGAAGGCGGCGCGGAGAACACCATCGTCCGTTTGCCTGAAAGCGTGCGTTTCTAACCTTTTCCCTCCTATACCTCCACGCGTTGTTGCTGTGTACGACGGGGCTGGAGCATATGCGAGCATGTGCGAGCGAACACTGACTGAGACGATGCCGTGCGACCCGATAGTGCGCCCAGATGCCGTTCGCGCGCGTCGCGCGCCAGTGGACATCGCAGGACCAGTCGCTGCCAGCAGCCGTCCGGCGGAACATCGTCAGCCGCGCCAGCGCGCCCGTGGTGCACGCGCTCGCCCTCGATACGAACTTCACGGACATCGATCCCTCCAAGTGAGTGCCCTGCGCTCACGCGCCGACGGGGCTCTTTCCTCGCGGGGTCTTTTGTCCGATTGACTGACGAGGGAACGCGCGCGCGTCTGTGCAGGAAGGGCAACGTCTCGTTCGCGGCGCAGGGCTCAACGGTCGGCGGCGTTGGCGGTAACTCGACGGCGCAGAGACGCGACCTCCGTCATCTGTCGGTGTTCTCGCGCAAGCATCGCCGCGGCTTCTTGAGCTCGATCGCCGACGCCTTCAAGGGCGCGCTCGACTCTATCAAACGTACGTCCATTCGCATCCTCGTATCCTTCCCCCCTTCCCTTCCCTTCCCTTCCCTTCCCTTCCCTTCCCTTCCCTTCCCTTCCCTTCCCTTCCCTTCCCTTCCCTTCCCTTCCCTTCCCTTCCCTTCCCTTCCTTCCCTTCCCTTCCCTTCCCTTCCCTTCCCTTCCCCTCCACAGTAAACCACGACGTCCGGCCGCCCTGACTTCTTTTTTGCTCCTCCCCGCGTGCTTCTTGGAACCGCAGAGCTGGACGAGTTCAACAAGACGCTGGACAAGCAGCTGCCGCCGATCGACTTCAACAAGTCCGCGAACCTGTTCAACGCGAGCGTCAGCTGCCCCGCGAGCGCGACGAACCCCGCGGCGTTCGACGCGTCCGTGAGCGTCGACGTCGCGGGCAAGGTGCACGCGGTGGTGGACCTCGGCGTCGCCGCCGCGGGGACGATCATCCCGCCGAAGGTCTCGCACTTTGCGCTCCTCGCAGGTGCGTCTGCATCTTGTTTTGTGCGCCGCCCCCAGATGCGTGGGCGTGTGGGTGATGGACGTAGCTCATCGGTGTACCTGGGGCGGTAGGCCTCAACGCCAACGTGGGCGGGACGCTCGACGTGTCCGCGAACGCGAACGGACACCTAGACACGGGTGCAATCAAGCTCTTCGAGGTCGGGATCCCCGGCTTCGACATTCCAGGGTACGCCCGCCTCGTCCTATTCTCGTCTGCGCGGGTTCGCTAAATCCTGACACTCTGTCTGCGCGATGCAGCATATTCACGATCGGGCCGTCGTTCAAGCTGAACGCGCAGGCGACTGGCGACCTGAACATCGACCTCGACATGAAGGTCGACATCGCGTACACGGTGAACAACGCGCAGCTGACCTTCCCGCCCAATCAGGGCGCTAGCAAGGGCGTGTTCAAGCCCGCAGACAGCAGTGCGTGCCGATTTGGATTGTTATTTCGCATCACATTTGACGACGGTCTTTGCGCACGTTTTCCTTGTTTTGTTTTGTTTTGTTTTATTTTTGTTTTTGTTTTTGTTTTGTGTGTAGATCTCGCGCTGTCGGCGAGCAGCAACTTCAACGGCGATGCGACGCTGGAGGCGCACATTATCCCGACGGTCGACGTCGGGATCAACTTCCTCGGCAAAGTGGCGTCCGCGACGGTCTTCCTCGACCTCGACGCGTCCGCCACGCTGGACATCACTGGTGCGGCGCAGGCGGGCGCGAGCGCGTCGACCAAGGCGGGCAAGGCGGCGAACGCGAGTGCGCAGGGCTGCGTGGACCTGAGCTCTGGGCTCGACGTCAATGCGGGCGCGCAGGGATCGTTCTTTGGGCTGTTCGATAAGAGCACGCAGGTGACGCTGTTTAGCAAGGACTTTGAGCTGTTCCAGGTGCGTGCTTGTGCGATTCGACGTTTCAGCACAGTGGATGAGAGTTGTTTTGACGTCGTTTTCTGGATCGGGCCCCCAGAAATGCTTCAATGCGTCGACGGGCAACGGGACGAACGCGGGCAAGACGCAGACCGGGACGGGGTCCAGCACATCCTCGAAGTCTACGGCTTCGGCTTCTGCGGGTGCCAAGGCGCTCTCCATGAGCCACTCTGCTTCGGCCTCGAGCGCAAAGTCGACCGCCATGATGCACCACTCTGCGTCCTCCAGCGGAAAGTTGTCTGCGTCGTCGATGATGCACCACTCGGCGGCCTCGAGCCCTGCGTCGTCCATGATGCACCACTCCGCGTCCGCCAGTGTCACGTCCATAGCCCACTCGGCGGCCTCCAGCTCAAAGGCGGCCTCAAACACCGCAGCTTCTGCGCACGCCTCGTCCTCTTCGATGGGCCACGCCACGTCCAGCTCCCAGGATACCGCGTCGGCCGTCGCGTCGTCCGCTGCACCCAAGGCGACGAGCATGAAGAGAGGCCGGGTAGGGGCACGGGCGTTGCGCAAGCGCGTCGCGTTCACGTGTCCCGTCGGCGAGCCCCCCGCCTCGTCGTTGGTCAAGGAGACCGTCAAGGCCGCTGAGTGCGTGCTCCCTTTCGCTTCTTCGTTCGTCGCCTGACCGCTGCACTTTGCATTGACAGGCAAAAACCCAAGACCAAGGCTTAAACAACGGTCGACGTGCGCGCACCCTGGTGCATCGATGTTCCATGGCGACGCTTATTTATGGACTCAATATTTATCCTTATTTTTGGGGGCTTTCGTGGGTACTGTGCTCGTTTATACCAGGGACTGTTCTACCAGCGTACGTTTTTGATGTTGTAGCCACGGACTTGTCTATCACTGTCTTTACAAAAGCAGAGGCGTTTGTAGGAGATGCAAGTTCCCAAGATGCTAGCTGCCTTTTAAGAAGTGGAGCGAGCACTGTCGTACGTCGGTCGAGTAAGATCGAGAATTACAGAATTTTTAATGAGGTTGGTGTGGATGCTACAAAGAGGTATACAATGCGCTCCTAAATATCGTTTAATGCTTAGTATCGTAAATATATCATCGCGCTCCCGCGTCATCATGCGCTGATCGTCCCGGACAATCTCCCGTCCCGACTGCTCGCGCCGATCGTGAGTTTTATTGTGCCCTGGGGGCGGCGCCACGACTGTGCCACGACGTCCCAGATGGACAGATCGTATCGCGAAAGCGTGAGGAAGACACACTTCTTCTCGCCCGGGTTGAGCTCGACGTGGGTGAAGCCGCGCAGGACGGACGGAGGCTCCGCCGCCGAAACCGGGTGGTTGACGTACAGCTGGGGAATCTGGTTCGAGAAAGATCGGGATCAGCGAACGCGCGGGCGGAGAAGGGGACGAAGGGGTGCACACCTCGCCGCCATAGACGTCTCCGACATTCTGGATGGTGAACGAGACGTTGTACGCAGGGCGGTGGAGCCAGAGCGCGGTCGAGGAGCCGACTCCGTGAGGGCCTGGTTTGCTCTTCGCCCAGTTCGCTTCGAGGTCTGCGTTTTGGTCATGGCTGCCGTCGATCTTCTTTACATCGATGTCCGAGTACTTGAACTTCGTGTAGCTAAGTCCGAAGCCAAATTCGTATCTCGGTGTGATGTTTTTCTGCGTCGATGGGAGGTATGTGAGAAGAAGCAGACATGGGCGCAGCATTGCTACTCACAGCGTCGAAATGCCTGTAGTCTATGAACAGCCTGATGGACGGAAGTGAGCAGCTGTTATCTAGGGATGACT
This sequence comes from Heterobasidion occidentale, assembly GCA_039111635.1. NCBI lineage: Eukaryota > Fungi > Basidiomycota > Agaricomycetes > Russulales > Bondarzewiaceae > Heterobasidion > Heterobasidion occidentale. Next base: position 700,308 of record JBCAQO010000007.1, read on the forward strand.
ATCATTTTACGTACCCCTCAGTGTATGGGATGCTCAGAATATCGCTCCCGCTCCCACCGGTGACAAGTTGCGCGGAGTAGTCCTCTGCATGCTTGGCTATGGTATAGGGAAGGCGACCAGTCGGGTTCCAGTCGCCATAGAGCACATCTGCGAGGGCATTGCCCGTCTCGGTAGCAGAGAGGCCGGCCCACACGACGGCGGTGATGTTGGGGTGATCGATCCAAGGCTCAACGATCAGAGGTCCGACCGAATGCGTCACGACGATGGTGTTCTTGTTCTGCGCGGCGACAGCCAGGACGAGCTCGTCGCCATTGTTCCAAGCTGTGATATTGTTCCTTCGAATGATCAGATAGAGGATCTTGGGAGTAGTAGCGGGCGAAAGTGCTTTACCTGTCACCGTTATTTCCGTCTACAGCTGCGATGTTTTCACCAGAATCAGACTGAATTAACACGATGGCCACGTCTTTCAAAGCTGCAGCGTTACTTGCGCCTTCCAAATCCCAGTCGTTCAAGAACCACGACAGAGTTGTGTGGTCTTTGCGTGCGCGGCTTTGAATGGCCTCAAGTGGCTAGAGGAGGAGGTACGTGAGCTAAGAATAGCTTGATCTCCTCTCAAGATGAACTCACAGATACGAGGTACGAGAAATTCGCAGACCTGTATATTCCAGTTAGTGCGGAAGTCATAGCTGTGCACAGGCTGAGACGTACCCTGATCCCCAGCCTACACCTAGGACGCCGTTCACACCGCCCTGGTAGGCGAAAGTGTTTGGCCCCAAGCCAACACCAGGACCTGCGTCCGTACCTGTGACACGTGGTGTTAGACGTCTGGAATTAATAGACAAGATTACGACTGCTTACCAACTAACACCATGCTGCGAGGTTTCTTCAATGGCAATGCTTTCTTCGTGTTCTTCAACAACACTGTGCTCGCCGCGCCGATAGTGCGCACGATTTCAGCGTGGTCACCCTGCACGTCAATGTGCTTGTTCGTCGCTTCGTCATCAGGGTTGAAAGAGTTGAAGTTGACTGCCGGGAAATCGGAGTCTTGCTCGAGCAGATACCATGCGGCCAGGATCCGAGTCGCCATATCATCCAGACGCGATTCAGGGATCGTGTTGTTCTGAACGTATGCCGTCAAATTGCCGCCAAAGTATGAGTTGTTGAGGCCGTCAAAGTTGAGATCGCCTGGCATGTCCATATCGAGGCCGGCAATGGCAGCGATCGTCGTGTGGGTTCCTCCCCAGTCGGACATGACGTCTGTAGGTGTGTCAGTAATGTTCAGCCGTCTAACAGCGAGTGTTCACATACAGCCCTGGAAGCCGAATTCTTCCTTGAGTATGTGGTTGAGGGTATAGTCATTCTCGCAGGCGTACGTGCCATTGACGAGGTCTACCATTTATCAGTAACGCAGCAACTAGAAAGGGAGAATGATACATACTGTAGCTGCACATGACACTCGCAACTCCTGCCATAACGCTGCGAAGGAATGGCGCTGCATACAGCTCGTGCTGAGCCCTATCATCGACGTTCGAGCTTTCTTGCGTTCGCATATTCTCTTGTTCGCTGCAGAAGGGATATTGGCTATGAGCTGACTTGTATCGTTCTAACAAACCATTGTCACGTACTTGTTGATATAATGCTTCGCGCAGGCTTGTACACCCGTCGACTGCAGACCCAGAATAGTCTCGTATGCTGCTTCGCCGCTAAGGTATGGGTCCGCGCCGAACCCTTCCCAGTTGCGCCCGCCTTGGGTGACACGGCCAAGGTTCATCATGGGACCGAGAGCAACATTGATACCTTTGCCTCTGAACTCTTCACCCATAGCGAGACCGCGCTGGCGGATGAGCGTGCGATTCCATCTGCAATAGAAGAATGAGAACAAAGTCCAGAGAATATCAAGCTATACGTACGTAGCGGCAGCATTGATGCCGGCAGGGAAAGCCGTGGTGTAGTCTGCGCTTCGCACACCAAGCGGGCCATCTTGCAGGCAGAGGCCAGGGAAGTTCTTGACGGCGCCGATGTTACCAACGCAGAGGCCATTTCCCCATCCAGTTCCAGTCGAAATAGAGACCTTCTCTTCGAGGGTGAAAGTCGAAACCTATTGGACAGTTGGAAATCAGAGGGGAAATGCCATGAGACGAAAAGAAAGAGAAGATCCACGTACCAGTTTTTTTGCCTTCGCGTAGGCAGAGGTCCAAGCCGGGGCAAAGTCCGGGATCACAGATGGACTACCCTCTACTGAAGGAGGGTGTTTGGGCGACGTGGATGGGTAGACTTTGGGGTCATGTGCGACGGAGGAAGGCGAAGGGAAGGCAGAAAAAGTGTACGACGATATGGGAGGATGCAATATGGTACTTTCGAGAGGCGGCTCAGTCGTTGATCTAGTTGACGAAGAGGATGAGGAAGTCAAAGAGGATGTTGCGTTCACAGACGACGACGCAGTGGAAGTGGGGAACGTCGAGGTGGTACCATTGCTGGCATGAACGGAGGAGACGGACGAAAACACCGAAGTGCCGATCGTAGATGCCGTGGACAGGGACGCGGACGCGCCGCTGACAGTCGTAGACGCTCCACCGGACTTGGATGCCGAGGAAGAAGAGCCGCTTGTCTGCGCCAAGGCATTCAGAGCGCAGGAGAGCGATACAAGAGCGAGTGTCCTCATCGTAAAATGAGCAAAGGAGAGAGCAAACACGCTGAAGAGAGGGTCGACGCTGGAGATTAAGAGCAATAACCCCGCAGTCATGTGATCGCACATCTATTTACCCCACCGCTTACCAGCGCCGATCGCCCCTGGACGCCGCCAAACTCTTACCCCAGCTACGTAGGTTCGGAACGAGTTCCCGAACTTTTTAGACTGACAAAGGTACTAGATCGGCGGGCTGGCTGGTTTTCGGTATACTTCCTGGTCACAAGGTCGTCAATTTCCTTGGCGAACTTGAATTTTGGGATCACGAGCGCTCGGAAAGAGATTCAAGAAAGCGCCCGCATGTGCCTACAGCGAATGATGATAGGGCAAATTAAGTTAAAAGAATATGCGGAAGGAGGACAAACTTGAGCAGTCGTTCAGGAACATGTTGAAGGCCTGTCGACGCCCTATGTCAGAGTACTTATACCGGCGGCGTAAGTCGATTTATACTAGAAACTGCGACTGAAAACCAGCAATAGTCAGAAACGCCAACGTGTTCCCAATGTCAATACCTACCTACACTCACTGGTATCACAACGTCATCGTAGCAGAAGATGAGGTCGATGTAGAAAATCGGACATTTCGCCACCGTGTAAGGCACCGAATGCGAAATCAGCTGCCTAGCATCAACGATGCGCTTAGGGCCGACCGGGGCGAGTAGATGAGGGCTGCGGCCGAGGGCGGAGAGCTGCGGAGAGTTACAGAAAGTTACTGACGGTAGCAGGACCCATATCGGTGGATATAGGAATAACCACAGCGATAGAGAGTCATCTGATGGCTTCTGACAGTCCACCACCTGCATATGCCAATCCGACTGTGTCCAACTGAAACATACTTTATCACTGAGAGGACGTCATATTACAATCTACCCCACGGAGGCGCCGAGTAGGCAAGAAGGCGTTTGGATCTACCAGTGGAAATTCCCCGCAACAACAAGTCAAGGCACTTGGTCCTTCAAGCCCCTTAGAAAAACTTTTGAGATTCGGATTGCGTCAGATTCGACGTGATAAAATCAATAACGCTACTCCGTACCTTTCGGCCGATAATCGGGAGGTTGTTTGCGCAAATGACGAGTAGAAAACTCCAATAAAATCTAATTCCCATGCTCGCCCGCGGACGCATTGATCAAAAGTGATCAGACCTCTCCAGGCAATTCCAGATCCTTGGGCATATTCAAAAGCCGCCCCTCCATGCCTCCTTCAATCATCAGTACCTGCCCTGTAACATGCCCTGATACTTTCGAGGACGCTAAGAGCACGATTTGGTTGGCGATATCCTCGGGTTCAGCTACCTTCTTGAGTGGCGTTCTGCACGGCGATGAGAAAGGTGCGAAGGACGAAAGGCAGAATATGAGCAAAACCTACGTCGCAAGAGCGCGATAGACAGTCATAGGTTGCTGGAGAGCTTCTTCTGCCATGGGCGTCTTCGTCCATCCCGGAGCAATGCAGTTTACGCGGGCTTTCGGGGCTATTTTGACGATTTCATTCTTCAATGTCATCGTAAGGCCATACATCATAGCTATTTGCCGCGTTGAGGTCGATTTCAGCAATTGGAGCAAAGCAATACCAAAGAAGACGCACCACTTTTGCACGCAGAATAATCGGCATGTCCTGCTTCGCCGTACTTCCCCGCTGTACTTCCCACCAATATGATCACAGCACGTTCCCCAAAGCGCGTCCCCTTGTCGCGGCTCGTGATCCCCCTTTGTAACCCGCGGAGGTACTCTCTCGTCACTAGAAATGAGGACGTCAGGTTTCCATTGATCGTGTTGTTCCATTGTTGAAGCGTCATGTCCTGAAGCAGGACATCGGCAGAGGTATATGCGCCATGATTCACGACCAGGATCTCTACAGGACCGAAGCGACCGTTGGGTGAAGATATCGAGTCCAGGAGGACCTGCACGTCAGGCTCGTGGGACAAGGAAGCCTGGGCTGAGCGAAGACGTTCAGAGCCATACGCTTCGCGAAGAGGTTGAAGAGTGGCATCGCTGCTCCGGAAATGAGCGGTTATATTTGCTCCTTGTTCTATGTGTCGACACGGTGAGATCAAGTGCGTCTGGGTTTCCATGCAGAACAGGGCATTGGAAAGGGTAGAATGGCAAAGAAAATCTACCTAGAAAGACTCGAGTGGTATCAAGACCAATTCCACCGCTAGCGCCTAGCGGAGGTCAGCTAGATTCCGGACCAGAGGAGCGTCTGCGAAACGTACCGGTAACCAAGACATGTACCCCTTTCAAATCAAGATCCATGGAGACTGAGACCAAGGCGAACGGATAGAATACTGTGTCCAGCGCAATCGTGATTCGACACACATGATGTGCATAGGTAGAGCGCTGGGGCCTTACATAGGGCTGGCCTGGATGACTCGATGGTGCGAACAGAGCCAGGGCGTCGATCGGCAGCCACATGCCACACTCTGCCACACCAGAGCTTTGCTCAAACCACGGTGGCACCGCTTTGTCGCTGCTTTGCAGAACATCTGGAATCTGGGATCATCTCTCCGGTCTTGCTCAGTCATCAACGTTATCAGCTTCTACTTTTAACCTTGCCACTCACTGCTAGGCATCTGTGCCATGATGATCGATAGGAGCGTTAAGCGTCTTGTCAGTCGGAAGCTGTCTCCGCTTGGACCTTGAAACCACGGTCGCGCTGAGGCGAGTAGCCTGCATGAATGAGGACCGTATCGGCGACTTGGTAAGCGCATGTTTGACTGAGTTGAATCATGAGTCAAGACCGAGAAGCAGTCGTGTATTGAAATCAGCTGTAGATGGTTTCTCTTCGGACCACCTCACATCGCACGTCTGGACATCTGCACTAGACACCTCTGTTCATGTTATGGGCCACAATGACGATATGAGCAAGTGCCTCCGTAGCTTGAGCGTCACCTCAGGCAGAAGCATCGTTGAGTCAAAGACAGTGTTTCTGGAAATTAACTCAATGTGGACGCGTCTGATAATTAGGATCAGCAATGCGACTCATCCATAACGTGGCGTTACTCGCACTTCCAGCTTGGTCCAAGCCCCAGTGGCCTAAGCGCGTGTGCCACGGTCCACCATGACATGATACTCTTTGTCCCCAAACCGCCGCCGCCAACACCCATGACTTGTGGCTATATGAGGCTTCCTATATCAACCTCATCCGCATCTCAGAACGGCCTGCTTTACCACCACCTACCGCACCTCCCGAGATGTCCCTGCCACCAGCGATCCGTGTCTTCCAAAATTCCGACATTCTGTTGAAGATAATACGATATGCCACGGCTGCTCCATCTATCCTGGATACCTCTCGTGCAAGTACCCAAAACGAAGATCCTCTCGCCATGCGGGAGTGCATGAAGGAATCCCTGTTCACAAAGCGCGCGCTTAGCCTTGTTTCCCATCACTTTCACGATGTGACCGACCACGTTTTATACGAAGTTTTGGTTGTGCGCTCTCGTCGCGATAGGTTTCTAAACATCCACAGTATACCGGCGTTCAAGAGACACCTTGCAAAGCGTCGTGAGCCAACGACATTCGGGCATCTCGTACGCGGCATTGACGTCGAATGCGAGACGAACAGCATTTGGTTGCATGACAATGGCATGTGGGACGTCATCCGCGCCTGTCCGAACCTCGCATGTCTAAGGTATACTGGGACCCATCGGCCTTCGACGGACACCAGAGTTGAGAGGGATCTCCCTTTGAAGACAGCATTCTTCGTCAATCTCGCAAATATGGAATGTACTGGTACCAAATTGCGTCGACTAGAGCTCCTGGGACGCCTGACATGTCGGCCTTCCGATATCAATCGCTTCACACATCATGCGCCGCTCCTCGAAATTCTAAGAGTTTCGAGGGCCTCTTCTGCGGATGCGATCGGGAGGCAGCGGAAAGGCAAACCACCACCACCCTCCTCCTCGGCCGCTGCTTCAGGAACACATTTCCCTCAATATACTTTTCCACCCCCCGTCAAATATTTTTGTCTGAAGACTTTGGCTGCTCCCTATTCAGTACTCGACCAACTTGTTGGACATTTTCCATTCCTGCTATCATTGAAGGTGACCGTGACGCCGTCATCATCAAAGTTCAGCATCAATATTGCGTCGTTACTCGACTTACCACCTTTTCGTTCGTTCCTTTCCGAGATAGAATATGAGTTACCCGCCGATCGATCTCTCCCCGCTGTTCATGGAGTTTCCCCAGAATCGCTCAACCCTCTATCATCATCAAAGCCGCAGTTTTTGAAACGCCTTACTCTGCACGCTTCCTCTGTTAAGTCTAATGATCTCTTCTCGGATCTCGACAACATCGCCAATGTCCTTTCCCGACAGCCTCCTTTGTTTCCTTCATTACAGGGTGTGCAGGTGCAAGGGTTGGCGGGTGTCGTTGAGCTATACACTGATTATCCTCAAATTTTTGCGTCCTATGGAGTCCAACTCGTTTTTTGTAGTGCGCATTCTGTGGTCCTCGACTGGTCAAATCCCCATCACCATCATGATGACATGGACGTGGACAAGGTCATGGTGCACCCTGATATGGATCCCTGGATGGGGACAGGCTTCTCAGGTATCTAACTTTTGCATTTTTATGGGCCCATAACTGATGCATTTTGCGCGCAGAACCGCCACCGGATGTTTCAACACTAAACGCTATTTCTATGAGCCACCCGTCAGCCGATCCTTTCTCGCAATACCTCCCCGGAGAGGAATACAAGCCCCTCTTCTCCGACAGAAGCATAAGCTTCTGTGAGTTATTTCATTTAGTTATTCTGCTGTAAACGTTCGCATTGACATCTGCCTTGTAGCCGCGCCCTTGGATGATGTGGCCAACATGCAGTGGGATGAGCCCTCGAACAATGAATTTGAGAATCTATTCAGATCAAACTGATAGTCGTCTTCCGCGCCCGGCATGGTTATTCTGTCTTCAGTGCTTGTCGTAGATCTGGTATTATGATTAATTAAAATAATATTAGAATTTTGGAGGCGTCGAACGGCTATCATAAGTCATAACATACCACAACAAATCAGGTCTCACTCTCATCCGACCGTGATTGAACTTTGCTCCACACTGAACAGCTTCGGAGCAGTCGAGCAATCAAGAACTTGTCCAAATTTGTTGGCAATTACGCTTGGGAGCCCAGTTTTTGAACAACTGAGCTTCCCTATAGATAACAGTAACAGGCTGTCAATGTGTTGTCGTGCTCGGGTGCGTACCATAAATTGCTAAATCATGAGTGCTTAGAGTGGCTTTCTAGCGAGTAGCCGCACCGTGCAGACCGGATAGGTGCCGACATGAAGCCAAGCCTTAGCCGAGCGAGTCCTGACTCATTGCAGTCATCTATGCCACAGGACCCACACAAGTCAGCCGTAGAAATAATGGGTACGTCTATGCATTATATGTAGCACTTGAATGGTTGATGGTCATTCTACTGCAGTGATCAACATGATATCAGCTCTGCCTGCAGAGCTCTTGCGCTCCATCGTTCGCTTTGCCACAGAGGCTCCATCTATCGACACAAGCTACAAGGCGGTCTTGGGAGAGAATCGCTCGTCGACTTTTCGCTCAATGCGTCGATCTCTTGCCGACAACTTAAACATTCTTTGAGCCTTGTCTCGCGAAGGTTCCAGAGCATCACCGAGGAATTCCTTTGTGAGTTCATCATCTTACAATCGTGCGGGATAGAGGTGGTGCGATTCCTGGCGGAGAGGCTTGCGACCCGCCCGTCGCAAGTCAACGGGCTCCTTCCTGTTGGGCATCGCGTTCGCCGAATCGACATTGACATCGAGCTCAGCGGTGGCGAGGCCGATGACTGGTTCTTTGGGTTATCAAATTTGTGGGGACTCATTCCTTCATGTCCAAAGCTGACCATCCTGGTATCGTCCGTTGTGCTCTAGCAACCACTCACTTTGAAATCTGAAGTCGATGATTTTTTAAGCATGAAAGTATTCAAAATACCCATTGAATTATTGATGACTATCGCGGGCACTTGCGCACAGACATTACGGCGCATAGGTATTATGGGCCAACTAATGGTTTCCATCGATCATCTGACGCAGTTCTGCTCATCTACCCGCAGCACTCTCGAGGTGTGTCGCTTTGCGAGAGTGCACAATGGCGTCCATCTGGCACAACCGACCATTCCTCTTTTCAATCATCAGTCTGTCAGTGAAACAGACACCCTAGACGACTCTGGCGAATCTGATAGCCCCGTTGGCTGTGACGGCTCTAGTCAGCACGATGATGTGCCACCTACTGTTGAGTTTGTCGCGACGGAGTGGCCGCACGATCGCCCTGATCCGATGGGTCTTAGTCTACTGTACACACTTGATCTGGGAGGCCTTCATCCTCTCTTGTGGGATTGGGAGATACCCGATATTCGTCACGTCGGAGTCAACGTTCCTCGTCACTTGCCTTCCTTGGAATCCCACTTCATCGCATTTAAGCAGGATATTGAGAAGAAACTTCCTCCGTCGCGCTCTTTCGCATTCAGCGGGCAGTTTCATCGAGTGTGGGACTTTGTCGATCTCATGCCCTCCCTGGAGTGTCTTATGCTTCGCGACTTCGACTGATCACATTGGCCTTAGCCACCCCCATCCTCACCTTTCCATGATCACCGTCGACAGGTATCTGGGACGAGCTTCACCCGACTGGATCCTGTGGATGATAATGGAGATTTGCTTGCGGCAGCTCTTGCCAGCACTCCGGTCAGTGCGGCTGGTGGGATCGGCATCCCAAACGCCTTTGAGAATTGAGATGATCCGCGTTGACTTTGCCCGCCTTGATGTCAGGATTGAGTTAGCCGACTGCACAACGATTTGTAGACCCGACAAACTGCTATACGAGAAAAGACCGAAGAGGCGGCGTAAGCAGTCACATTTGTATTTGGGCGGCTCGCAGAAACTGATCTTGTATGCAGCGTCCCCCTTGGCGACCTCGTCAACACAGATACAAGAACCCGTTTGTCAAGCAGCCGATCTGTTCTCCGAGTTGTTTCGTGGTAGCCAAAACAAGATCGATACTCATATGGATACTCATATGAAGATAACGGCAGACCCATGGGAAGAGGACATCCTTTCTGCCATGCAGCAGGATGCTGATGTTCATATGGATGCGAATCATTCCTCAGAGTGGTTCAGTTCACTGGACAGGCAGGACGACGGTGACATTCAGTTGATGGAAACTGTGATGGATGTTCCCGGTGAGCCTGGTCATGTAGGAGCATAGATAAACACGAGACTAAGGGCATTTCCCAGACATCGTATAGAACTGAAGTTTTCGACTAACTCTATCGGACGAGTTGTCTTGAGATTTTCATACTCATTGTAACGGATTCAGCTGTTTGTACATTACATCAGAGGCGATGCAGACAGACTACGCAAATCTAAACTGTTTGGGCTCGGCATCATTCTACCAGTCGCATTGCGACTTTCCGTTCAAGATCTTCGTCCGCTTGCAAGACGTCCTTCATAGCGCGACTCTCTTGCGCCCACTGGTCCATGGAACGAGATAAGGCTTCTAGGCTTTCTGTCTTCAAAGGAGCAGCCTCCCGTTCACCGCTGAATAATGACCTGATGCACGGTGAAAGGCTTGCAGAAGAATGGACAGGTTTGTGAGCGCGCAACCAGATCAAAGATCGAGCATGAAAGTCAAGGCGATCTTGGTATCGCAGACGTCTTTCAGCTTCAGTAATGCGTGCGACAGCGGCAGGAGGTCGGGGCAGCTTTCTCGATGCAAACGGCCGATATGGCACGAGTCGGGCTGCAGTTGTGACGGAGGGTTGTGAGGAGGTAGGGTGTGGTCCGCTGGCGTCCTGGCAAGCAAAAGGCGGTTGCTCGTATAGAAGGCTATCAGAAGAAAAGCTGTCTGTGTGCTCGGAATTTGACATCATTTTCAGATAGATTAAGGAGAAGGGACTTGGATCATAGAGAACCTATTGACTCACTCTCTGTCCCATCTATCTGAGGGCTGACTTGTATAATCTCTCTCGGAGAGTCGATGTGACGAAGTTCATTCGTCAAGATGGGGATAGGAGTGTGTTCGAGAGACATCTCTGATTGTTGCACACAGCAGGAAGTACCAGAACACGATTTGACAAATAGAGTGAAGCAAGAACTTAGTTGTGAGACGTATTGCATTCTTGTCTGGGGTGTGAACGACGCATTGCATTGGCGACCGACGGTTTCCAAAGTGTTGAAGACAATCCTAATAATGATGAACTGCGTGGCACATAAGTGAATATCGAAAAGATTAACGTTATACACGTACCTACATACTCTCCGGTTTAATAAACCTAGCGCGTGCTGCAATCGCGGTATGGAATAGATCTAAAATGGTATTGAATCGAGCCACAGTCAGTCGCGCAACAGTGTCGTCCAGTGTGTTCACCATTCCACAACCTCCGCGATCAGTAGGGTTGGAGACTTTCAGAAGAGAACGCTCACACTACGCTCACGGCGCTCACAGCGCTCACGGCACGGCTCCTCTACCTGCGCCAATTCTGCTGGGCTAGAAATAGACAAATATTCTCACGATAACTGACTCTGCTCCTCCTCGAACTGCAGCGAACTTGCATGATCCTCTTGATTCCTCTTCGTCAGCGCTGTCCATGTACCTCTCTCAGCTGGTAGTATATCGAAACAAGGTGGTGCTATCTCAGCCGACGTGGTCACATCGCCCGTCTACGGACCGCTCCCGGTTCACCGCCTCGTGATGATACCTACTGACCTCATTCTCCCTTCGACGTATTGCGCTTATATTCCTGTCGTCGTGCCGCTGTGAATATATAAAAATGGATGTACCTCTTGCCATTCTATTACCAGCATCGAAATGCTTCTGTTCATTACGCTTGTACTCGGACTGACGAGACATGCCTGGAGTTCTGCGCCTCACGGAGCTTGGGATGAATTCAACTTTGCACCAAAATCCAGGATCGTCTATCCTGCGTCTGTCCATCAAGTCGAAGGATCTGTCCAGGCAGCAAGCAACCTTGTGGCTCACCAAGGAGCTGCGACATGGTCGGGAAATGGTTCATGGGTAGCTTTAGATTTTGGGGTCGAGGTCCGTTTCACTCTAGTGATTTTGTGCCATTTGACTGAATTGACGTTGCTGTGGATAGGTTGGTGGTCTCATATCATTGAACTTTGAAAACGTCTCGACTTCGTCGTCCATCTCTCTATCGTTTACGGAGTCGCCTTCCTTCATCAGCCCATTAAGATCCGACGATTCCACCAACTCGTCACCGAATACGTCTTATGATGGCGTCTTGCATGTTCCCGCTCCTTTGACGACTGACTATTGGACACAGCTAGCATCAACTCTTCGTGGAGGGTTTAGGTTCTTGACGATCGTGCTCAACTCTGACGACCCTGTCACTATATCCAACGTATCCTGCCAAATTTCTTTCATGCCCCATTTTGACAATCTCAGGGACTACTCTGGGTACTTCTATGCGTCTGACCCCGTCTTTCACGACAAAAACTTCTTGACGAAAATCTGGTACTCCGGCGCATATACAGTCCAAACCAACACGGTACCTTTGAATACAGGACGTCAGGTGCCTTTCGTCAAGTCGCCTGGTATGGTTCGCTCATTATCTTTAAGGGAAGTTAGGATTTGCTCAAATGTTCGAGCCAGGCTGGCAAAATAACGCCACTCTTGGTGTCGCAGGCCCCATCATTGTCGATGGCGCCAAACGAGATCGGTGAGCAGCTTCCAGATCCCAAAAACTTTCATATCTGATCGCGTCGAATAGTGCGGTCTGGCCTGGTAACAGCCTCGAAAGCTTATATCTAACACTATCTCACCTTGATGCTTTCAGGTGACATGGGCGTCGCTGTCCCGACTCAATTCGTTTCTACGAACGATCTCCTCCCAACCAAAAATGCGCTCTCCACGATGTTTGCTGCACAAAATCCTAAGACTGGAGCGCTCCCCGAGTCTGGGCCACCGCTCAGCCAACAAGGCAGCGACACCTACCATGCGTGGACGCTCATCGGGACACATAACTACTTCCTGTACTCTGGAGACATTGACTGGTTGCAGAATGTGTGGCAAAATTATACGAAGGCTGTGCAATTCCTAGAGGACAAAGTCGATAGCTCGGGATTGATGAATGTCACTGGGTTGAGGGACTGGGCCAGGAAGGGAGGCGGAGGACACAACGCAGAGGGGAATGCACTCCTTTATAAGGTATGGTGTATTTCTTTTTTTACTGCCGCTTTCCGCACCAATGAATCCGCAGGTTCTCACCAATAGTGCGGACTTAGCTGGCTACCTCAACGAGACAGAGCTCTCATCTGGATGGGCGCACAATGCGTCTGCGTTGAAGGCAGTGTACAACACAGCATTCTGGGTGCCAGAGCTAGGCATGTATCGCGACAACATATCCACTACGCTTTGCCCTCAGGATGCGAATTCTATGGCGATCCTGTACAATTTGACTAACTCACGGGATCAAGCCGCTTCGATCAGCTCCGGACTCGAAAAGAATTGGAATGACATCGGTGCAATTGCGCCTGAGTTGCCCGACAATATATCGCCGTTTATTGGGAGCCTCGAAGTGAGTCGCCCATAACCTGGAGTGGCTCGCTTTGTTTTCGTGGTGGAGTGTTCTGACTCCTGACTATCTGCACGCAGCTATCCGCACACTTCGAGTCCGGGAACGATGCACGCGCCATGGATCTTCTCAGGCGAGAATGGGGATACATGCTCTACACTAATCTGAGCGTGCAGTCCACGCTCCTTGAGGGCTACACCTCAAACGGCTCTCTTCTGTGAGTGTGAATTTCTGTACGTGCTTCCAGACTAACCGACACGGCAATGCACAGCTATCGGTCGTATCAAGGCTATAGTTACGACGCTGCGTACACCAGTCACTCGCATGGATGGAGTTCTGGGCCGACGAGTGCATTGTCCTTCTATGTCCTCGGGCTGACCATCACAGCGCCACAAGGCCAGGCCTGGTCGATCGCGCCACATCTAAGCGGACTCAGAGCGGCGGAAGGCGGATTCGAAACGGCGTTGGGCTGGTTTGGCGCATCGTGGAGTTTATCCGATGATGATGAGTTCATCTTGTCGACCGACACCCCCGTAGGCACTCTGGGCGTCGTCCGCTTGCCTGTAATTGGTCGTGCCACGATCGATGGCCGTGGTATCGACGTGGATGAATCCAGGACTTTGAAGTTGGAGGGGGGCAAGCATGTCATCAGTGTCCTACCGTAGTTATCAATTACCGGGATCAGATCCGAGGTACGAGACATGCCCAACAGTCAATCATGTTCGACTCTCTTGAATGATTTGTACTTTTCTTCATCGAGATGGTGCACGCTGTGCCTTGGATGTTTTTCTCACAGCTATTATGAGAATCCGATGCTCCAGGAACAGCTTCCTCCGTCGACCTTCGGGAAGCCCGTGGATGAAGAACCGGGTAGCCTATTCGACTCGAGTCGCATGGCAGCTCTCCGCTTCATCCCAAGGCGATTGCGCACATTCCTAATATAGAGCACTTGCCGATAAGTCTTTCGCTTGACGTCTAAGAATACCCCGAATTCGGTGCGGATCCCAGTGCAACCGGATTCTAGAAAGCAAGGTACACATGTTACGTGCTTATCAGAATCGGGTTCGTCCTCTGCTTCACCCGCTGCACTTGGAGTTTCCCAGAGCCTGCAGGCTCATATGGTCTGGCCGCGCTGCATCTTCTTCTTTCTTTCATCCTCTGTCATACTCGACCCCTCCTTTGATTGTGCTGCCTTGTTGTGCTGCGGTGATGGCTGACACAGCACTCGACCTAAACAATACCATGGGAGTCACGTTTGTGGGCATGGTTTTTGACGCAATGTACTATCCGATGGGAGTTCAATGTTCTACCTTGTTCCTGACGCTGCATCTCCAGGTTGTTCGGCATACTGACCTTCCAGATCTATAGATTTTTCCACCACAACAATCGAGACCGGCTAAGTCTAAAATTTCTTGTAAGTAGCCTCGGAGTGTCTGAAGCCGTGCTCACCGTACGGTAACTGACAGGTCTGCTTGCTATGGTACGGAATACTGCGGAAACAACGCGGCAATGATTGAGCCTTTTCTAGGATTCTTGATACTTTGCAGCTTTTCTTGATTTGCCACGCTCTCTATTACTTCTTGATCTCACACTTCAATCAACCCGAAGTGTTGCAGTTTTCCATTTGGTGCGTAACACGCAAGCAGTTCTAGATATAATGGTTGACAATTACAAACAGGAGCCTTAATGTCTGTGATGTGATCTGTCAAATCATTAATATTAAATCGAGCCTCTCGTGCTTCGTCTAGATTGAAACAGGTGTCTCCGTGAGCAACTTCGCTTTTTACTCATTGATGAGATTGAGCTGATAAGCTCGAAGGTTGTGATCACCTTCATCGTTCGATTGTGAGTTTTCTTATCAGTTTTCACGAACTGATCTTTGACTAGTCACAGATTCTTCACTGTTCGTCTTTGGCACAGTGAGCTTCCTCCTTCTGCGTCCGGCCTTATCTGACAATTGACCTTCAGTGAGCGAGAAGAGCAAAACAATTGTTGCTCTCATTGTGCGTATTAACAGCATCGCAAGGCTTATATATGTTACAAACGCTCTTTTTCACAGATGATTCCGTCTTTAACTCAACTTGGTGTGTATATATTTTTCTTTAGTCGGATGTCAACTCATAATGGGTGTATGTATATCAGGTCTTGGCCTAGGTCAGTGGCGTCCCTCTACAATCATCAGATAATTTTAATCATGTACAAATCCTGGTAGCAATGTGTATCATGTGGTGAGAAAGCTGTTCGAACGCACACCTTGATTGCTCACCGAGAAACATATATCTAAGCTTTTTCATCAAGCGATTTGACCGCCTTCCGACTTTCATTGTGCGTCGAAGCGGATAACCAAGACGAGTAGTTGACACACTGAATCCATTGCTTCAAGGTCCCGCTGAGTGTTCAGATGGGAGCTGCCGTCAGCGCAGACATCATGATCAGTAATGCTATTTTTTCCTGCGTTGTTGTGGGATTGGCTCATCATATATGCATTTCAGCGGGGCCGCTTATCTACTTTCTGAACAAAAATCGGACGGGATTCCGCAGGCACGCAACCCAAGATGAATTGAACCTTCGCATGCTCAATTGTGGCCATCATATGCAGGACCAACTCTTTGATAAACCGCCTCATTATATGGTCTGTAAATACAGCATTGATAACAGGGTATGGGCTCTATATCAGCTCGTTATGAATTAGAACTGACTAAAATATAGGGTCTTTGAGTTGCTGCAGCTGATTACCGTGCGTACCACCGCCTTCACCTCGACAAGTTATTGAGCCGATTGAGATAGTGGGTGACAATGACCAACACGTTGATGTTCCTTGGCTTCCATCTCGTTATTGCAAAGCGTTCGCTGCACTTATTCTTCTTGATCTTTGTAGAAAACTCATATCTTATGTTGCAGTTTACACCAACTCTATGCTAGCTATGTACGTGAGGATCCATTTGAACATCATAGTGAACCTAGTCAAGTCATTCACCATGTCCCTACAGGCTTAACGGTCGCAAATCCCTGCGGGACCAATTTGATGGTCAAATGGTCGAAGCTAGCACGCTCATCATAGCGCCTCAAACGAGTGACGTGCAAACAACTGATATCATGCTCGATTCGAACCTATCTCTCTCTCCTCGCGAAATCAAGGTACGTTGCCTTTGGAAGGGCTTTCAGAGACCACTTCAGAACATGATATTCTAGCGCTCCTTGCCCCGCGTAGACACCGCAATCCTTACTCAACGACATGTTATCGATCACTCACTCCTGGCAGCCATGGACAGTCCTACCGTTCCTACGACCACAGGCACATTCGTCAGCTCTGATGCAGATTCGCCTTCAACTATATCTGTATCACATCACGCCCAGCTACCAGAAGGGCCACCGGTCGGTCTGGCGGTGTAGTATTGTGCTCATGCTGAATGATGAAGGGTAGTATGTACATGTGCGAATTTATGTACGATATATCTTGTAGAGGTGTACTATACCGAAGCGATACTCTGTGTAGATTTTGAAAATGGGCTTCCGCTATGCCTGCGGCGGTCCGTCGACCGCAGTGGTGTATGTTATGCTATGATTGTGACGATGTTCCATATGCTTATACGTATGTACTAAGGCTTTGGGAAATCGAGGAGATTTGCTGTGAGTAAATTGCTCTGGCTTCAACGAGTTGCCTCACTTCTTTCCATTTGATCGTACAACACCCGCCAATCTCGACACCGGTACACTGACCTCGTCAGATCCGTGATCCTAGGTGTTACGTCAGTGCGCACGGATTCGACATGGGTGTGCGCGTGGCAAAGCACCATCTGCCTCATGTAATTGAGACAATGGTCCCTGACGTTTCTGCCCTGCGCATCACCGGATGGAATCGGCAGCACCATGGCGTTGCGGATGATATCGAGGCATTGGAGCTGATGGAACATCGCGATGGTGAAGGCGCGCGCGCGTGGACCCAGGTGCACGGTGCCATTATATGGCACGAGAGCCTGCCATTCGGCGATGCCTTCCAGCGTGCTCAAAGCATAGCGGTGTGTGTCTTCTGGGTACATGTAGACCTTGTTGGCTTCTGGGATCGGCCACTGAAGAGGGTAGTCGTCGCTGATATACGCTGTCAATAGGATGAGCATGGGCTAGCACGGCCGGTTGATCTTGTAAGGAAGGAGGATGTCAAATCGAACGCACTATAATAGCGATTAAATGGGTCACTGATGCCGATTTCGTGATAAGACCACAAAGCGAGGCCTAGCAAGAATGCGGAGGCCAGCGCAAGGGCAACATGCCAGCGTGTCTGCATTAATAAGTACTTTCGGTGTTTCGTGGAGGAGCTGTCCTGTTAGACAGTCCTACAATTCTAAGGTGAACGGGTCTGCATATTGAAAGGCAGGCGTCCAAAGCATACCTATGATATATGAACAGTATGTTTTGGTATACCGCTAGATGTCGCTGAGCGAAAAGGGCTGCAGTGTTGCACTACTTAACATATACAGCAAAGACCTGCACAATGAGTCGGATCGGAGTGGGCCGAAAGGGAGAGAAAGAGGTATTTACATAGGTGCACTGGTCATTTCACATTCAGGACTTGATGGAGAATCAGGAACATCACGTACCTTGTTGAGAAGTCGCTCCCCCATGATCGCATAGTGCACCAAAGACATTCTATCAGAATCTACGCGGTTTGAGGCGCTCGGAGTAAAAAACATATCGGAGACCCCCAGCTCCCGGTAGGTTAGCCTGACTTCAAGACTTCAGATGCAGCCGCTTAGCAGCTAAGCGTTAAGCGCCAGCGCCCATGGGTGATTGTCTGCGACCATGATCTGTGGCCATGCCGCCATCAATCTTGCCATGGTATATCACATCGCGTCTGCAAGCCGTGCTTTACTTTGCCAAGAACAAGGACTTGCGGTGACCAATGGCTCATTGCACAGCATCCCGCAACACCGCACTCCCAGTGAGCGCTGGGTCAATGACTGGACACGGTCACAGCACTATGTGCCCCTTCGTTCCTTTGTCCCTTCAGCTCCATACTGACCTGAACTCTGTCGGACTCGCTGTCAATGGGTCGCTCGTCAACGAGAGTGCCACGAGTGGAAGTACATACTGATCATGGGCGTCGTGCCAGGTTCGGAGTCCCACGCGACTCGCTTTGCGACCCTAGGTCGGTCTGGAGAGAATGGAAGCAAGACGGACCTGCTCTCACAATAACATCGGCGGAACAATGTTGAAAAAGAGGCTCTTCGCACCGCGAGTGACGGCGATGCTCGCGTACGGAGTAAACTGTGCGCGTTGGAGCCGAAGGCGGATCACATGGTATAGCGGTATAAAATCAGGCGCGCGGCAAAGTGGATGTTCAAGGACGTGGAGGGGGAGAAGGGTCACCAAATTGACGCTCGTTTCTGTTCAGAAAGTCGCTGAGGGACGAGATATCTTGAAAAAAAAGTCCCCATACGTCTATGTCCGCAGAAAGTAGGCAAACGAACATATGGTGAAAGATGACGACGCAGCGATGCAACGACCTTGACCATCAGTATGACGGTGACAAGCTCACAAAAGACTCTTGATAACTAACCAATATCCAATCACAAGCCACTCTTCAACGATTGAGGACGCATTCGGAATGACCGTCATCGGAGACGAGTACTGCGAGAACAAATTGCCTCCATTCGGGTCATGACCTTTCCGAGATCGAAGGCCTCTTCTCGCATCTTTCCATCGCCGGACCGCTAAAGCTCCTATAATACTCATGACAATGTGGGCAGGATTATGGAGGACGATTCAGGTCCATCGCTGGCTGAAGGATCTCAGACGCCTCGTGCTTACGGACACGCTTGGTCTACAAAGTTCAGGAGCGAGGCGGATGCGAGATTTTACAAGGGCAATCCAGAAAATTCGCAGGAGGGATTGGAACGACACAAGGCGGATAGTACGACAAGAGGCCCAGGTAATACAACCAGGCATCATGCTGCAGTTCTATAGAATAAAAAAAAGCTGTTGTACTGGGCCAAGCAGCCTGCGATAAGATACACTGCTGAAGAAAGTGTACTGACTGTCTCTGATTCGCGCCATAAGCAATGTAGCATGGCGGATGCGGTCCAGCTAATTTGCACCTCGGGACTGCTCAATGGCAGGCATAGTTTCGAAGAGATGAACTGGACGACGTGTGTCTGCAGTGTGTCTGCGCGCCTTTCTTGTACCGTGGGACTGAGAAGGTGGAGTTCACGCATTTTGACTCGGGCCATGCCGGATTGAGGACCCAAGCTGTCGGCTCGGGATTAAGAGCCATGTAAATCCGCGTATTGGGCATATCATTAGCGATCTGATTTCTCCTATGTTCCTCTTGTATACCGGTGTATCGGGTCTGTGCTCATGATTCACTGACTCAAAAGATCTCGATTCAGGAGTACATAGTAAGACAAGAGTCATTTGGAAGCAACAACCAATCGAGAAAGAGGCGTTATTCTTCATCTACCCTACCACCCGATCATGTGTGTAAGTACGACATCGCCGTCTCATTGATACATAACGGCACGATAGGATGCTAAGCCTGCCGCTAACACGGAAAATTCAGGAACTCGTCATGGAGTTGATCGCAGATAGACTTACTTGTGGTAGGGTGGACTGGCAAGGTCAGAAGTCACTGGGCGCCTTGATTTCTGAGTCTGTACGACGGAAGTCCAAAATTCTCTCCAGGTCATCATCGTCATACCCGCTGCGGCGGAAGTCCAGCGTCTTCTCCAAATCCTCGTCGTCGCGGCGGAAGCTCAACGTCTTCTCCAAGTCCTCATCATCGCGGCGGAAGCTCAACGTCTTCTCCAAGTCCTCATCGGCGCGGCGGAAGCTCAACGTCTTCTCCAAATCCTCGTCATCGCGGCGGAAGCTCAACGTCTTCTCCAAGTCCTCATCGGCGCGGCGGAAGCTCAACGTCTTCTCCAAATCCTCGTCATCGCGGCGGAAGCTCAACGTCTTCTCCAAGTCCTCATCGGCGCGGCGGAAGCTCAACGTCTTCTCCAAATCCTCGTCATCGCGGCGGAAGCTCAACGTCTTCTCCAAATCCTTATCGTCGCGGCGGAAGCTCAACGTCTTCTCCAAGTCCTCATCGGCGCGGCGGAAGCTCAACGTCTTCTCCAAATCCTCGTCATCGCGGCGGAAGCTCAACGTCTTCTCCAAATCCTTATCGTCGCGGCGGAAATCTAATGTCTTTTTCAGATTTGCATCATCCGCTGATACAGACCGCGTGGTCAGTCGATGTGGGCAATGTGAGGTGGGCGCGATGCTTACATGGGATGGCCGCGGCATGGGCGAAGACGACGAACGTAAAGGCAGAGAGGACGATGCTGCAGACGCGCATGGTAGTAGATTCTGAGGAGTATCGAGCGTGGATGCGTAAAAATCGGTGAATGAGAGGAGAACGGCGGCCTTGATACTGCGATCTGAGAGTCCAGCTTCCTGACGTCGAAGGTTTTATACCTATTGCTTTACTGTCGTGGCCGGTCTCCTGGCAGTGCGTATTGGTCGATTTTCATCAACTCTTCCAAATTTGATGCTAATGAAGCATCCTGCGACCAAGACGCTCCAAGATGATCAGATGGGGGGCCCAATACTGGGGTTCTCGCGGAATGAGCGATTCTCCGTTGGACAGGCCTGCGTGGATATCGTGACATTGCCGTTGTTCCAGTACGCTGCATGCCTCGTCCAGCACCACTGCTACAATTCGCAAGGCTGTAGAATATGACCTAGGAAGCTCGTCAATTGCACGTCCTGAAGCTCGCGCTGTGAGCATCTATGTCCAGTAAGATAGAAAGATTGGATGCTTTTCGCCGGTGGAACAGCAGCTGATGTCGACTCGCATTACTTCAGCTCCAGGTTGCTCTTTCTCCCAACTCCACGAGCGCTCTGAGAAGTGCCTTCAAGCGTTCAGGCGCTCATGGTACGGACCTGCGGACCTAAGGCCGTCGGAGCAAAGTGTTGCGGAATGCTGGATAATGGCCATCGCATGATCTTGTGGCTTGAAGGGTCGTGAGTCGGCAAAGCGAAGTGTGGTTCGTGGGCGCGATGTGATATGCCAGATAATTTGAATATTATTGCCGGTTTTCTGGCAGATGCGGATGTGGACTACAACTACGGGGATGGCAAAGGTTCAACGTTCATGCAGATGGGATGGGGATAAAGACACCTGCCTTTGAGTGAGTATCTCGGCCGCAATCGAAGACTGCTGGGTCTTCGTGTCGGAGCATTGCATATCGCGTTTGTGCATGCTTTTAAATATACATTGTGCACATTCCTTCAGGTCTGCACGCAGGTACCCATGGCCGCGCACGAATCATCATCCCGCGGCTTGTTCAAACTCGCCCTCGCCCTGTTCACCATCACAAACGCCGTCCTCGTCGCTCTCACTATTCTCAATCACAAGCACCAACAGTCCGCAGACCATCCCATTCGCAAGTCTACTCGCATCCTCAGTTGTTGCCAGCGCACTGATCACCCCAATGTGACAGAATATACATACCTGGGCGACTCCTTCCCCGCTGACCTGCCCCTTCCCCCCTTCCTCTCCGCACTCCCGTCCGTGAAGTACGCCGTGGAATCTTCGACGCGGTACACCCCGAGCGCCGCCGCCGTCCCGCTCTGGTTCGCGTCCCTCCCACACCGGCTAGGCTACGTCCGCCTTGGGCCGCGCAAACGCATATTTGCAGTATCAATGTCACATTCCGCGCACTGCATGTACGTCTTTGCGCAAGCTATCGCGGAGGCGGGGGCCATGCACGAGGGGCACCTGCAGCACTGCATGAATTATGTGCGGCAACATGTCCTGTGCGAGGCGGATACGACGTTGGAGGAGCCGACATGGCTCGAGAGAGCTGGGGACGGCATGTGGGGGATGGGTGAGCAGAAAGAGAGGGTCTGTAGGGATTGGAGGGAGGTCTATCAGATCGTTGGGGACGATTATTCGAGTTGGATGGAATTCAGGACGCAGAATTGGAGGGAAGGTTGAATCACTTGGATCGACCTTCGTGAAGACATCCAACGTTATACACGAGACTATGTGCATATGTTACCATAGAAGCGCATCGTATTGTCTGTTTCTGATACCGTATCTATTGACATGGAGAACCTGGCCATTAATTTCCGAGCGACGAACGTTGGGTCAGAGTCACCCCTGAAACACGCATTTTTAAGTCAGCCAACGTGACAGCACAACAAAAAAAATAGCACCAACCACGCGTAGGCGCTCTCGGACCCTGCCAAAAGTCCACCTCACACCCGTTCAGCACCTCCACATTCGCCTCCTTCGCACACTCAAACTCAAAAGTCTGAAATTCTCCCCACTGACACCGCCACGTTCGTTGAAGCTCTACCGACGCATTCGGGGAGAGCATTATGGTGCCGAGCTTCTCCTTGCGCGGTGGCCGCGAGCTATAGGACAGACGCGCGGCGTCGAGACGAGACGAGAACATATCGAGGGACCAGATGTCTACCAGCACGCCAAGAGGAGACAGTTGTTCGGCAGAAGCCTGCACTGAAAAATGCAGCGAACAGTTCTCGTAGCCGTAATCGATGGCGCGGAACTGCGCAACAGAAGAGACCTATGGCACATGCATATGTCCTCAATCAGCCATTGCGTTTATCATCTGTCGATGGGAATTGTCTGCTCACATCCGGGCCTAGCACGAACCGCCTGGAATCAGGAGAGACGGACCCAATGCTCGTGAGCCTCTGCGTGCTGTCGTCAGGCCACACGCGCTCGGGCTCCGCGCTGCTGATCTGCGTGAGCAAAAAGGGAAAGTTCGCGAATTTGCGACCGGATTCAGATGTAACGTTATACATGAGCTTATCGAGGCCCATGTACGTCGAGGGCCGCTCGCTGGAGGAGGAGGGGAATCGGGACAGAGGGGAGAGGCTGGCATTCGGGCGGCTTGCATACCAGACGGCGAAGTTGACGGCCGTGCAGAGGAAGAGGACAAGAGTCGTGACAACGTTGACAGAAGAAAATCGGCTCTGGCGCGTCTGCAAAGAAGCGTCCGGCTCATTATCTGAAGGAGCTCATGAGCAAGCAGGATAGATAACATAAAAAACAGAACTCACCGTCGATATTCGCTTTGTCCGAAGCATTCCTGCCGTCATGAGCAGGTAAAAGCTCGTATTCTTGTCTCATGTTTGTGGGTGATCGGTGTGCAGAACGCAAGATGGGATGCCGGTATTTATGGGCATGATTGATGTGGTCATGATGCGACCAGAACTTGGCAAAGTGCACTCGGGAAGCGCTCATGCCAGCAGCGGCGCTTAGAATTCGCCGGCGGCAGATTGACAACGTTCTACATACAGTATTGGTACAGATTGGATCATTGATACAGTGTTACTGCCGTCGGTATACTGGTAGTGTCCAAGATCGAGGCACTTCCGTGATTTCCCTCAAGCCTCTTCAAGCCCTCGCATCGGCCTTCTCTGTGATGGCCCAACTATTTTTTCTTACATACCCTTGAGCTTTCTACTGACCTGCCTAATGCATACAACAGATAGAAGCAACTGAATATACAGCAGACTACACATCACAGCACTCGAACACACAGAGATCGAATTATTATCTCTTGCGTAGCCGGCTTCACAGTTTTTACCTGGGCACGCAAACGTCCACGTTCGTATGCCTCGTACGTTGCTTGAGGGGCAGAATGTTCGACAGGTGAAGCTAGGTACTGCAGTACTGCACCTCGACGACAGTGGTGTTGGACTGAAAGGAAGGCAGAGCGGGCCATTACAAGGCCGGCTCATTTTCTCACGGCTCTTGGCTCCCTCCGTCATCTCAACTGCGCGTCCCCCTTGAGTGACGCTCTTCACGGGCACCCACTCCTATGCAGCATTGCTCTAGACGGGATGCGTCTCAATACTCACTAGCCAAAATCTCAGCGGCCATCTGCAGCAGGAATGAAGGAGTCTAGCTCTGATCTCATGTTCTGTGTACTCGACGTTCGAAATCTCAGAAAGCCCAGCATCCCCGATTGGGATAGGGTTTTTTTTCCGGTTTATAGGCGCAGACACACGACAAAAATGCAAAGAGCTGAGGTGCGCAAGCAAAAAGAAAAAGAAAACCGAGAGCATCTACAAGCTGAATGTCTTTCCTCATCCAAGTGCGTGTGCCAGATCTGTGCCCAAGGGTTATCGTCCAATATCTGTTTTCAGGCATATTACTAGTGAATATCGCAGCGCCGGGTACCCTGCATTGCGCTGCACCCAACACATTTGAAAGAAGGAACGCAGATTGATCCTCACGAAACACCTTGTTCCCGCTTCCTAGTCTGCGGCGCTCACAGCAGTAACTAATGATTGACGAGGACGGCTGTGCGATGCTCGGGCATTTTCAGCACATGAAGGGGATCTAACGTCACTAATGGATCCACCTCTGCCGGTGGATGAAGGCTGTTCCGAGGGCCGTTGCGGGCACGACGTCGCATTACATAGCATCCAACTGCGTCCTCTGACTTTCCGCCAGCGTATGATGGTCTCTTCCTCTATGGATGGCGTCCTGGTAAAATTTTCTTTTTCTTCTCCATCGCCCTTTTCTTGACAATAACCTACTCGTGTTGACAAGCTTGCTGCTCTTTCTTTGTGCCCGACCAAGAGTCATCTCAATTAGCCACAACGTCTTTGGAAGTCGATTAGAGCAAGCCGGATCGTTCAGCCAACTCAACCTGTGAGCGGTTCAACGGGGAGAGCGTGAGGCGGAGGAGCGACGTGCTAAGATCAGCGGAATAATCTCTTTCATCGAGGGGAGCGTCGAACAGTCTCCGTTGCTAGCAAACGGGCGTTCTGTGTATCAGTCCTCCCCAGGCCTGACCCGACTGCTCGAGGTCCTACGGCTCCCCACAGCAGACCGTCATCCGATACAGTCTCAATAACCGCATCCAGCATGGTCGTCCGCAGTACGCTTCTTATCATTGTGTTTAGGATCGCTGTGCTTGCTGATCAATAGTTCAGACCGCCCAGCACCCCGAGTCAAATCGTTTTTTCAGGTTTACAAATGGAGAATCATGACACAAACGCAGAGGCAAATGAAGGAGAGGAGAAGAAAAGAGAAGTACGAATGTCTGTCCACATCCAGAGTCCGTAGCCGAAATGTCTGTCCACATCCAAGAGTCTGTGCGTATCTGAAATGTTGTCTGTCCACATCTAATGTCTGTCCGTATCCAAAGCATGTCCAAATCCGAATCCGAGCGCAGATCCTTTCCCAAGTGCCATCATCCGATATCCATTCCCGGGCCTGTTACCAGCACCCGTCATCCCCTCGCCCCCGACACGACGTCAGGCCCCGACACATTCGAAAGAAAGAACGCAGACTCGGTGGTCGCGAATCACCAAGCCCGGCCCTCCCCTCCCACCATGCAGAACCCAACGCGGCGCCCATCGTCCCCTCGTCCCCGTCACGACGTCGAGCCCCGACACGTTCGAAAGGAAGAACACAGACTGGATGGTTGCGAATCACCAAGCCTGGCCCTCCCCTCCTACCATGCAGAACCCAACGCAGCATCCACTGCGTAAAAGCACATCACCCGCCCGCCCCGACACCCGACTTTGCCTCCCTCGACGCTCCCAAACGCATCTGCGACCAGCGCAAACATCCCCCGACCCCCCGACGTCCGCTGCAGAAGAGAAACCAAAACCAGGAGCTGGAAAGAGGAAGCGCGCACGGCATGCGTGAACGCAACGACCGCGCAAAGAGAGAGAAATTTGACTTAGCTTTCTCTGCGTCCGTCCGGGCTTCGTTCGGCGCAAGAAACGACATGCAATGCGGTCCAGACACAGCATGCCGCTCGTTGAGTCGGGAGAGGTCTGTCCGTCCGTCTTGTTGTGCGAAATTGAGTCTAGAGAGGAACACTCACCGAGACACGCCGAAGCCGTGTCTCCCGCCACCCCATCTCCCAACAACAGGTCCCTCCAAGCCGAAGGTACTGCCACCGAAAGACGCGATTTTGAAGAGACTTGGCTTCGCCTTGACACCGAAGCGGCGCTAGATCTGAGAAAAAAAAGTTAACCCTGCCATTCCCCGCCCACAACAGCGCCCCCTCTTGACCACCGCCTCCCTCTGACGCGCTGCTCACAACCTCCGGAGCCTCTTCAATAGACGAGCTCCAATGGACGACGACTCTTCCTCATTGGCATCCCTACGCCTCTTTCCAGAGACACGAGGACTTGAGACGACTTCCTGTAGCGTAGGTGCTGTAGGACCTTGCGGAACGACAACAGACGCTTCGGTCGTTGTTGAGAGCTTGGCTTTCTTCGCTGGCGGCTCCTGTCCTGAGGACTTGCGCTTCTTGGAAGAAGATTCCTGGACGTCGTCGGCCACACAACGCCTCTTGAGTTGGTTGGGCTTCGAGCTCGAGGCAGTCGGCTGGGGCTCTGGGACAGATGGAGACCTTGGGACTGTCAACACAAGCTCGGCGTCATCGATGGCAGTCGTGCGTGCCTTTGCAATCGCGGGCATGGTCTGCGCCCTCGACTCGGCGGCGGATACTGTCCTGGTTTTAGTTCTGGTCATCTCCGTCTCCGATTTTGCCTTGGTCAACATTTGTTTCGCCTTTGCTGCCCCCCTCGATACTTTGCTCACATTGGACGCGCCTGTGATCGGCTTGGTCTTGGATCCGCCAGAGACGACGCGTAGTTTTGCCTGGATTCCCTTGGACATCGACCGGGTGACCCTCTGGATCACTTGTGGGATCGTCGGCGATCTGCGTGGCTGATTCGAGGACTCGGTGGACGAATGCTGGGGTGCAGGTATGTCAACGAAGACCCATTCGTCCTCGTCTTTGGTGTCTTCGGTGTCTTTGGGATCTTTGGTGGTCTATAGATTCGACGGATGCGTCGAGCATCGTCCACGTGCATCTCACCAGCCAATAAGCGTTCTGATAGTGGGGCGAGGGACCTTCACGTGCCAGCCAACAGCCAATCAGCGTGGCCACGACCGATGTATGATAGACCACTCATATCTATTCCACAGAACCCTCCCCCACTTTCAGTGGAGTCGGAGAGGGCCCGTTGTGGGCACGACGTCAGATTATCGAGCACCCATTCGCGTCCTCTGAGTTCCCACCGACTCATCATCTTCTCTCCCCTCACTCGATAGCGTGTACTTCTTCCTTTTCTTTCCCCGATAGCCCCTTTCACAACGACAGCCGCGCCTGTATGGGAATAGGGAACACCACCTCAGGCCCCACAACAGTGAGTTCCACGTATGCATGCTTTTCCCGACCTTGCCGTGCTTGGCCGTTCATAGAAACGTCACAGCATCAAATCAAATATGCTGTTTTGCATTGCTCAAACGCCGAGTCATGATACAAACGCAGAAGCAGATCGAACACAGGAGAAGCAGAGAAAAGAGAAAAAGAAGGAAAGAAAGAAATAGGAGAGAAACAGAAGGGCCGAGAACAACACGACGCAAGCTAAATGTCTGTCCACATCGAAAGTCTGTCCATATCCAACATGTCTGTCATATGTCCGCTTCTAGCGCTGAACGCCCACCTCAACCGCACCGTTTTCAGCCCTCGGCACCCACTTCCATTACTGACATGTTCGGAAGAAAGAACGCAGACGCGATGCTCGCGAAACACCTCGCCTGGTCCCGTTCCTCTGGCACGCAGTAGCTCGCAGCAGCATATTCTATATGCATGTGCGTCTCGGTCAGTCGGCGGTCCAGTGCGGGTAATAGAAAAGAAGAGGTTGACCTTTACCCGCTCGCCCCGTCTTGTCCCGTCACCAGCCGACTTTAGACCGCCAAAACTCCCTCCGCCCGGATGCAAGCTCTGGCCAGCCACACCCGAAACACAGGTCGCCCAAACGCCCTACCGCCCTGTTCACCGCCCTCCTCATACATATAGAACTATGCACGTCAGAAAAGCAGTGAAACGCATCGACAGATGGACTCACTATCAAGGTCACACAGACCGTGGAGGAAAGGCCGAAGACGCCCGAACGCCGAACTCCCCACGCGCAGATGCAAGCTCTGGCCAGCCCACACCGTACACGCACGTTGTTCCAACCGCTCTTGCGCTTCATTGTCCTTCCCCGTACGTATACATCTGTCTTTGTCTTCTAATGTGGCTGATCAGGAAAGCGATGAAATGCTCCGACAGCAGAAAGACTCACGATCGTGACCTCGACGGCATGCTGGGCTCCCCTCGCGCAGATGCGAACTCTGGCCAGCCCACACCCGACACAAAGGTCGCCCCAGACTTTCTCTCGCCCGCCCTACGTCTTCGTGCAACTGTACCTGCATCCATTCCGTCTCCCCATCCGTCCGCCCACACTTCATCATGTCCTTCGCGGTCGTTCCGGCCCGCCGGAATGCTAAGAACGAGGAATGCAAGTGCCCTTACCAAGACACACAACCGAAGCCGCGTTCCCCGCTACCCAATTTCCCAACAACAGGTCCCTCCTGGCCGAAGGCACTGCTCCCGAAAAAGAAAGTATCAAGAAATACAACGCCGATCCAAAGAACCCCGCACCAAGAACAACAGCTACAACCATACCTGTGTTGCGACAACGAAAACCGACGAGGACCGAAAAGAAGGATACCATTCTTACCTGGCTCGTAATCTTGTTTGTGGACTTACCTGGACAGACAGCAGAAGCCGCGTCCTCCGCCGCCGAATCTCTCAACAACAGGTCCCTCCCTGGCCGAAGGTACTGTCACCGAAAAATGCGATTTTGAAGAGACTTGACCTCGCCGCGGAACTGAAACGATGACGACCTGTGGATCTGAGGAGAAAAATGGTTAAATCACTTGCACAATCACCCCTTCCCCCCATCCGCCGAGACACTGAGACGATGGATTTCAGAAGCGCCAGGGCTGCTTCTTTGCAGGATGTGCCGATGATGATGCTTTCGTGACGAAGCGCTGGGTTGTCGGACCTCGGAAGTCGTTTGGAGCCTTGTTTCCCGCTGTGGCTCGAGCATGGGGTGTGGACTTCGGGGCGGTAGACTGAAGTTTGGCAAGAGCCTTGAGCCTAGGAATCATAGAGCGCTTTGGAACGGTAGTTGAAAGCGTTGGGACTGTCTTTGCCTTCATCATCTGCGCTTTGGCCTTGTTGAACATCTGTCTTGCAATTGCTCCCCCGGATATCCTCCTCGTCTTGAGCTCATTGCTAGTGACCTGCGGGATCGACGACCGAGATGCGGTTCTTGTCTTTGCATCTCTTGACACCGAATTTGTCGTCTCTCGGCTCATGTCGGAAGACTTAGGGGAGCTGTGCAGCGTGTAAACGGGTTGAGGCTCGTCGACGATGACCCATGGGTCGCCCTTGGCTTCTTCGATCGCGATCTCTCTGGCATCTTCCTCCACCACGTCATCGAGCTTCTGCTTGAAGTTGCGAGAGGGGTACATCTGCGTCTTGTACGGCACGCCGATGCAGCGGCGATGCGCACGAGATGGCTGCGGGGATGAAGGGTCAGGACATCGCGTCGGCATGCTATGGATTAGATCATGTCCTACCTTGTCCTCCAACGTCTCAGCGATCATCTCTTCCACCGTCTTCTCTTCGTATTCCTCTGAATCGTCGTCGTCCATCCAGTCGTCATCCTCCTCCGAGCTGTAGTCTTCCTCCGAGGTGACGAATTCTTCCTCCTCGGTGATGTAGTCTTCCTCCTCTGTGGTATAGTCTTCCTCCTCAGTGACGTACTCTTCCTCCATCACGTTCTGCACTGCACCCGCATCATCGTCCTCGTCCTCCTCCGCCACATCATCGAGGTCTGTCTTGAAATAGCGTGCAGGCCATGCCCTCGTCTTGTGCGATAGATTATAGATCTTGCGCGGAATCGACTCGAGCTCTCGCTTGACTTTAGGTTGGGGCTTGGCAGCTGGCGTAGACTTGGGGATGATGGGAGCAGCGTGACGAACGGCGGGGACAACAGCAGAACAATCGTCGTCCTCTTCGATCTCGTAGTGCACGGTCATCGACATCAGGTCCATCGACGACGCGCGGGCGTGGTACTTCTCGTCGTCCATGTCGACGTCGTCTCCGATCAACTCCTCCAGGTCCTGCCTCATCTCTGCCATCGGACCGAGCGCTGCATTCTCCTCCTCTACGCTCTGAGAGTCTTCAGTGTTGTCATCGGCATCGAGTTCCATATCTTGCAGTACGTCGGCCAGGGCGCAATAAGAATCGTCTGCGGGCTGAAGTGTCTCAGGCTCGGATGTACTAGGCGTAAGTCCCTTGAGCTTCAGGGTGCGCTTGGAATCCTCGGTATGGGACTCTGCACCGTCGCCGTCATGATTGAGCATCGTAGCACGCAAAATGACCTTGTCCTTCATCGAACTAGGGGTACCTTGTGCCTCTTCCTTGGCGTGCTCGCTGCGGTCAGAGAGGTCGACTTCAGGCGTCATCGTCCTGCACGCCGACAGTCTGTAGGGCCCCTCGATCGTGCTGTCGGCAGTGGACTCTTCCTGAGGGAACTCCAAGGTCGGGAGCTCGGCCATGTGGTGGGCGGCGATGCGGGCTGCGAATTCGCGCCGCTCCTGGAATCGAGTTCTGCGTTTCTCGGGGGTGACCGCGGGCTGACCGTCGAACGTGAAGCCGTAGGCTTTCATGAGGTACTTGGTCTGGGGTCCAATCTTGTCTTGTTCGTTGCCGCTGACCCATGATGTAGAGCGGAGGTCGACGTGGTTGGGAAGCTGAGGAGGGAGCCACACTGGAGAGCGATGGTCAGCGCGAACATAGAAGCGGAGGGCAGTGTGAAGACTTACCCCGAGGGAGGCCTGGCATCTCGAGCAGTTTGTCTTTGCTCTTGCCAGTGGCTTGAGGCTGGCCTGTGCCCTCGCTCTTTGGTGTGCCGCCGGATGTGGAGCGTCGAAAGTTTCTGAAATTGGGAGCCATGGTGATGTAAAAATGGTGGGGATGTTGGGGGTAGGGAGTGCGAGAAGGGGAGATAGAATGAACGAAAGAAAGAATGGAAGGAAAGCGAAATAAATTCGTCGAAACTCGAGAGAGTGTCAATGAAAGAAGTGGTCGAAAGGATCGAACACTGGAGGAGACAGGACTGGAGGAAAGGGTACTTGGGCTCGCATATCGATTCTGACTTGGTCAGACCAAATTGGTATACTTGGTACGTCGATGGACTGTTCGGGCTCGGATAGAACGAGTGATCGCTCCATATTTTATATTCGTCGTTTAGGCGCAGATAAATCAACAATGTCTTTCCTTTTTTCAGGCGGTTTTGCAATGCATAATTTACGGACCGAGGGAATCATCAAACGCGACGAGGAGAGGAATGTAACTTTACAAAAGGCCCGTGACGGGTCTCTTCATCGTGGTTGCTAACAGTTTTGGTCATGGTACAAAAAGTGGTGTCTCCTCAACACAGATGAATAGGGTCGATGGAGCACGCCTGTTAACTAAATACGATCCAGCAATTAGGCGCTCGTCGCCTGCCTCCAGTCTGATTTTAGGCCTGTTCAGCCACCCACCACCACGGGGAGATCTCGCGATAGCGCATGATTCAATCTACTTTTTTTTTGGCAAGACATGACTCCTTACCGACACCGCCATCATCGAATTTTTCATAGGGCGGATGTACGACGGGAGGAGGGTGGGGTTAGACTGCGGCATGGTGAGAAGACAGCGTGGCACACGGGCCTCGCATCCGTTATGCACAGATGGGGGATCTTGTGTGGGCGCGTTGAATTTGTCTTTGTCAGGTCAATATGGTGGGCACGGAGAGACTGGGTGAGCAGGAGATTTCGCCGTTTCGGATCGACAACGGTTTGAAAGTGATGTCAGGGCCCTGGCAGGGGTCTCCGTTCACGACATTATGTCGAAACGAAGCGGACTCACGCGAGTCATGACCTGGGATGACCCATCCAATTATGATCGAGGCTGTGAACTTCAAGGTCGGGATAGTCAAAAGGCCGGAACAAAGCATGGGTGGCCTGTTGGTTCAAAATGGTAGGTGTCGCAAGCTATCTGGTCAACGGAGTCAAATCAAAACTGCAAAGTTTACTCACATGCATGTTGTCTCGATGCATCACTCATGAGCTTCAGAAATCCGCAGAAAGTTTTGTATTCGCGATGCGAAAACACTATTGGTCCATCGTGGCCATGGCCATAGAGTTACTTCAAAATTCTTACCTATCTCTGCGCGGCGCTAATAGCTCCGGTAACACTGGCACTGACCCCAGCACTGTCACATTGCGGAGCATATACTGGTTGGTTTGTTGATCTCTGTATCCTGCTCTGAGGTGTACTTTGGTTGCACATGGAACTTACTGTGTATTTTTCCTTCAAGGTCTCTGGTGCCGAACATCCCGCAAAATCGCGAACCGGACATGCACGTGGCATACCTGCGGAGTTCCAATACAATCCCGGAGCACTGTAAGTCTCACTTGAACGGATGCCTTGTTTACGCTCGGAGGTCCGCCTGTTCTCTCCAAGGTGAGTGCGAAGAGTGCGCGAAGCGTGCTCTATCCTTTCAAAACATCTTCATGTTCTCTTCTAAAATTTCCATGTAAAATACGCGAATTTGCTCACTATGCCCTTTTTAGGTGACGCAGGGCTGATGCCCGGCGGCGCGCTACACAACAATGCCCACAGTATTAGAGCGCGTTGGCGGTTTGATTGCTGAGCGGCTTTGGACCGTGTCTACCCATTGTCGAAGAGACTTCATGTGCTGTGTCCAAACCGATGTCCCTGTCGAGGACTTTGTGCGCAACGTCTGGCAATTCGAAACGGATCGCCTCTCATGGGACAAGCACGAACAAGATCTACAATTGGACCCAGCACTCGTTGCCGTATACATATACTCTATCGAGAACCCCGAGCGAGAGCGGTATCCTCCCTTTGTCAGGATGCTTGACGACGCGGCGAACAAGCTCGCGGTGACACTGGACCTCAAGTCGTCTTGTCCCGTGGAGTTCGAGTCGCTAGGGTCAAGAGAAATTGGGAACGAAGAAACTGACCGCAAGCCGGACGTGATCGCCATGCCTGTTTCGATAGCGAAAGCCTGACGCGAGTCGCTGAACAATGATCCGGACCCGAAGAAGATGGGCTTGGAATTCCTGAGGGTGGCCACGTTCATCGTGTTCAAGAAGATAAAAAAGAAGAACTTTACGCCCATCAAACCTCCACCGAAGATGGTCTCCAAGCAGCGAGAAGTATTGACAGGGATGCAAGCGGGTCTGAAGCGGAAGGCGCATTCACAAGAGACTCTGCCGAGGAAGCGGAGGTCTTTGGACGCAACGGACAGCAGAAGCACCGGGACCGGCTCGTCCAGCCCCGTGTATCGATGTGGGTCTCCACGTACCGAGCGCACGACATCGACATCTACTTCTCTTGCCGCATATCGTAGGCACAGCAGGGGCGCTGCTGTAGCTGTGAAAGCCGATATAGAAGTAGAGGTCGAGGAGGAAGGAGAGGCGGTTGTTGAAACAGCTGCTCCGCCGACAGCAGGCGAACTTGTCGATGAGACACCGATCCTCCGAGCAGTCGAGACGGCGGAGGCGGGCACTTCTCGCGTCGTCGCTCGCAAAGAGCTATCTGAAGACGTGTGGGACGATTCCGGTAACCTGACGAAGGCTCAGAAGTGCAAACCGCCGGTGCTGACCTCAGACGAGCTGCAGGCTGCAAGCTATGCGTCGGAATGTCTGGCGGATGGCCGTCGACGGTACGTTACCGGGTTACTCATCCAGGATTTGGTCATGTCACTCTGGTACTTCGACCGGATGGGCGTAGTCAAGTCGCAAGAGTTCAACATCGTCGAGAATCCAAGGCTTTTCTTCCTTGCTCTAGCGGCGATCACGGAGTGCAACATGGAGCGGTTCGGATATGAGCCGATGATCCGCCCACCGCCAACGATGGCGTCTCCCACAGTCGGACCGCCAATGCATCTGGACGGATGGGAGATCCACATCGACCAAGGCATCGATGCAGACAACGGCACGGTCCCTGACATTGTGAAGATGAAGATCACCGGAGATCCACTCTACGTGCAGCCTGGGATCGTGGGCCGCGGGACATCCGTCATACCCGTGACCGTCATTCCTGGGCACGAATTTGCAGGGTTGGAAGCGGACAAGAAGCTGGTGGTGAAGTTCAACTGGCCAGCAGCGTCGCGTGTGGACTCCGAGGACGGTCTTTTGCGACGGATCTGCAAGCGGATTGGAGCGAAGGAGGCGCGGCACATCACGCCGATGCGATTGTCGACAGCGTTGGAGGGTGCACGGCTGGGTCTGCCTCGGATGGCGGATTCGCTGCGGAAACTGTCAGGAAGTGTCGAAGAGCGGGTGCTCTGCGTGATCGTATGCGACCGTCTCAGACATCTGAAGGATCTGGAGACTCTCCAAGATTTCCAATCTGTTTTCCTTGATCTCGTTCGAGGTACTCTCTTTCTCCAGGTTTTTAGCTATATTACTCTTGCTTATATCAACAGCGCATCGCGTTGTCTTCAAACGGGCCCACATCATACATCGAGACCTCAGCATCAACAACGTCATGTTCGGCGTGACGCCAGAAGGCAAGCCGTACGGTGTGCTTATCGACTGGGATCTCGCGATCGATGTCGAAGC
Organism: Heterobasidion occidentale; assembly: GCA_039111635.1. NCBI lineage: Eukaryota > Fungi > Basidiomycota > Agaricomycetes > Russulales > Bondarzewiaceae > Heterobasidion > Heterobasidion occidentale. Next base: position 735,055 of record JBCAQO010000007.1, read on the forward strand.
AAGGGCCGGTGTTGAGTATGCTGCGTCTGCATCGCATCGCACGGGGACAGGGCCGTTCATGGCGCTTCAGCCCCTGAAATCCTCTCCTCACTTCTACCGCCACGACCTGGACTCGTTCTTCTACATCCTAATCTGGTGCGCTTGCGGCTTTCTCCTCTGTGGGGAGGAAGTGCAGATACGCGAATACGTCGGCTCGTGGGCGTCGGACGCATGGGGCAACATCTACAAAAGCAAATCGAGCCTGCTCTACAATCCTTTTCCGTTCGACAGTAATAGCCTGCAGGCGGCAATCACGACACCGTTCAAGCCCCTTTGGGAGACATGGATCGAGCCTCTCGCGAACATGATCGGAAAGGCGGGAACCGGGGCGGGCGACGATTTGGAGAAAGGGTTGGGATGCGACTGCGAAACGCTGGGCGGTCGTTTGACGTATAGGAAGTTCATGAAGACGCTAGGCGTGGATTTCGGCAGTGCGCCACACAATTTAGACTTGGACTTGCTCGACTGATAGGATTGACTGTACTGTTTTATCGTTTGTGATAAATGATCACCCACGGGCCACTGCGACAGGCAAGACGCGTTTTGGGCGCGAGAGCAGAGGGATGAGCAGCAAACAGGAAGAATGGCTACGCAAGAAAGGGGGCCGTGATCTATTTGTCCAGTACGTACAGGGGACGGGGCGACAGCAATAGAAAAGAGAGAGAGAAATGCCCATCGCCCGTCGTTAGCTCGGGCTGCACAGAAAAGAGCCGGCCAAGTGTCTGTCCGCATCGGAACATAGCTTTAATCAAGCTTTGCACAACATCGTCATTCTCAAAAGCTCGTGGAAGGTGGTTCATGCGAAGCAACAATGTCGCTGGACCGAGCGCACGGTGTTCGCGGAAGGCGGAGACGCGCCGATCGCATGTGTCGTCCAAGCGTCCAAACGCGCGCGCTGCCCCGATGAAGCCGCCACGACGCACTCGCGTCGGCGTCCCCGATCCCCACCTCGAACAACCAACAACAAACGACGAGCAACGCCGCCGCCCTCCCCACAGCCCCCACCACGCCCACCACGCCCACCACATCCCGTGGCCCACTCGCACGCACGCACGCCGCCCCCGCTCCTCCTTCAGCACACGACTACGTATCCCAACACTGCCATGACGCAGACGTCACCCCCAAACGTCCGCGCACCCGCCACGCCCGCGTCAGCCCCCGCCGCTCCCCCAAGCACGCGCGGCACTAGCAGCTCCGGTAGCGCCGGCACTAGCATTGGGCGACAAGCAGCCCTTCGCACCTCCCCAAGCCTAAAAAGCACCCCGTGCGCGCACTCACAGCCCTCAAACCCGTCGCCCCCTCTTCCTCCTCCCACTCTTCCTCCACCCCATCACATCCTCGCCCGCCCCCGCCTCGCGCTCGTCGCCCATCCGCCTCCTACGCGCGGCGGAGCCCACGGGCCTGCACACCCCGAAAGACAAAGACAGGCCGTCCTCGCGCCTCCCGCATATAAGCACCCCCAGCGCCAGCGGGAGCACCAACACCAGGAAGGCAGGCCCTCCCTCCGCTTCAACGGCCAATACCACCACCACCACGCAGCTGACCGCGCATCCCCTCGCGAGAGCAGGCTCTCTCCTCCGCGGCACAGCACACGCACGACGGACCTCCCTCACCGCTTCCACCATCCCCGCCTCCTCCTCCACAACCGCCGCGCCGCAGAACGTATCCTCGAACCAGACATCAGGAGCCCCGCAGCCGCACACGAAGAGCAGGAAGAGGGCGATGGTCCCCCAGAGTACGACGACGACACGAGAGGTGAGCTTGTCCATTTGTTCGGCGTTCATCCGCCCGCGCGTGGATCGCGCGCCCACGCACACGACTAACCGATCGGCGCGCATACACCTACCTAGGACGCGGCCCACGAGAGCGGAGTCGCGCGCGCGCCAGCGCCAGGGCAGCTAGGACTGCCGCCCATACGCGAAGCCGCGGAGCACCGCGACGCGGCGAGCTGGTTCCAGGACATCGAATACACGCATGAGCGGGGCCTCGCGTACGAGGATGAGGACGAGACGCACAAGGACGGAGACGGAGACGCGGGCTCGGGCGCGGGAGCGGGCGGGGCAGACGCGCACCGCGGCGGGGCGGTGCTCTCGCCCATTTCTATCAACATCTACCCGCCACAAGCGCAAGACCAAGACCCACGCATCACACACCCTAACCTAAAATCACACACGAACGGCGCGAACATAGACGCGCGGCGCAAGCCACAGCCTATCGACACTACCGCCCCGAGCAAGGCGCAGCCGCACACGCACACGCACACGCACACGCTACCGCATGCACATGGCCCGCTGACGACCAGCAGCGAGCACAAGAAAGAGAACGCAGGCGGCCCCGCGGCGGGGGGCGCACCGCCCGAGCGGCCGCGCCGCGCGAGGAACCCGCCCGCGAGCACCAACAGTGGCGGCAACACCAGCAGCAACGGGGGCGTCGCCCGCCCGCACGCGCGCGCGGCGCAGAATCCGCCGCCGCGTCTCGATCAAGGCACCCCGCAGCCCGACGACCCCTTCGTCGTCCCCGCCGCGCCGACGCCAGGCACGCGCCCACTCGCGCTGCGCAAACGCGGGCCGCGAGCCACGGTGATGGCGGCCGTGGCGGTCGCGGTGTACGAGCTGCAGGGGATGAGGGAGCTGCAGGGGATGAGGGAGCTGCGGGAGGAGGTAGAGCAATTCAGGAAGGAGTGGGTGGCGATGTTCGACGAGGCGCGGGCGGCGACGGCGACAGGGGCGCGGGCAGAGATGGGAGAGTGGATGGACGCGATCGCGGAAGGCGAGGATGGCGAGGACGACGCGGTCGGCGCGGGTGCGGCGCAGGTGCCCGGCCCGCCGCCGACGTTGCCGCTTCCGCCCCCGCCTGCGCCCGCTCTGGCTCTCACCCTCGGAGCGCCCGCGCACAAAGCGGGCGACGCGCCGAGGATCGTGGGCACCGGGGCGCCGCGCGCCGCGCAGGCCGTCGAGGTGGGATGTTCGCCGTCGCCTGCGCCGGGGACGAGAGCGGGGTGGGCGACGGGGCGGGGTGGGCGAGGAGGCGGGTCGGCGGACAAGATTCATGGGGGAAAGGGGGTGGCGGCGAGCGCGGAGGGGACCGAGACCGAGATGGAAACCGAGAGAGAGACTGAGCAAGAGAGCGAAGGTGGGCGTCGAGAGTACGAGGACGTTCCTAGGGGCGGCAGCAGGCGCACGACCGCGCCGGTCGCGCCGGCGTCGCGCGCGCATGCGGCGAGGAGGTATACGATGCGGGATCCGCCGCCGCCTGCGGCGCTGGCGCTGGCGCTGCCTGCGTTTGTCTCGGAGTCGGTGCGTGCCGTTCGGGTTTCGTTGTGGGGATGGTGCGAGGCGGATGCTGATACGCGACTTCGGTGCGGCAGGACGGCAGCGCCGCGCAGGGGACGACGAGGTCGAGAGCGGGGGATGGCAGCGCGGCGGCGAGGCAGCGCGGTGCGCCTTCTCGAGGGCATAGGGAGCGTCCAGTCACGCAGCCGCCGCCGCGCGAGCGCAGACAGGGGCCACGGGTGAGTTTTTGTTGTTGTTGTTGCCGCGCCACTCAGGCTCGTCTTGCTGACGCGCATGGGGTAGTCTGGCGGCCAGTATTCCGAGTCAGAGGGCGAGGCGCGAGGAAGGGCAGGACGCGAGGGGCTCGTGTTGTCGTCGGTGCCCGCGTTGTCGCCTTCGCCGCTCTCGGCCGTCGCGTACAGCAGCCCGCCGACTCCGTCCCCGACGCCGACCTCGATTGCGTCGCTGTCGCCGGCTCAGCTGATCGCGCGTGCAGAAGCGAGCGGGTCGCCGCGAGAGGACAGCGCGCGGAGCAAGGCGAGCGTGCCTCTGGCGACGCCGGCGCGAAGCTCGCGCTCCACTGCCGCGACTGCGGCCGCTACACCTGGTATCGCGTCTGACGCGGCGTCCACGCGGTCTGCGCCCACGGGGGCGGCGACCTATCCGCCTGCGCCGGTGACGCCGATGGGCATGCCGATGCGGGGCCCGCTGGCGGCGCCGATGACGGTGCCTGTGACAGGCGTGCGGGTGCTGGAGCGCTCGGCGAGCCTGCGCGGGCTGAAGGCGCTGTTTCGGCGGAAGGACGCGCGGCTGGGCCCGCTGCTCGAGGGGGACGCGAGGGGCGCGGGGATGCGCAGCGCCAGCATGAGTGGGAGTGGGGTTGGGAGCGGGAGCGGGGGAGGGGCGGAGAGCGAGCGGAAGCGGCGGGCGGAGTCGCTGAAGGGGATGATCAGCGCGCCGCGGGTGGTGAGCATGGGCGGGGTGGGGCTCGGGGAGGGCGGGGAGATGGGGTTCGGGGCGGGGTCGGGGCTGCGGACGCTGGGGCTGGATATGGAGGTGGCGGCGGGGCGGGAGCGGAGGGAGCGGTATATGCGCGGGCGGGGGTCGTTGGGCGTGTTTGCGGACGGAGGAGGGGGGGTTGGCTGTGGGGAGGAAGACATGGCGTGGATGCAGAGCGAGGGCGAGGGGATGGGCGTGCAGGTGCGTGTGGTGGGTGGGGTGGGGGCGGGTGCGGGGGTTGGGAGGAGGCTGAGGACGGTGTCGTCGGCGAGGGATCTGTTGAGGCGGATGCGGTGAGCTATGGGCGTCGAGAGTCGCGGGAGGCGTGGGTCATTCGTGTATGTAGACCTTTGTTGTTGGAAGTCGAGCGTCGTCGTCGTCATCGTTGTCGTCGTTGTCGTCGTCGTCGTCGTCGTGGATGTATGTACAGCGACGATGCCGGTACAACGCCCGGGAGCCGGCTTTCGCTTCTCACGCGCTTGCTGCCTTCGAGTCCGACGTCCATCTTGAGCGACGTTTGTCCCAGCATGATGCATGAGGTTCACCCACTTCTACCCTATGTGTTCTTCTCTGTATACGCCAGTTACCGTACGGGCGATGTGCAGACGCCGAAGACCGCTCACGGGTTCGTACATGCGCGACGATCCAGATGATTGCTTGGACGCGGTCTCGGCGTCGCGTCCGATTTTGAGCGTGGAGAGATGCGATGCGTGTCGACGTTCGAGCGCAAAGCGAGGGTCGGAAGTCTAGGGATCCGAGGTGATACGCGTCTCTCTATCGATTGCGTCCTCGATCGTCAGGCATTGCCATCTTCCGCCGACAGCCCTCTTCCCGACGAGGGCCGCCTCGCGTTCGTAGGATACGAGCAGCGAAGCACATGCTGCCTGCTGGTGACCTCACACCGATCCGCGGTGAGTCCCACCTATGCATCCATCTCCTGTGTCGACTGTTGAGAATCCGTCGTTGCGGCCGACGATCGAAATTTCAGAGTATTTGACGGTCTATGTTTGGAATGAAAGCTGCGTTTTGGCATGCATATGGGCCGAGACTGGATACAGAATGCGAAAGGAGACCGAACACACAGGAGAGAAAGAGCGAAAGAGGAAGAGAAGAAAGGAAGAAGAGAAGAAAGAGAGAGATCAGGGAACCCTGCAAGGCGCAAGGCAAACGTCTGTCCACATCCAGAGTCTGTGCGTATCTGTCCACATCCAAACGATTCTGTCCGTATCCGTATATCCGAGTCCGTCGTCCGCGCGCAGATCCCCATGCTCCTTCCGCGCCGGATCCCCCGGCCGCCTCGAGCCCCGGCGTGTTTCGAAAGAAAGAACGCAGACGTGGTGCTCGCGAAACACCCCGCCCCCGTCCTCCCCCCCTAGCACCCCGGCACCCACCACCCACCGTCCACCACTCAACACCCAGCAACGACATTTCCCTGTGAGCGTGCACATCGGGGTCAGCCAGCGCTCCCGTGTGGGTGGCAGCAACAAAAGGGAGACCAACCTGCGCCCGTTCGCCTCCGCCTCGCCTCGCCCCGACAGAGCGCGACGTCAGGACGCCTGGAACTCCCCACGCGCGGATGCAAGCTCTGGCCAGCCCCCACCCGACACGCCGGTCGCCCCAGGCGCCCCACTGCCCCGCCCCGCCCTCTTATTCGTCTTCATACGCACGCATACATCCGTGTCTGTTCTATCACGCATGCGCCGGTCAGCACGCAGAGCGGCACGACATCGACGGAGGGACTCACGGTCGTGGCGCCGACAGCGCGTAGAACGTTGAGGAAAGACCGAAGACGCCCGAACGCGAACTCCCCACGCGCAGATGCAAGCTCTGGCCAGCCCACACCGTACACGCACGTCGCTCCAACCGCCCTTGCGCTTCACTGACCTTCCCCGTATGCATACACCTGTCTTTGTCCTGTGATATAACTGATCAGATGATGAAGAACAAATCCAGGCCGAGGAACTCACGATCGTGGTCACCACAGACCGTTCAAGAATGGCTGAAGACGCTAGCACGCCAGAACTCCTCACGCGCAGATGCAAGCTCTGGCCAGCCCACACCCGACACGCACGTCGCCCCAGACGCCCTACCGCCCTGTCCGCCGTCCTCTTCGTACATGTAGACCTATGGCACATCAGGAATGCGATCACACACTTGGCCGCACGGACTTACTATCGTGGTCACGACAGACCGCTGAAGAAAGGCCGAAGACGCCCGAACGCCGAACTCCCCACGCGCAGATGCGAACCCTGTTCAGACCCCATCATACACGCACGTTGCTCCAATCGCCCTTGCACTTCATTGTCTTTCCCCGTACGTATGCACCTGTCTTTGTCCTATGTGGGCGATAAGAAAGGTGATGAAACGCTTCTACAGAGAGACTCACGATCATGATCTCGACGGAACGCTGTGCTCCCCTCGCGCAGATGCGAACTCTGGCCAGCCCACACCCGACACGAAGCTCGCCCCAGAAGTTCTCTTGCTTACCCTTTGTCTTCCTGCAACTACACCTGCATCCACCTCGTCTCCCCATACGTCCGCCCACACTTCGTCCTGTCCTCCGCGGTCGTTCCGGCCCGCCGGAATGCTAAGAAGAAGAAAAAATCAAGTGCCCTTACCAAGACACGCAACCGAAGCCGTGTTCCCCGCTGTCCAATCTCCCAACAACAGGTCCCTCCTGGCCGAAGGCACTGCTACTGAAAAACAAAACGTCAAGGAACCTGACTTCCCACTTCTGCTACTTGACCTTCTACACCGCCGCCACCCCACCTGGAACCCCACGCCGACTTCGAACACAAAGCCCGCACTACCTCTCCTCGAGAACGCGAAACATCGAAGCGAAAGTAAGCAAAAATAGAAGGAAATTTACCACATTCGAACCCGTCTTCAATTATACTTACGACATCCACAGCATCCCCACCCGTCAAGCCCCCCACCGTCTTGAACCATGGACCCCGCCCTCAAACACGCCGGAGCTTCTTCGTCGGACGGACTTCGCTTAGGTACTTGGCTTCTGAGGCTTCATCCACGCTCCTACGCCTTTTGACTGAGACATGAGGCGTGCAACTCGATTCTCCTGGCTGAGGTTCGATAACTGTAGGACCACTCGGGACGGCAGCAGGCGACTTCAGTTCTGATGTTGCCTGGAAAACTCTGGCCTTCTTAGCTGGGGGAGTCCATCCTAGTACCATTCCGTCGTCTGAGACTCTACGCCTCTTTGCTAGAACCTGTGTTTGAGTCATGGAGCCCAGTGCGCGTGCCTGATGTGCGGCCACGTTCGGAACCTTCGGAACGGTAAGAAGTGAGTACATGCTTAATTGCTGATGTCACCCTCGTAGCACGTACCTTGGAAGGAAGGGCCATGGTCCTCGCCTTCGACTCTTCTGAGATGGGTCTTGGGTTGGCGTCCGCTGGCATTGCTTTCGCCTTGCTGAAGAGCTCTCTTGCCCTCATCGCTCCTCCGGATACCACCCTCTGCATCACGTGGGACATCTTGCGCGACTTGTGCAGCTGAGACGGAAGCTGAGGGATGCCGACGACGACCCATGGTTCGCCTTGGACTTCTGGCCCTGCTTCCTCCTCGACATCCTCCTCTTCGACGACTTCGAGCTTCTGTTCGAAGTAGCGGGCAGGATGGATTCTGGTTTTGTGCATCACGCTGACGCGGCGGCGAGATCTGCGCCGCTTTGGCCCTGGAGTCGACGGGTGGCGCAGCAAGGGAGAGTCTAGAACGAAGGAGGGGTCGGGCAGCCCTTCGTTTGATATCTGTCCGGATGGCTTCCTCTTCACCAGATTTCTCTCGTGCACCTGCTTGCCATTGAGCGCCGGTTTGGAGCCGAGGACAGGCCAAACCTTCTTGCCGGAGAGGTTGTAGATCTTGCGCGCAAGTGGCTTCGGTTCCGTGGAGACGGTCGGACCAACGGCGGGAACGGGAACGGGGTACTCATCGTTCAACCTTTCTTCCCTTGCGACTACTGCAACCTCTACGCTCTGTGAGCCGTCTGCTACCGCCGTCGTCAAGTCCCAACTCGCGCAGCTTCTCTTTGATCGGCTCCGCTAGTACACCGTCCGGAGTCCCGTTGGCCTTGGGCTCCTCCAACTGACTGGGAGCCTTCGCGATTTGGTAGACATTGCGATGGTCGACGAAAGTTGGCGCTTTTTCCCTGGACGCTGATAGCTTGGCGAGCCGCTGTGTCATGCGGCTGACCTCGTCGGTTTCGTTAGGGGTCTCGGCTTGGGCTTCGAGCGGGAGCAGGAAATGAACTTTGCGCTTCTTGGAGTCGTCGGGGGAGACCTCGCGCTGCGGCTCCCCGAGTTCGAAGCCTATGGCCTGCGTGAAATGCTCGCGCTCTGGCCCCATGCCGCTCTGAACCGAGAGGTTGATCGTGCTGTCCTTGGAGGGCATGGAGGGGCTGCTAGCGCGAAGACGCCACACTGGAGAGCGGTCAGTGTCGGGGTCGGAACAGTGGACGCGGCGGATCGATGTCGACTCACGCGGAGACAGCTCCATGAGCCTGGGCAGTATCGCCATGCCGTTGTAGACGCCCTTGGGCTTGGGCTTGTTTCCGCTGACCGCAGAACCAGCTGCGGTAGACGTACGCCTGAACGGAGAGAACATCTTGGTCGAAGACGCTCGAAGATGGATGACGATGACGATGGTGCGAGGTCGCCGAGGACGATAGAAGGTGGTAAGAAGATGAAGGAGGAAGGGCTGGGGTGTATGGAGGATAGAAGGATAGAAAAGTGATAAGAATTTGTTGAAAGTGTTCGATGAAGGTAGTGGTTGAAAGGCAAGTTTGGTTGGAGAGAGAGCGCGGTCGGGAGAAGGACCTTAGGTGCGTATATCAATCTTGACTTGCTTAGGCTAGACTGACGGCGTCGGGAATTTCCCCACCGTCTCTGCCGTCTCTGCTGGGAGAGGACGTCTTGTGTCGGTTCACGGTCGCCAGCAAGTGGTGAGCTCTTCTTTTTCTCATCGTATCTTTTGTTCTGATGTCTCTCAGCACACCTGTAATCCCCGCTGCTTTACTGCAGGACTTGACACAAGTTTTGTATATACCATGAGTTAGGTATGTCAAAGGTCCTGGCAGCCCTATTTAAACCGCGCCTATAAAGAGGCTGACGTGTCCGGTCCTTGCTGAAATACACGGTAAAATTGTGGTTTACTGCACCGTTTTCTTTGGAGGGTGGCCAGGTCGCATTCACTGTTTGACTCACCGGCGCGATCATCTAGGTTTCGTTTACAAGCCAACCGGAGTGGCTTCTGACCAGACATATGTACCCCATAGCCAAGCTCGAACAACGTTCGAAGGACGTCCAGACCTCGGCGTGTGTCCATTTATTTTGAAATCCTGAATGTTCAAACAGTGAGGGCTCATCCAACGAATTATCTATGACACTCTCGTACGTAGAGATATATTTTTCTAGTGAGCATCATCAACGTGATGTCGTAAAGCCGCTCGATGAGTCCATGAAATACGGGACAGACTGCTCCATGTCCACCACACTACCCAAACCAAGCAATCGATCTGCCTGCGGGCGTACCGGCCATCAAGCCCCTCCCAACCGGTGCACCTGTTCCTTCCTGGTCCACGCCCATGTCGAGACCTCTCTCCGACATTGCGAGTGAGCCACCCCCTACTTTCCATCCCCTGCTTTCGATCGACTGTAGAAAATCCGCCAGCTCCCTCTGCTCCTCTTCGTCGTCTCTCATCGGAGACGACTCGAGACATCCTCGGGAGCTGCTAGTAAACATAGAAGGCTCCCCTTCGAAGTCGATATCCATGCGCTCGCTCTCATCCTCCCTGAATGCGGTTCTGCGATCTTCCGCGAGCATCTCTTCCGCGAAGTGCCTGGCCAAGTGTCGCGTAGACTCCTCCTCCTCGTCAACTTCCAACTCTGTCTCGCTTTCCCGCCCTTGTTCCTCAAGCTCTGCTTCGCTCTCCTGCTCGTTGTCCGCACACTGTTTCGCATTCTCCTGCTTACTTTCTGCGATCAGTCTCTGGCACTCCCGCATATCGTCCCACAGCGAGTCCAGATCGATGGGGTCTTCGACGGGAAGTGGGAGACTAGGCTGAGGTCCGAGACGTGGAAATATTACGTTGGGCGTGCGCGTTGCGTCGCCTTCAGTGGGAGGAAAAACTGCCGTGTGACGGCGCTGCCATGCAACACTGCGTGCGGAGCCGTCGTGGTGTATCTCGGGGTGGTGAGCCTGCTCGGATTCTGAAACATCTGTCAAGCAAGACGCTGATCCCGACTCCCGTACGGAGTCGGACTCGGACTCGGCGATCGTTGTCTGGCTCTCAGATACGTTCACGAGAGCAGAGAAGGGAGGGCGTGTGCCCGATGGACGACGTTTTGCCGGCTTCACTAGGACTGTGCTCATATCGGTGAGGCTGATTGCTGTCTGAAGAGGTGGGGCTGGAGGCGAAGAACAGACATCAACGGGCTGAGTCGCACCCACATTGGAACGGCTCTTACCGTTCTCGCTGGCCATATCTTTTAGACTGGAAGCCACGGAGTCTCTAGTCCCGAGCGCGGCGGTGTCGTCGCTAGGATCGTTTTGTGACTGGCAATTGGTAGACATTTTCGATGAGGGGTGTAGATGATCAGGGAGATAGACGCATGCCGAGTTAGGCCCAGCTTGGGAGGATATGTGGTATGCATTTCATCCTGGTCTAAGGGATTGCGACGATGCCTGTGCGCTTGTCCTCGATGAAGAGAACCTGTGAACCGCCGGACTCGATCGAAGTAGTCCGGAAGCTGGAAAGCTGGACACAGTCCTAGCTGATTGCTCCGTTGTGCTTTGCTCAATCCGTGTCACAAAAATGACCATTCCCCATTGTGTATCTGTTGATAGATGCGACATCGTGACTTTGAAAAAAAACGAGAATATAAATATGGATTGCGAATTATACACGATTGGGACGGACAATCGGATGTGTTGCACGAGTATGAGGTCGAGATGCTGCGCTCTACTGAATGAAAATGGTGTGCTCAAAAAAAGAAGAAAAAAATCAGAGTGCAGGTGCGAAGCCGTGAAAACGGACATCGTGCTTCGTGAACCCGGCCAGCAGTGCACAAAGCAAAAGATCGCAGCGTGACGTGACGTGACGTGACACCAAGGGCACAAAAAGGGAGATATCATCGAGGGGTCGTGACGATCGAGGGGCGGCTGAGAAAAAAAGAGTCGTTAATCAATGAGGTATGCACGTATTACTAGATCCACAGTGTTTCAGTCCGAAATGAGACGAGGCGAAAGGAACAAGGAAAGCAAGGAAGCTATAGATATGGCGACGAGAGAGAGCAGAGGATGAAACTATGGGTGGAATAATACAGGTGTGCGTTGTGTTCCGTGCGATGGGTATATGCCGTGCGAGATGAGGATAAAGATGGATGGGATGCAAGAGGTCCATGGACGTTGAATAGTGATAAACGCTGAAAATCGTGCGATGAGTGCTGGCGGCTGGCTGTCTGGCTGGCCTGTCGAAGCACGAGACGATCGATGAAGACCGGGAGCGCTAGCGCTAGATTCGAAGCTCCCTGAACCCGCGCACATCCACTCGCCCGACGCCGTTGCGCGTCCACTCCTCGTCCCCGTCCGTGTCTTTCTCGTCCCTGGCGGCCTCCTTGCGCACGGAGCTAGGCCTTCGATATCGCCCACCGGGGATGACTATCTTGCCGGCGCTGCGCCCGACGACGACAGGGGAGCGCGGCTTCGGCACCCCAAGGAGCTTTCGCTGGCGGCGCGTTAATGGGCGCTCGACGGGAGCAGCAGGAGGTGGCGGCGAGGAAGAGGTGGACGATGCCGTCGAGAACGTCTCGGATAGGCCGGGTGTGTCATCGTCATCGTCGCCTCCTTCATCTATGTCCATGTCTTCGTTCGGTCGGCTGCGCTTCGCGGCGCTCTCCGACGCCTGTGATGATCCGGAGGATTCGTCAAACGAGCGCTTAGGGGACCGCCGTGATGACGTGGGCTCTGGTTCAGGGGAGATGGATCGAGATGGGGGAAGAGGAATTTGGGAGGGCGTGGGAGGAGCTGGGGTTGAAAGGCGAGCTTTGGATGAAGTCTTCGACGCCCTAGCTTTGGATGGAGGCTTTGACTTTGGATTGGGTGGTGGAGGTAGATCATCGATATCAACTGCTAGTAACTCCCGGACGTGTGGAATCCCTTGGTGGGGACCGCGTAGTTTCGAATGGAGGAAAAATGTTCCCAATCATGATAGCTATGAAGGTCGTCAACACCCTGTCACCCAGAACAAGGTATACTCACGCAACATAAATAGGACCAGTGTCGGAATCGTCATCTGTCCCGTCATCGGGGGGTCGCTTCACAACCTTCTCCTTCTCCACACGCTTCTTCTCTCGTTTAGAACGCCTGGAGCGATCATCCTGTGACTCAACAGGGGCTGTCGAGAATGAGGGGGAGTCGGCGGGGAGGGTGGGAGAGTCCCAGCCAGATGCCCATTCTATCACGTAGACTAGGCCAGGTTGGATCACCTTGACGTCCCTTCGGGCCATGTGGGCGAATGCAGAGAGTTCGAGGTGGCCGCCATAAGTAGCTGGCTGGCGCATGAGGCGCAGGTGGACGTCGATCCCACGCTCGTCCTCGACAAACGGCTCATAGCGGGCATGGTGTTTGTCGATCCAGTCACAGATATCTCTTCTAAGTTGTGTGTGGTGGGACTCTGTGCCGTAAAGCTGGTCAGAGAGCGCGCGGAAGAGGCAGTTGCCGTCGCCGAGGGTATTTGCAGCGTAGAGCCCCAGTTGCCTGAGCTGATTGGTGAGCTGCTGTGTGTTCTCTGCCGGATCGGACAGGAGCTGCAAGCGTGGTTGCCAGAACGATCACGGCGCAGAAAGCACATGTTTTGCATGCGATTTCGTGAGATGAGTACAGCTAGAGGGGTCTGCACAAGACTCACCTTGCCCTTGCTGGACCTCAGTGTGCGGGTGCGGACTACACAGTGATCAGCAACCACGAGCTGGTGATTCTATCGGAGCACGGCGAGCTCACGTTGGGGAGGGTTCTTGAGCCCCCTCTGGTGTCGTTTGGACGGGCTCATGTTGAAAAATAAAAGAAAAAAACGCGTTTGCTGCCAGTCCGTTGCTGCTCTTTTGTGGGCTGTCCCCGGCTCCTCCCTCTTTCGGGGTCCTTTCCTTGTTGAAAAAGACCTGGGACACCTCTGCGCCACTTCGTCAGTCATCCTGCATAATCGGACAGAATCGGAGTTCTTCGCCAACCGGGCTGCCAGTGTGTCCGGGTTTGACTGTCGACAATCATCTACGTTCTCTTCAACTTTCTTTGCCAGGGCTCTCTCTCTCTCGTCTCCATCTCTAATAAATATCTGGACAATCACCTAATGAACGGTATCTGGCACCTGCGCAGCCTTCTTGTCTGTGGATGGTCATCAAACGCTGTGATGCCGGGTCAAAGCTCTGATTTTAGCGCGATCTAGGTTGTCCAGACTGGAGCAACTCCAACAATACGACGATGGGAGAACCTCCGCTTATCGATGTGCACGCTTTCAACATGCAGAAAGGGTCCACTCTCCGCTCGAACAACGAAGGACAATCACACCCCATAGTGCTCAGGCTCGCTCAGGTCTCTGTTGAAACTAGCGCTCAGTTGTGTTTCATCATCAATCAGCTCCAGCCATGGCAGTCCAGGACAACTCAGAAGATCCCCAAGTGACATAACAACAGTCGAGATCCAGGGGAATCTGTCCTTTTCAGGAAGCTTACTGCATCGTGCATTATCGACCGGATCGCAAATCCTGTGTGCGAGAATCTCCCCCAGTAGACCTCGGAGTTAGTTTCCAAGGCTGTCCTTACTTACGCATAGTGATTTCGTGTATATGGTTCGGAGGAATATCGGTTTCATCATCCGCAAGCGATTGACTATACTCGGTACCATTCTTGTTTCAACCACCTCATTCAGAGATTGCGGACTGATCTTTCTGTTCGTGACATGGCACGCAAGCTGAAGCGTTGAACAACAGCATTCTTTCTAAGGCACATAGGGTGCACGAATAAATAAGCACAGCAATGACTTTACCAGGTAGAAATTAGCGGAAGATACCAGTGTTAATTAAGAGGAAATGGCGCAAAAGAGCGATGATGGAGCCGTGTCCTGGTCAGTATGATAAAGAGCGCTGAGGTGGAGGGAAAAGGGGTGTTTGAGGGTACAGGGGATCAAGACTGGCTCTTGATGATGTCGGCGGCCTGAGAACAGAATGGAGCAACATTAAGGATCGGATCTCCAGTCTAATAGAGTATGTGGGCACGTACCTTTTCCGCAATTGCATAGATCGTGGACTGGAGATGGGCTCCAAGGTGGAGAGGGGCGATGCTCGCGTCGACGACTCTCACATTAGTAGTGCCGTACACCTTGAGATTCGAGTCCACGACGCCTGTGGTGTGTACGTTATGTTCAATTGATGGTGCTGATGAATTTGCACATGAGACATGACAGTCACTGACCTCCAAGCTCGCGAGCGGCCATAGCTGCTGTACCTGCGTTTCCGAGTATATGAAGTCCATCAATCAAGGAGAATATGGGGCGTAACTACCTGCGGGATGCCAACCGCTCTGTGAAGCATGCGGAATCGAAGCGTCAGTGATAGAACCGTATCAGGTCGTCAAGAAACCTACCCCCACGGCCTGTCTGATCCAGCTACAATACACACCACGAATAACCGGTCGTCATTAGTGAAAGAAGCAAAACAGCGATAAGAATACTGACCTAGTCAAGTCTTCGTCGCTCGTTCCAGATGGCGTGATCCCACCATCAACTAAGAGATCAGAGAAGGGGGGATAGTAGCTAATGAGCGTGCGTATTTGACTCCGGCAAGCATCGCCGCGATATCTGTACACAGTAGTGAGAAGTGTGCGGGAGATTCATAAACGACGGCTACAACCGTAATCTTTGCTAAGGTAATTCGGGAGTTGACGGGAATGGCGAGAGGGTTAGTCGTGTTGATATGCTGCACCAAGATAGATCTATTGAACGCCTATGTGTAGGCTGAAATCGCATGAGAACCCACCACAGTGCCTCGACTCAGAGGGTGCTATATCAAACAAAATTTGTTAGCTAGAGCAGCTGGACACTAAGATCGGAAAAAGGTACGAACCATGATCCCAACAAAGATGGAGACGTAACTCGTGTTGGCAGCAGGCGAAACGCGGCCCTTGTTGAACAAAAGAAACTCGAGCTGAGGAACGTTGGCGTGTTCGATCCACTGGCGCTGGATTCCATATTGCACGCCTTGCAACTGCGTCTTCGCGCCCGCAGTAGAGGCATCAAATGCCCGCAAGAGAGCGTCGCGTTGTTCTGCCGAAGCGCATCGAAAGTGAAGAATGTGATGATCGAGTCGCTGGCCGTGAGGATGCCTGTCTTGTTCGCAGCGCTGGAAGCACCAATCGTCAGGCCAACATGTTATATGCGTCGAGAATTGACACATGCGTACTATTCAGCGGCAGCCTCCGCAGCAAAACTAGAGTTAACTCGAAGCACGTCTACAAGGGGAAGCGTAAGGAAAAATAGCCAGCATGAATGTGAATATACTGAACTGACCGAGAGTTTGGACACCCGGCTTCACTTGAATTGAAGGGGAGTGTACAAATGATCCTAGAATATAGTCAGTAAAAGGCTCATAATGCTCGAATAAAGTGATATACTTGTAGGTTCTCGCCAACCCCGGGAAGGTCAACGATGGACGAGATGTTCAACGATTTCAAGAGAGTCGCATTTCCGATACCAATCCATACTCTCAATACCGTTTCAAAAAATGGGTGCAGAGAGCACTAATCTCACCGGATAATTCTAAAAGTTGAGGCGTTTGATATGCACCCGCCGCTAAGATGACTTCCTTAGGTTACACTCGCAGTGTAGGTAGTTGAACCGGAGACGAATTGTACGCCTGTAGCCGTAACGTTCGCGCCTTTCTTGGATAAAATGATGCGCGTCGCCTACCATGGATGATATCATATTGCGTGAGGTGAACAATCAGACTCAACATACCTGCGCACCCGTGAGCACATGCAGGTTGCTCCGGGAGGACGCTGGGCAGTAGTAGGCAGGTGCTGAATATGATCGAGTACCCGTGTATCGGTTGATACTGAGCCGTGAATTGTGAACGCCCTCAGTATCACCATTGTCCTTCATACAACGATGGACGCCAGTCAGATAAAGACGCGACTGAAGCCAAACAATAGCGCACCGGGTTGGGATTGGACTTGATACCCAGGCTGTTGACAGTCTTGATGTATGGCTGAGCGGGGTCTGCATAGTATTCGTTGAGCGAAGCCTGTTGATTGAAACGAGAACGTTACTCTCTATCACATAGATTCCAGATTACTGGACTGACCTGAATGGGAACCTCCGACTCCTTCATAGGTAGTGTTGTATGGGCTCAAAGACGCCGATGCGGCGGAGAGCCAGGAATGGGATTCGTCTGATTAGAAACACGTTGAACGACTTCTTCATGTATGGAACGAGTTTGTCCCAGTTCCACCCAGATTGGAACGAATCCCATGCATCATTCCGGTTTGGAGGCTGGGCACCAGATCATAAAGTTCAGGCCAGTTGTTCCGCCGATCATCTTACCCCTGCGGATGTAAATGAGTGTTGGACTGTCTGCGGATGCGTGATCATGCACACCTGGGCGTGGAAAGTGATCGGTTGTTTGCTGCAGGTTGAGGTACAGTTTGAAAACCCCAGTCGTAAGAGGCATTCCTAAAGCGGCACCATCCCTCCCTGCAACCTGCCTCTCAGTGCTCATGTATCGTCGAAGGAAATAACGGGGCGCACTTGGAATATCAATCGGTGGTGGTCAAGGTTGAGGAACCCGCCTCGATGACGCCAACTTGCACGCCAGGTCTCTGACAGCCTATAACGTCGACCATGATTGTGAGCGCTTTGTCGAGGGAAGAGAAGACCTTCTTGCGAACCTCGCGGCCAGAGCCATTCCCCCGTTCCCGCCACCTGTGTCATTGCCACGTCAACGAACACGTCTCAGATGAAGACGCTTTACGCATATCGCATACTCACCAACAACAATATAGTCGAGGGCTGTCTTCACGAACGTTGCAGCATCCGTAGAGGCAGATTGACAGGCAAGCGCAACGACTGCCTCGGTCCTTGCGACTGCGCCGCCACCACGCAAAAATCGAAAGAGAACGAAGAGCAGCAAGGCCAGGCATGGGGAAAGAGGCGTTGCTGCTACGAAGAAAGGATACTGAGGTCGCAGCAACACACAAGAGTTTATATCATGGTCGGTCGCCCGGCTCGAGGACCAGTATGAGGTCGCGACTGTGCCTCTGGGATCAATCAAACTGAAATATATTGATTGCACTGTTTTCCGGCGCTGTCGGGTGTGTAACTGTGCGTAGCTCTCGACTCAAAGTGTTCGCAATATGATGGCTGTATCCCTTCGCTGATGCGTGTTCCCTGAGCATGTTCAAACGTCAGTCTGACGAACCGCCTCGGCGCTGTTTATAGGATAAAGCTGACCAGAGTAAAGAGACATAGCATACGGGATTGACGGACACTTCACCATATCGGAGGCCCCGCAAGTTGCCTTGCCTCCTCATCTCGCCCTTCATCGCCCTAGTTAAGAAAATTTGATATCCCACAACCTGAAAATACGGCAGATAGTGTCGTGCTCCTTCATCTAAGGATGATGTCCCATATTTGTCATTGACGTTAAACATAATAAGCTACCAAGAGATAACGGTCGAAGACCTACAGTGCCTTGCATAAAAAACCGGAATCGCGCGACGTGCAAGTTCTGGCACAGGATGACCAAGTTACCATATATAGTAGTCCAATCTGAAAGTATTTGTCGTAGTGTGACAGTAATTACTATACATGGTAACTTTGTCATCTTGCTCTAGGACTTCGCGTGTCGCGCGATTTCGGTTTTTTATGCAAGGCACTGTAGGGCATATGATTGTGAACGTTGAACCTTGAGCGTTGGGGCAGCAGCTTGTCCTGGCAGCAGGCAGAGTTGTGCGAAATGTCGCCTGTGAGTCTGTGACGTGACACTCTGTTGGCAATGGAAGAGAGGCACCGGCCGGAGGCTACCGGAGGAATTACCAACTGTATGTCGCATTGCAGCCATTTGCGGCCTTCACTGCAGGCTACATTCGGGTATCACCATGTAAGTTTCACGGTGGTTCAACACGCTTTCACTGGCACATGTGTCGTCCATCCTTTCAACGAGAGCAGGGCGATCGACATTTCTTACGGAACCTAAATTTAGGCGGTGCTACGCACAGAATTGTGAAAATACCGAGAAAATCTGGATTGCCAAGTACAGTATGCTCAATTTAGAAGGAAAGAGCAGGCAGTGCCGCACCTAGTTCATGGCGAGACAAACGTGAAAGGCTGATATAATGATAGTTCACGAAATGGTAGGACGTGCCGAATTTTCATATAATCCAATCTCCGTAATTCTCCTATATTCTTCCTCGATAAAGCCTCGGACCTACAATCGAAGGCACGACAGATTTTGATCTGTACTCATGTTGTAGGACTACTTATGGTCCTCGTTCACTGATCTTGATACTTTGGAATGCAGGAACACATCAGACCCTCTGAGAGACCTGTCAAAGCACCTGCGCTCACCGGAAGTAAAATGAATGACAGATAGGAACCTTGAAGCGACACTATGGCTACTCTATGGCTATGGTCACGATGGACCAACCGTCTTTTCACATCGCGAATACACAGGTAGCTCATCTGCGGATCTCTGACGCTCATTGTTGATGCATCGAGGATTCGAGATGGCATGCATGTGAGTGGATTTCGCAGTTTCAATTTTGACTCCGCGTTTTGAAACCAACAGGCCAACCATGCTTTGTTCCGGCGTTGACTGTCCCAACTTTGAAGTTCACAGCCTTGATCATAATTCGATGGGTCATCCTAGGTCATTACTTGCGTGAGTCCGCTTCGTTTCGACATAATGTCGCAAACGGAGACCCCTGCCAGGGCCCTGAAATCACTTTCAAACCGTTGTCGGTGCGAAGCGGCGAAATCTCCTGCTCACCTAGTCTCTCCGTGCCCACTATAATAACCTAACAGAGGCAAATTCAGCGCGCCTACACAGGGTCCCCCATCTGTGCACAACGGATGCGAGGCCCGCGTGCCGCGCTGTCTTGTCACCATGCCGCAGTCTAACCCCACCCTCCTCCCGTCGTACATCCGCCCCCTCGATGATGGCAGTGTTGGTAATCGTTCAGTCATGTCGTGCAAAAAAAAACCACAATAGATTGAATCATGCGCTATCGCGAGATCTCCCCGTGGTGGTGGGTGGCTGAACAGACCTAAAATCAGACTGTGGAGGCGGGCGACGAACTTGGTGAAAGGGCGTGCTCCATCGACCCTATTCATTTGTGTTGAGAAGACATCACTTTTTGTATCGTGACCAAAACCATTATCAACCACAATAGAAAGTCCCGCCACACGC
Organism: Heterobasidion occidentale; assembly: GCA_039111635.1. Classification (NCBI taxonomy): domain Eukaryota; kingdom Fungi; phylum Basidiomycota; class Agaricomycetes; order Russulales; family Bondarzewiaceae; genus Heterobasidion; species Heterobasidion occidentale. The sequence goes on from JBCAQO010000007.1 coordinate 754,832, forward strand.
CTTTTGTACAGTTACATTCCTCTCCTCGCCCCGTTCGATTCTTCCTTCAGAACGTTAACTGTATATTGCAAAACCGCCTGCAAAAAGGAAGGATATGGATATTTGTCTGCGCCTAAACGATGAATATAAAACATTGAATGGTCGCTAGTCTCCGAAATTGAACGATCCATCGACGTACCAATTCGGTCTGACCAAGTCAGAATCGATATGCGAGCCCAAGGACCCTTCCCTCCAGTCCCACCTCCTCCAGTGTTCGATCCTTTCGACCACTTCTTTCATTGACACTCTCTCGAGTTTCGACGAATTTATTTCGCTTTCCTTCCATTCTTTCTTTCGTTCATTCTATCTCCCCTTCTCGCACTCCCTACCCCCAACATCCCTACCATTTTTCCATCACCATGGCTCCCAATTTCAGAAACTTTCGACGCTCCACATCCGGCGGCACACCAAAGAGCGAGGGCACAGGCCAGCCTCAAGCCACTGGCAAGAGCAAAGACAAACTGCCCGAGATGCCAGGGCTCTCTCGGGGTAAGTCTGCATACCGCCCTCCGCTTCTATGTTCGCGCTGACCATCGCTCTCCAGTGTGGCTCCCTTCTCAGCTCCCCAACCACGTCGACCTCCGCTCTACATCATGGGTCAGCGGCAACGAACAAGACAAGATTGGACCCCAGACCAAGTACCTCATGAAAGCCTACGGCTTCACGTTCGACGGTCAGCCCGCGGTCACCCCCGAGAAACGCAAAGCTCGATTCCAGGAGCGGCGCGAATTCGCAGCCCGCATTGCCGCGCACCACATGGCCGAGCTCCCGACCTTGGAGTTCCCTCAGGAAGAGTCCACCGAAAAATCCAAGCGCGCCCTGAAGCTCAAGGGACTTACGCCTAGTACATCCGAGCCTGAGACACTTCAGCCCGCAGACGATTCTTATTGCGCCCTAGCCGACGTACTGCAAGATATGGAACTCGATGCCGATGACAACACTGAAGACTCTCAGAGCGTAGAGGAGGAGAATGCAGCGCTCGGTCCGATGGCAGAGATGAGGCAGGACCTGGAGGAGTTGATCGGAGACGACGTCGACATGGACGACGAGAAGTACCACGCCCGCGCGTCGTCGATGGACCTGATGTCGATGACCGTGCACTACGAGATCGAAGAGGACGACGATTGTTCTGCTGTTGTCCCCGCCGTTCGTCAGGCTGCTCCCATCATCCCCAAGTCTACGCCAGCTGCCAAGCCCCGACCTGAAGTGAAGCGAGAGCTCGAGTCGATTCCGCGCAAGATCTATAATCTATCGCACAAGACGAGGGCATGGCCTGCACGCTATTTCAAGACAGACCTCGATGATGTGGCGGAGGAGGACGAGGACGATGATGCGGGTGCAGTGCAGAACGTGATGGAGGAAGAGTACGTCACTGAGGAGGAAGACTATGCCACAGAGGAGGAAGACTACATCACCGAGGAGGAAGAATTCGTCACTGAGGAGGAAGACTACAGCTCGGAGGAGGATGACGACTGGATGGACGACGACGATTCAGAGGAATACGAAGAGAAGACGGTGGAAGAGATGATCGCTGAGACGTTGGAGGACAAGGTAGGACATGATCTAATCCATAGCATGCCGACGCGATGTCCTAACCCTTCATCCCCGCCATCTCGTGCGCATCGCCGCTGCATCGGCGTCCCGTACAAGACGCAGATGTACCCCTCTCGTAACTTCAAGCAGAAGCTCGATGACGTGGTGGAGGAAGATGCCAGAGAGATCGCGATCGAAGAAGCCAAGGGCGACCCATGGGTCATCGTCGACGAGCCTCAACCCGTTTACACGCTGCACAGTCCCCTAAGTCTTCCGACATGAGCCGAGAGACGGCAAATTCGGTGTCAAGAGATGCAAAGACAAGAACCGCATCTCGGTCGTCGATCCCGCAGGTCACTAGCAATGAGCTCAAGACGAGGAGGATATCCGGGGGAGCAATTGCAAGACAGATGTTCAACAAGGCCAAAGCGCAGATGATGAAGGCAAAGACAGTCCCAACGCTTTCAACTACCGTTCCAAAGCGCTCTATGATCCCAGGCTCAAGGCTCTTGCCAAACTTCAGTCTACCGCCCCGAAATCCACACCCCATGCTCGAGCCACAGCGGGAAAAAGGCTCCAAACGACTTCCGAGGCCCGACAACCCAGCGCTTCGTCACGAAAGCATCATCATCGGCATCCTGCAAAGAAGCAGCCCTGGCGCTTCTGAAATCCATCGTCTCAGTGTCTCGGCGGATGGGGGGAAGGGGTGATTGTACAAGTTATTTAACCATTTTTCCTCAGATCCACAGGTCGTCATCGTTTCAGTTCCGCGGCGAGGTCAAGTCTCTTCAAAATCGCATTTTTCGGTGACAGTACCTTCGGCCAGGGAGGGACCTGTTGTTGAGAGATTCGGCGGCGGAGGACGCGGCTTCTGCTGTCTGTCCAGGTAAGTCCACAAACAAGATTACGAGCCAGGTAAGAATGCTGTGCTTTTTTTCGGTCCTCGCCAGTTTTCGTTGTCGCAACACAGGTATGGTTGTAGCTGTTGTTCTTGGTGCGGGTTCTTTGGATCGGCGTTGTATTTCTTGATACTTTCTTTTTCGGGAGCAGTGCCTTCGGCCAGGAGGGACCTGTTGTTGGGAAATTGGGTAGCGGGGAACGCGGCTTCGGTTGTGTGTCTTGGTAAGGGCACTTGCATTCCTCGTTCTTAGCATTCCGGCGGGCCGGAACGACCGCGAAGGACATGATGAAGTGTGGGCGGACGGATGGGGAGACGGGGTGGATGCAGGTACAGTTGCACGAAGACGTAGGGCGGGCGAGAGAAAGTCTGGGGCGACCTTTGTGTCGGGTGTGGGCTGGCCAGAGTTCGCATCTGCGCAAGGGGAGCCCAGCATGCCGTCGAGGTCACGATCGTGAGTCTTTCTGCTGTCGGAGCATTTCATCGCTTTCCTGATCAGCCACATCGGAAGACAAAGACAGATGTATACGTACGGGGAAGGACAATGAAGCGCAAGAGCGGTTGGAACAACGTGCGTGTACGGTGTGGGCTGGCCAGAGCTTGCATCTGCGCGTGGGGAGTTCGGCGTTCGGGCGTCTTCGGCCTTTCCTCCACGGTCTGTGTGACCTTGATAGTGAGTCCATCTGTCGATGCGTTTCACTGCTTTTCTGACGTGCATAGCTCTATATGTATGAGGAGGGCGGTGAACAGGGCGGTAGGGCGTTTGGGCGACCTGTGTTTCGGGTGTGGCTGGCCAGAGCTTGCATCCGGGCGGAGGGAGTTTTGGCGGTCTAAAGTCGGCTGGTGACGGGACAAGACGGGGCGAGCGGGGTAAAGGTCAACCTCTTCTTTTCTATTACCCGCACTGGACCGCCGACTGACCGAGACGCACATGCATATAGAATATGCTGCTGCGAGCTACTGCGTGCCAGAGGAACGGGACCAGGCGAGGTGTTTCGCGAGCATCGCGTCTGCGTTCTTTCTTCCGAACATGTCAGGGATCGAAGTGGGTGCCGAGGGCTGAAAACGGTGCGGTTGAGGTGGGCGTTCAGCGCTAGAAGCGGACATATGACAGACATGTTGGATATGGACAGACTTTCGATGTGGACAGACAGTTAGCTTGCGTCGTGTTGTTCTCGGCCCTTCCGTTTCTCTCCAATTTCTTTCTTTCCTTCTTTTCCTCTTTTATCTGCTTCTCCTGTGTTCGATCTGCATCTGCGTTTGTATCATGACTCGGCGTTTGAGCAATGCAAAACAGCATATTTGATTTGATGCTGCGACGTTTCTATGAACGGCCAAGCACGGCAAGGTCGAATTCTCAACAGTGAACACGGGAAAAGCATGCATACGTGGAACTCACCGGTGTGGGGCCTGAGGTGGTGTTCCCTATTCCCATACAGGCGCGGCTGTCGTTGGGAAAGGGGCTATCGGGGAAAGAAAAGGAAGAAGTACACGCTATCGAGTGAGAGGAGAGAAGATGATGAGTCGGTGGGAACTCAGAGGACGCGAATGGGTGCTCGATAATCTGACGTCGTGCCCACAACGGGCCCTCAGGATAGCCTTCATCTACCAGCGAAGGTGAAATCCATCAGTAACGGCGGATCGCCGTCGGATGCTGGAGATACACAAGCATCGCACAATCAGCCTCTTCCATCGTGCATCGTCCGTCACAACGTGGAACGCTGGCTGGCCATGACGCGTGTGCAAATAGTGAATGGTGCCGTGAGCGCTGAGTACTAAAAATGGCTTGTGATTGCTCTCAGATTGCTCTTGTCTTCTTTCTTTTTCCTTACGCGCTTCTTCTCTTTGCAGTTGTACCATGGGACTGCGTCTATAAACCTGGAAAAACGCATCTCAATTCGGGATGTTGGGCGTTCCGAATTTTTCGATGGTCGAGTACACAGAACACCCGATCAGAACTAGATTTGTACATGCCTGCTGCTCACGGGCGAGGAGATTTTGTATAGGGAGCAATGGAGTATATCCCGTCTGTATGACTAGAGCAGTGCTGCATAGGGTGGGTGCCTGCGAAGAGCGTTGTACAGTGTCGTCCAAGAGGTGCAGTTGATGACGGAGGGAGCCAAGAGCCGTGAGAAATCGAGCCGGCCCTGTAACGGCCCGCTACGCCTTTGCGATTTTGTCCATTCAGTCAACACCACTGTTGTCGATGTGCAGCACCTACCATCCACTTTTCGACTCAACTTTTTATCCAAACACGTCATGCACCCAACGATGCTGGAATATCTCTGTCTTGCCCGTGATACTGAGAACCCAGATCTCACACTCCGCTGCCGCCCACCGTCTCGTCGTGACAGGTTGCCGAGCCTGACGTTCTAGGCAGGCTGCTCTTGTGACGGCGGCATGGCTGAACTTGTGCGTAGAGATGCGATTAGTTACCGCTCTGCCGTCGTGTACATCATGCATCGCTGAGCACACCTGCATGGGTTTGGACTTGGACTTTTTGCTGGTACCAGGACGATCAATGACCTACGCGTCCTAGCTCGTGTTTCAAACTCCGCATATTCTCCCCTGACACTCCCCTGACCCTCCCGTCTGCCCTCGTGGCTACTTCACTCCGTGAGCTTGTGAGATCTTGCGATGTGGTCAGTGCAGCAGAGATCATCCTGTCTCCGAGGAAACGCAGAACAAGGCAGAATAATAGAAAACAATACACAGCACTCTCAATATCCTCCATGCGTTTCATGAACAGTACAGCCGTCGCACTGGCAGAACATGATAACGGTCCACAGATCAATCCTCAGTTCACTAGCTTTCCCCCCTGACCGTCTCATCGACGAGATATCACAGCGTTATTCCCGCCCTCTATGCCTCTCTCGCAACCACACTCGTGCTCGGGTCAAGTTCGCTGAACGATCTGACTTGTTCCAATAATTGCGCTCTGGTTAGGTACATTTCGAAGACGCGTAGTTGGTTGAGAAGGTGCTCGGTTGGGAACAGAAGAAGAGCAATCGAAGATGGAAAGACGAGGAATCGAGACGTAAAGACGACTAGTCAACTTGAAAAGACGGTTAGTCAAGTTAGAAAGACGATTAGTCGAGTCACAAATATGCCTACCGATGAATCCCTTTGAGAGCACCGCCGACTCAGCGTGTAACGGTGGCGCAGATGAATTGACGGAGTGACGATATTTTATTAGGCGTTACGACAAGAATAGCCTCGCGGCTGTGGTAGAAGGACATGAGATCCAATATAATCAAACGAAAGAGACAATACGTGTCCGCGGGATGACAATGACCACAAGCCGATGCTGAGACACCGTCCAAGCCGAGACGACCGACGACCGACGGCCATCCTGAAGCGACCAGGCCGGCATAAGCAAGTCGAAATCAATATATAGACCTATAGTCCTGCCCCCGTCCGCTCTCTCTCGACAAGTGATCCTTCCTTTCGACCACTTCCATCCCTTGACTTTCTACCCACTTTCCTATCAATACGTCCCAAAAACTTCTTCAAATACCCACATACCTTTCTACTATCTTCTCTTATCATCGTCTTCCATCACCCTCGACCATCTCCCATCACTCCGCATTTCACCTCCCATCACTATCCATCATCATGACCTCCCCGATCAAACGTTCTGCACTCAAGTCTTCCGTGGCTGGCCCCGCGTCAGGCAACAATCCCAAGGTGAACAATGAGAACGACGAACCCAATTCCAAGGGCATCGACAAGGGCACCACCAGACCTCCGCCCCATGTCGACGTCCCAACCCGTCAGTCTCCCATCTACCCATCTCCCTCCTCTCCCCACACTGACCACTCTCCGCAGTCTTGAAGTTCAACGCTCGCACCTCCACCTCCCCCTCCCACCCCAACCTCGAGCAAAGCATTCTCGCCATCGAGCTCCAGAACCAGAACCAGTTCACCCCCGAAACCAAGCGGCGCAAGAAATCCGTCCGCTTCGCGCTCGACAACTCGCGCGTGCCGCCCCCGCGCACCCCCAAGGTCCGCAGCAAGAAGCGCTTGATCCGCTTCGAGGACCACCCCGGGCTGTCCCAGCTCGAGATCGGCGCACTCAGGGCCGCACGTATCATGTCCATGCCCAGTCCTCCCAAGTTCGGTGCCCCCGACTACGACTCCGACTCTGATGACGACGAGGAGGACACCATCAACTTCATGTCCCGCCGGCCCACCAGAATGAAGCCGGCCCAGGTCTCGGCCCCGCCTCCGCCTGCAGCACGCTCCAGCGGCAACGTCTTCGCAAGAAACGGCAACATCTTCGCACCCATTCAGGCCTCTTCTCAAGTCCAGGCATGGCCGGTGGGGTCTTACAAGGCCGCGATGACCGCCGAGAGAGCGAAGAAGGCTGAAGAGAAGGCTCGCAGAGAGGAGACTGCGAGGAAAGAGGCAGAGCAGAAAGCGCAAGACGAGAACGCCAAGAGAGACGCCGAGGAGGAAGCGGCCGTGATAGAGATGCTCGAATCCTCGCCCATCCAGCCATTCGAGGAACTTCCCGAGGCACCCACCAACGCGCCTCAAGATGCCCTCGACGAGACACCCACCGAAGCACCTCAGCAGTCCTCTCACGAGCAATCTGACGACGTACCGGAACCGGTGACAGCGGCGCCTCTCTCCCTATGCTCTTCGCCGCCGCCGCCTCCCCCTCCCGGCTCTCACCAGCCCGTCAGCGCAGCCCCTGAGACGCAGCTCTTCTCCGCCCGAAAATCCGAGCAGGGACTCGCAGACGTCGCGGAGGAGATCATCACAAAGCAAGTGGCGAATGACACCAAAGATACCAAAAACACCAAAGACACCGAGGACGAGGACGAATGGGTCCTCGTCGACGTACCCGCAGACCAGCATTCGTCCACCGAGTCCTCAAACCAGCCACGCAGATCGCCGATCATCCCACAAGTGTTCCAGAGGGTCACGCGGTCGATGTCCAAGGGAATCCAGGCAAAACTACGCGTCGTCTCTGGCGGATCCAAGACAAAGCCAATCTCCCGCGCGTCCAAGGCAAGCAGAGCCTCGAGGGGAGCAGCAAAGGCGAAACAGATGTTGACCAAGGCAAAACCCAAGACGGAGATGACCAGAACTAAGACCAGGACAGTCTCCGCTGCCGAATCGAGGGCGCCAGCCACGCCCGCGATTCCCCAGGTACGTACAACTGTCATCGGTGACGTAAAACGTGCGTTGACAGTCCCAAAGTCTCCATCTGTCCCAGAGCCTCAGCCGACTGCCTCGAGTTCAAAGCGCAACCAACTCAAGAGGCGTTGGGTAGCCGACGACGTCCAGGAATCTTCTTCCAACAAGCGCAAGTTCTCAGGACAAGAGCCGCCAGCGAAGAAAGCCAAGCTCTCAGCGACGACTGAACTTTCTGTGGTCGTTCCGCAAGCTCCTACAGTACCCACGCTACAGGAAATCGTCTCAGTCCCCCGTATCTCCGGAAAGAGGCGCAGAGATGCCGACGAGGATGAGCCGTCCTCCATTGGAGCTCGTCTGGTGAAGAGGCTCCGGAAGTTGTGAGCGGCGCGTCGGAGGGAGGCGGTGGTCGAGAGGGGGAGGTGTTGTGGGCGGGGAATGGCGGGGGTAACGTTTTTTTCTCAGATCTAGATTTGGTTCGGTATGAAGGCGAAGCCAAGTCTCTTCAAAATCGCGTCTTTCGGTGGCAATACCTTCGGCCGGGAGGGACCTGTTGTTGGGAGATGGGGTGGCGGGAGACACGGCTTCGGCGTGTCTCAGTGAGTGTTCCTCTCTATACCTAAGTTTGCCTTTCTATGCCAGTATCTCGACGACGACAAACCGCACGACGACGCTACGCACGCAAGATGGACAGATGGACCTCTCCCGACTCAAGGAGCGGCGTGCTGTGTCTGGACCGCACCGCATGTCGTTTCTTGCGCCGGACGAAGCCCGGACGGACGCAACGAAAGCTAAGTCAAATTTCTCTCTGTTTGTGCGGTCGTTGCGTTCACGCATGCCGTGCGCGCTTCCTCTGTCTAGCTCCTGGTTTCGGTTTCTCTTCTGCAGCGGACGGCGGGGGGTCGGAGGGTGTTTGCGCTGGTCGCAGATGCGTTTGGGAGCGTCGAGGGAGGCATAGTCGGGTGTTGGGGCGGGTGGGCGATGTACCGTTACGGAGTGGATGCTGCGTTGGGTTCTGCATGGTAGGAGGGGAGGGCCGGGCTTGGTGACTCGCGACCACCGAGTCTGCGTTCTTCCTTTCGAACATGTCGGGGCTCGACGTCGTGACGGGGACGAGGGGATGATGGGCGCCGCGTTGGGTTCTGCATGGTAGGAGCGGAGGGCCGGGCTTGGTGATCGCGCGACCACTGAGTCTGCGTTCTTTCTTTCGAACATGTCGGGGCTCGACGTCGTGTCGGGGGCAGGGGGACGATGGGTGCTGGTAAACAGGCCCGGAGGATATCGGATGATGGCACTTGGAGGAGGATCTGCGCACGGAATCGGATCTGGACAGGTTTTGGATACGGACAGACATTAGATGTGGACAGACATTTCAGATACAAACAGACTCTTGGATGTGGACAGACATTTCGGATACGTACCTGGACTCTTGGATGTGGACAGACATTCGTACTTCTCTTCTCTTCTCCTCTTTTTCATTTTCTCTGTGCGTTTGTGTCATGATTCTGCGTTCGTAAACCTGCAAAAACGATTTTGATTCGGGATGTCGGGTGGTCTGCACTATCGATAATCACGAACGACGAACCTAACATAATGGAAATACACATACCGAGCGCACACGCCGTTCGCAGTTGTCTCGGTTGGAGAGTGGTCGTGACGGGAGCGGCCAGAAGACGTCGACGTCTGCTATGAGGAACCGTGGGAACCCTAGCAAAGTCGGGTCAGACGCCCACAAGCATGGGACGGAGCTAGTCCTTTACACAGAAGACAGTCGTTCTGTGTATAAGGTCTGCACACAAATTTGATCGACAAATGGGAGATTAAGATTAGATGTAAGTATGCGACTGCCGTCTTCCCTTCGCCGCAAGCAGCAATAACCAACTGATTATTTCCTTCTAGTATATTGGCAGTACTGTTAACTTGCCAGTTGTGGGGACCATTTGGCCAAGGTAAAAGAGTGCATAGAGTTTCTTTGATGTAGAGGATCCCTTCGGGGGATGTCCAGCCGTTCATGTTCGAAAAGGAATAGATTATGGAGAAAACAATGTATTTTTTGGCCCCTAAGTCTCCTAACAAATTCGAGAAACATCACGTGAGTCCCTTTAGGTCGGAGACGGAATTCTCTCTGTTCTCGCCCTGCCGTCTCCTGCCGACCTTCCTAATAAGGCAGGTCGCTGGACACTCGTTACCATTTACATGCTGATGCATGAACGCTGACTTCTAGTTCCTGATTCTTGATATGGACAGACATTGGTTCCTGATCAATCGACGATGTGGACAGACATTAGTGATCTGACTACTATATTTAGTTACATGACAGGTTGATGATGCATTCTAGCTTACGGATCTCGATCGTTGACTTCGGTACCTGAGAAGCGCACAGACCAGATCTTGATCCTGCCCTAGACACTTCTTTGTATAATTAGCCGAGATGAGCTTCTAAGAAGCTCAGCTCGTTCACCTGTAATATACTCGATCTCTGCACTGCACCCGGCGTCTGGCTACCTTCCTAGCCCACGCTTTGTGATCTCTGTCAGATCTGAGAAACTCTTTGCACAGTCTGACGAAGCACTGGACTTGTCTCCCTTCCCTCCCCTCCCTCTACTCATCCGCTTCTATACCGGGCTAGCTGCCTTCCATGTTCTCAGTTGGACACCCCCTCATGTCATCTGTTGGACAGGAGAAGATCATCCGGTTCCTCCTCATCATCAAGAGGACCTCGAAGATCACCTTCTCAATCTCTTTGAGAACAAAGCCGACAGCGACCCCGAGTTCCTTGAAAGAGCCCAAAGGCGATCTGTCGTCTTCATCCATTGGAGTCTACAACTATACGAACCAGTGGAGGTTTAGCCTAGGGACCCCTTTGTGCATCGGTGCACGTGATAGGTCTCCGACCTAACAGCTCTCCATGTCACAATGCTAACCCCCTGCACGGCAGTACTGACCCCCACACTACACTGCATTCTTTCCATCCCCCTCGCTCCCTGCACTCACCAACCTCGTTAAGCTGCAACCCTTCCCGGTGTTATGACTTGACCGATCGGGGCCCTTCGGGGTCGGTCTAACCGATGGATCAAGCATCACATGCTAGGCGGCTCCACTACGGAGCGTACACCAAGGTATTCGGCATGTCCTTAGGAGCCGACAAGACCAATGGTTCTTCAAGACATCGGTAAAGGCTATATGAGAGGGACATGAGGCTCACAGAATTCACACAGTAATATGAGAGGCATTCACATGCCATGGGCTTAGGGCTTATGGGTAAGCACCTCGTCGCACCATGATGGATCAGTGCGACTGGAGAAGTACAAGAGTAGGCGCCGGCTGAGAGAGACGGCGGCCACAGCTCTCCTAGGATGGAAACCTGGAGAAGCACACTGTTAGGTCGGAGACCTATCACGTGCACCGATGCACAAAGGGGTCCCTAGGCTAAACCTCCACTGGTTCGTATAGTCGTAGACTCCAATGGATGAAGACGATGGATCGTCTTTGGGCTCTTTCGAGGAACTCGGGGTCGCTGTCGGCTTCGTTCTCGAAGAGATTGAGAAGGTGATCTTCGAGGTCTTCTCGATGATGAGCAGGAACCGGATGATCTTCTCCTGTCCAACAGATGACACGAGGGGGTGTCCAACTGAGAACGCGGAAGGCAGCTAGCCCGGTATAGAAGCGGATGAGTAGAGGGAGGGGAGGGAAGGGAGACGAGTCCAGTGCTTCGTCAGACCGTGCAAAGAGCTTCTCAGATCTGACAGAGATCACGAAGCGTGGGCTAGGAAGGTAGCCAGACGCCGGGTGCAGTGCAGAGATCGAGTGTATTACAGGTGAACGAGCTGAGCTTCTTAGAAGCTCATCTCGGCTATTTACGTACAGAAGTGTCTAGGGCAGGATCAAGATCTGGTCCGTGCGCTTCTCAGGTACCGAAGTCAACGATCGAGATCCGTAAGCTAGAATACCTCATCGACCTGCCATATAACCAAATATAGTAATCCGATCACTAATGTCTATCCACATCTTTGATCGATCAAGAACCAGGAACGGGGGTCAGGAACCAATGTCTGTCCACATCAAGAATCAGGAACCAGAAGTCAGCGTTCATGCATCAGCATGTAAATGGTAAGGAGTCATGGAAAACGGTCCGAGTCTGCAACGAGTCCGAAGCACTTGACCAGCCCATCCACTCACTTGCGAAGCACGTGTTAGTACGCGGTCCTAACACTACCCCCTCTCTATACAAGTCTTCGGCGCTTGGCGGGTGCACCGATGGTAGGGGCGGGTCTCCTCAGATGGACTTCGTCGAACGTGGGGATGCTCCGAGCGGGGTATCCGGTCCAGTTAGCGGTGTCGATCAAGTGGTCTAACGCCTGCTTGTGGTACCCGTATTCCTCAGCCGTCCTATCCATCTGTAGACGAAGGCGCCGGGACTGCATGCGATGCCTATCGTAGTCTTGAAGAAAGCCGCGCGCCGTAACGTCCGTTCTTTGGCGAATGCCCGTGATTGGACATCCCACGACGAGATGGCCGGCGCGTCCGCATTCCCAGCAGGTACGAGTGGAGGGGTTGGTGGGTGGAGAAGGCGGGAGAGCCAGAGGGTTAGGCCAAACATTTTCTGAGTCCATGTGTTAAGACCCGGTCTTCACACGTGATGTGCCAGGAGGCTCCTGAGTCACTGAGGGACGTGCCAAATCCAAGTACGTCCGATAAAGGCACCAGCGGCTACTTGAGTGCGTAATTCGGGATGTACAAGAGATTCGTGATGGTATCGCGTTTCCAGGAATGCACAAAGGTTTTCCCACAGGTGTGCGGGTACGACCTGATGCGGACCTGGATGGCAGTAGATATGCTGCCCACTAAAGTCGAGATAGAATACCGCTAGTCCTGTGTAGAACTCAGCCAGTATTGAGATGACGACTGAGTGGTTGAGGATGATGATAGAGAGAAGCGCAGGGCAAGTTAAACCGATGCTCAAGCAGATGTTCTATTTGACAATCAAGAGTCTGGCCTATTGGCAAAGACTATGATGTAGCAGAGGTATGGCTAGTACCAAAGGTCAAGAGTAAGAACAGGTGGGGAGTAACAAAGGTGAACGAGCTGGCGATACAGGTATCTGGCTCGTTCTATATATACGCGATCCGCTTTAGGGCAAGATCTACAGAAGGTCTGTGCTCAAGGCACCAAATAGAAGCAAAACGATCAACGATCGGAGTGATGTAATCTATGATGCGATCAGAGAAGCATGATGCAATCAATGATGTCAGTGATGTAACTGATCGTTAACCCAGGAACGAAAGATAAGATAAGATAACTCAATGTCTGTTGGTGAAGTCATGGAGTCGGTCACTGGGTATAGGTCATATCCGTTTGGTCATAGACCGCATGTCATATGATCAGGTGATCATATATCATGTGTTATGAGCCGGCTCTTAACACCATGGCGTCGGCAGGCCATCCCTCTTCAGTTGCGACAGGAATGTCCGGCGACTGGGGGGAGGTTTCGTTGACAACGATAGGATGGGTGAGGTTGTCGCCGAGTAAGGGGGGGGATGGGGACACAGCAGGGGGTGATGGGGGTGGTACCGGTAACGGCTGAAGTACCTGGCGATCCCGGACGACTTGTTCGGGGTCGTAAGGGGGACTGGTGGGCCACATGGATTCCGTGGTTTCTTCATCGGTGGGTCAAAAGAGTCGGGCGACCGGGAGGACTGGTTCCGTGATTGCCGGAGGATCGACGACCATGGGTTCTTCGACGTCGACCTGGTGAAAACCTTGTTCTTGTATATCCGGCTTGGTCATAACCCAGGGCCTGACGTTATCTTCCGGGACACTTCTGCTTGACCAGTAGCTTGCGACGGGGTGAACTCCGCGACTGTTCAGGGGGAAGGAGTGAGTCGGCAAGAGTCCCTTAGGAACGTACTCCTCTATCTCTAGACGCGCCCCATTAAGTCCTGTAAAATAGAACCAGCGGATTGTTCTCCTTGTACCTGATCCGAGCCAGAGTTTCGAGCCAAGCCACGATGGTGTGCGTCTGGAGGAGGACGGAACTGCTGCCGAAGATGCCTCCTAGCCGGAAGTTAATCATGTCGTTGCGGATGGCGGGGAGATTGATCAGCCCTTTCATGCGGTAGGAGGTGACGGTGATGTTGGCGAGGAGGATAGCTTGGGTTTGGTTGAGTGGTCCAGAGAATACTTGATAGCATTGGGCCCAAACCGCTTGCTGTAAATAAAAAAGGAAGGCACGAGGGTTCTTCAAACCGGGCTGGTTCAGAATGATGGGGGCCTCGTCCTCAGCGAGTGTGAGGTGGTAGACACTGTTATTGGTCTTCAGGTCTTGGTAGAGGTGGAGGTCATGAAGGGGGTTGGGTAGGGCGCGGATGCGGATACGAGGGTTTTCGTTGTGCACTGCGAAAGCCAATGATGGGACGACAATGTGGGGGTTCGGCATTTCAGCCGGGAAGCGGGGAATGACAAATTCGGTGAGGGGGTCGGCGACATGGACGCCTTCCGAGGGGATGTAGTCCTCGCTGTCGTAGTCCGAGTCCGTGTCGTCAACGAGCGTGGGGGTGGTAGTGGGAGGGGTGACGGTGCGGAGGATGAAGGGATTGGGGGACGGGTGTTGGAAGCGTGAGGGGAGGTGGTAGCGGAAGTCATTCTGATGTTACTAAGAATATAGCGGGGGGAGTGAGCTAAGAAGAGGTGTGCAGGGGCAAGTGACATTCAATGGTAGCTGGGATGCTGAGGAACGTTTTTGTCCGATGCAGGGTGTCTTTTATACAACGGAGGAGATGCCAATGGTGGCAGCGGCGTGGAGGGATCCCAGGACAAGGGCGATGGCGATGGAGACAGCGGTGAGAGCAAGAGTCGCGACGACGGTATAAACGGCTACTGTGGATAGAGTGGGGTCGAAAGGGGTCATAGTCGTTTGCCTGGCCATGCCAATCCTCGGTTGGTCTGCTTTTGTAGCTCCTGGTATGCTTGAGTCCGCCAATTAGAGTTGTCCGATCGCTTCTGCTGCAGCTTTGATCGAGACGAATCTATATTGGGCTTCTTTGGCTGCGCTTCTCGATCGTTGATCGCCGGTGGTGGCACTTTTGATCGAGGTACCAGGGGCGGCCTTTAGCTGCGTCATTCGTTTGTTGATTTCTTCCATGATCTGGGGGATAGCTAATCCTGTGGCGAGAAGCTTCTTTCCGATCAGATGCTTCTCGAGCTTCTTTCTGATTTGATCTTCTTCGGCTACTCTGTTGAGTTCTAATTCGATCACCAGGGCCAGAATGGAGGCTTCCATTCTTTGACTGCCGAGGGTGCTGGCGGTAGAAGTCCTGTATGGCTTCTTGTGCGTTAGTGACGTTTGCCGCGGCTTCCCAAGAGTTGTCCGATTCCGGGTAGCCCTTCCATTTGATCAGGTACTGCAGGATCTTCCATCGTCCGAAGCGCCTAGCTCCGACAATGGCTTCGACTTCGAATTCTTCTTGCCCTTCGATCAGGTCCGGAGCCGGTTTAGGGTAGTTCGGGCCATAGACTTCGTTTTCCTTGTAGGGCGTGAGTCGACTAGCATGGAAGACGTCGTGAATGCGCTTCCAGCTGTTGGGCAGTTTCAACCTGAAGTTGACATTTCCTATGGTGTCAGTGATTTCGAATGGCCCAAAGCGTTTGGGTCTCAGTTTCTCTAATGGGTGATCGGTGTGGATGTTCTTCCCATCAAGCCATACTTGGTCTCCTTTCTTGAAAGGCAGCAGGTCCGTTCCAAAACGGTCGTGCTGGATCCTCATGGCTTCGGCTGCTATTTCGAGGCTGGCTTGTGCTTCCTTCCTAGCATGTTGCAGAGCTTTGAGGCGAGCGTCGGCGGTGGGGACATTCGTGTTTCCGATGATGGCTGGGTAAGCCCGTGGTTGATATCCGTGGAGAAGTTCAAAGGGTGACTTCTGCGTGGCTGAGTGCTGATGGGTGTTGTGGGCGTATTCCGCGTAGGGGATTAGTCTGGCCCAATCGTCCTGTGAAGAGCTGCAAAATGCTCTTAGGTATTGTTCCAATTCCTGATTCATTCGTTCAGTAGCGCCATCCGTCTGTGGGTGATAGGCTGTGCTTAAAGCGGATTTGATTCCTAATTCTTTGAGCAGGGCTTGCGCTACTTTTGAAGCGAATTGAGTTCCTCTATCCGATATGATTTTATCTGGCAATCCATAGCGTCTCCAGGTGTTTTCTAGCAAGATTTTGGCCGTTCCATCCGAGTCGATGGTTTTCAGGCATGGAGTTATTACTGCCGTTTTGGTGAATCGATTGGTTACTACATGTAGCGAGTCATATCCGTTTGATTCTGGTAGATCTGTAATAAAATCCATGGTTATTGTTCCGAAGGGTCGATCTGGGATTTCTGTTGGTTGCAATGGTACCATGGTAGGATGTGTGTCGTTCTTGGTGGATTGACAGATGGCGCATCTTTCCACATATTGGTGAACTGTGTTTGATATTCCTGGCCAAGTAAATTCTTGTCCGACTAAGGCTAGAGTTCCCCTTTGTCCTGGATGTCCTGCTGCTAGATTGTCATGGTTTAGTTTGATGATATCTTGACGAAGTTGTTCGTTCCGGGGGACATATATCTTTCCTCGGTGAAGGACCAATCCTTCTTCGTTCCATTCTTGTAAACCTTTCTTCATGTTTCGAGGTCCTAAGGTTTTAATCTTGGCTAAGGTTTCTAATAGCCATTCGTCTTTCCTGTTTTCTTCGATGATTCGTTTCCGGAGGTCGTCGTCTATTATGGTAACGCCTCCTCGTCCAGTTGCCCTAATATGAAGTATTTGATAAGGGTCCCAACTGTTGTCTGTATTGATGGCATTGATTTCTGCAAAAGGTCTTCGGATCTTTTCTGTGTTATTGAAAAGTTTGGGCTCCAAGAGTGTTTTGCCTGAATTGTCAAATTCCACCCCCTTTTTATGGTCTGGACGCCGTGACAGACCGTCGGATTTATTAGTGACTCCTGCCTTGTGCGTCAACTTGTAGTCGAAACGCGAGAGGTAGAGTGACCATCGTGCTTGTCGACGGTTTAGTTTCTGGCTTGAACGGAACCATTCGAGGTTCTTGTGGTCCGTCTAGACGTCTACCGGGTGGTCGGCGCCCTCCAAATAGTGTCGCCAAGCTTCAAAAGCTCGAACGACCGCCAGCAACTCTTTATCATAGATTGGGTAGTTGCGTTCTGTTGGTGAGAGCGACTTGGAAATATAAGCACATGGGTGCCATTTTCCGTCTTTGGCGACTTGTGATAAAACTGCTCCGGTGGCAAAGTCGGAAGCGTCGCATTCAATGTGAAACGGGTTCCTTGTATCTGGCATAACGAGCACCGGAGATTCTGTAAATATTCGTTTTAGCGTTTTGAAACGCTTCTTCGCATGCTGGTGTCCAATCCCAGGTGCGTTCCTTCTGTGTTAGCTCAAATAGCGGACGTGCTATTTTTGAGTAATCTTTGATAAACCTGCGATAAAAGTTGCAAAAACCTAAAAATGATTGCACTTCTTTGACTTTTCCAGAGTTGGCCAGTCCATAATGCCGGCCACTTTAATCGGGTCCATTTCTAGATGTCCGTGTGATATAACATATCCAAGATAGTCGATTTTTTTTTGTGGAAGTGGCACTTCGATGGTTGTAAGTACAGATCGTTGTCCTGTAAGATCTGTAAAACCTTTCGAACTGTCTTGATGGTCGTCCATTGTTTTAGAGAATACTAGGATGTCGTCCATATAGATTGCCACAATTCCGGCGTAGATTAGGTCTTTGAAGAGGGCGTTCATCATAGTTTGGAATGTTGCCGGCGAGTTGGTTAATCCAAAGAACATCACCAGAGGTTCGTACATTCCTAAATTGGTGACGAACGCGGCCAGTTTCTCGCTTCCTTCCTTCATGCGTACGTTGTTATATCCTGTATCAACATCCATCAGTGAAAAGTATACGGCTTCGGCCACAGAAGTCCAGTAATTCTTGAATGATCGGCAAAGGTACTTGTTCTTGATTGTTTTCATTGAGTTTGCGATAATCCATTACTGGTCGTATTTTCCCATTCTTTTTCTAGAGAAGATTGGGGATGCCATGTGCGTTTTGGATTCTCTGATGAATCCTTTCTGGAGGTTTTCGTCTATGAATTTCTTGAGTTCCACTTGCTCTCCAGGGCTAAGACTGTATAGCTTGGGTTTGAGTGAGTGATCCATTCCTTCCTTGATCTCTATTTTGTGATCCCAAGGTCGAGAGAGCGGTAGCTGTCCCTTTGGTCGACCTTCAAAAACCTTCCTATAATTCCAGTATTCTTTCGGCACTATTTCTTCGAAGGATAGTTCGGGTTTCCCTTTGGCGGCTTCTTCTGGCAGTCTTTGCGAGTTGGTGTGCTTTGTTTGTTTTCCTGTTGGTGCTTTGGCAGGTTTGCTTCCTTGAGCCGGTGTGTTGGCGTATGGAAGTTCCGTGGTTTCGACGCGATGTATATCGACGCCTTCTTCGGAGTCGTTGTATAATTCCAGTGCCTGTAATGTTCCTGTATCCAGGCATCTAACGAGATAGACTCCGTCTTCTTCAAGATCCTTGGAGGGAAGTGCCGGAAGTCCGTCACCGTCCTCCGAAATGTCTTCTTCAGCCCATGTCGGAACCTTATAATTTCTGGTTCGGGCCTTCAGACGTTCGGCATTCAACCTTCGAGTTGTGAACTCCGGACTTGTAGGTATTGTCCGCGGATGTGGTACTGTGGTGTTTCCCACTTTCCGGCCTGGTACTGCTTTTCCCGGCTTTTGCACTGGTATTGAGTAGTCACCCGTTTGCGGTACTGTTTCCATGCGCCGTATGCTTGGTTTAGGACGTCCTGGTTTTCTTGTAGCTCTTCTAGCTTTTACCGGTCCTCCTTTTATTTGGCAGGAGGGCGGGCATCTGGTAAAGTGTAGCCCGTAGGCATGCCAGTCGACTTCTGGGTTATGTTCTAATAACCAGTCGGTTCCTAAAATGACGTCCTCTTTTCCTATTTCCGCAATATAGAATCTTGCTGATTCTGTATGCGACCCCCCTTTTTCGCCTAGGACCTGTAATTTGAGGTTGGCAAATCGTGTAATAGGTCCTCCCTTGAACTCGGTGTTCTGGACCGTACTGACTGGGATAGGGGTGGGGGTTTTGTGTGTAGTGATTCGATGCGCTTCTACGAAGCGAGGGTGCATGAATATTCCAGTGGCTCCACTGTCCACTAGTGCCTGTGTAGCAGCTTTTCTATTCTTGCCTATGAGCATTGTCTCGAGTCGGAGGGATGGTGCACCATGTGATTTCATTTCCGAAAGATACAATACATCTGGATGTCCGTGCTCTTGGTCAGCATCTTTACTGGCCAGAGGAGCGTACCGATTTCCTGCAAGAATCCTACTCTCCACATCCGCTGCCGATGGGAGAGGCTTTAAAAATTCTTCGAGTCGCTAAAGGCTCGAACTTCCTCTATTTCTTCCATGCTGAGTCCCATCATCATCTGGCGGATGTGGTTGACTCTGTTTTTTCCTTCTTCGACGTCTTCATCGTCAAATTGTCCTTTGTCCATTTCTGCTTCGCGCACTGGTCTGCGACGGGGGGGCTGGAATCTTCTCTTGGGTCGAGAAGGACAGTTGCGCGCCATGTGCCCAGGTTTCTTGCAAAAGAAGCACTTGCCTTCTTTGGCAAGTCGATCTCTCTCCGCCGGGGTAAGCTTCTTGAAGCGAGTTCGGATAGCATCGGCCTCCATTTCCGCTGCGTCTACATCCATAGGTTCGTATTGGGGCTCCCTATCGTGCCGTGGGGGTGCCCTTTCATCGTAAAATGTACGCGGAGAGTAAATTTGGAATTTGCCCTTTCGGAGGTCGTATGCTCGGTCCCTTGCGATGCGCATCCTTTCGTGTTTCTTGGCCTTCTCGACTAGTTCTTCCCATGTCCCGTCTTTAGAGGGATCTTCATAAATTCCTTTTGCCAATTCCCACTTGAGTCCTCGCAGGAAATGGGTCTTCTTGGTTTCTTCGTCTACACTGGCAAGCGCCGCGAGCTGTTCAAACAGCTGAAGGTAGGTGTTAAACGATTCCTTTCCCTGATTGACTCGGGCCAGTTTGTCGCGAGCATCGGCTTCTTTGTTGAACTCCTCGAAGTCGGTGGCTATCTTTTTGCGGATGGATGTGTAGCCGACCGTGTCTGCCCAAGTGTATTTGTTCCAATCTTTCAGCGTGTTCCTGGCCTGAGTAAAGTTTCTTGCCCATATCCCTGCTGAGCCTTCCTTCATATACGATAGAGCGTAAGCGATTTTTGCGAATTCGTTCGCATAATCTTTCTTCCTAGCCAGGAACATCAGATCGATTTTGTGGAGGAATTGCTCGGTTCGTTTTCTGTTTCCACTGAAGGTGGTGGGTTTGGCCATAGCTGGTCCCTTGGACTCATTACCTCCAGTATCTGCCGACATTGTATCGGGCGGGGGCTCTGGATCATTAGGCGGTTCTTGATCTTCACTTGGTGCTTCAAAATACTCCGGTTCGGGGACAAACTCCGGTGTTGGGGCTCGGAAGTCTTCTTGGGGAGTGGTTTCCTGTAAGGGGGATGTAGCGGGCGTGTTTCTTCTAGAGATTCGACTTCCACTGGCTGTTTCTCTGGGTAGAGTATGTATGTGCGGTCTTGGCGAGTCACGATGCCTATTTGTCGGTGATTCAGGCTTGTCGAAGGTCTTTCTTGCGATGTAGTCCTCGATCTTAATGAGGTGTAGGTCGGGTCCGGCGTGGACGGTCTCTCCTCCCCAAGCCGCGTATTCGTATTCGCTCTTGCCTTGTTGTTTGAAGAATCCGGTGAGGATTCCCGCGTAGTAGAAGTGTTCTTTCCTTTCGTCGTAATAAAGTTGATCCTTGTCGACGTCTTCGGGTAAATCTCCGTAGACTTCTGCTGGGTCCGTTCGGTAGCCGGGAGGGTATCCCGCTGCGACTTCATCCGTTGTTCTTTATTCTTTGAAGAAGAAGGGTACTGCCTGTCTTCTTCCAGCTTGTAATGCTTCCTATAAGTCTGGGTCCCTTTTGATAATTTCGTTGATGGAAATATCAATTTGGTCGATGAGTTGGATGATCTCGGAGAATGTGTGCCCTGAGATGAGGGTTCGGAGATGATAAGTTTTGTGGGCGAACTCTCCTCTTCTGACAATAAAAACGATCCCTTCAATTTCTGTTCGGACTGGTGGGGAATTAGGAGCTTCCAGTGTGTCTTCCTAGGTTGAGGAGAAGGTCCAGTGGATGAGGATTGAGACGTGGTCTCTATTCTCCTTGGTCTTGATGAGTTCTGCTCTGATTCCGTCTGTGTCGATATTCCTTGCGATGGTTCTTCTGAGATCAGGGATAACGGCGACGGGGAAATCGTCTGGTCTTCCGTCGTGTATCTCGACGCAGTTCCTTGCTCTGATGACGTCGGGCTCTCCGTTGTCCGTGAGGGTGAACGGTGTCTTTGGTTCGTTGACGAAGCAAATCCCGGAAAATCTGTATCCAGTTTTAAGGAGGTCTATAAAGATTTCGGGTGCTTGTTGTAGCCTGAGTGTGGCTATTCCTGAATAAACTTTTCCTGGGTTCCGGTGTCTTGCGACCTCTATAGCTCCGGGGTTGTTTATTCTTCCTTGAGGGATCGCTGCTGGGGTTGCCGTTAGGTTTACCCTGTTGGCGATCGCTAAAATGTTGTTGACTGATGAGAGAAAGAGTTGTTTCTGCTGGGGATCCAGCTTTGAATAGGGTAGGGATAAAAGAGCTCGTTCAAGTGTTAGGTCGGAGACCTATCACGTGCACTGATGCACAAAGGGGTCCCTAGGCTAAACCTCCACTGGTTCGTATAGTCGTAGACTCCAATGGATGAAGACGATGGATCGTCTTTGGGCTCTTTCGAGGAACTCGGGGTCGCTGTCGGCTTTGTTCTCAAAGAGATTGAGAAGGTGATCTTCGAGGTCTTCTCGATGATGAGCAGGAACCGGATGATCTTCTCCTGTCCAACAGATGACACGAGGGGGTGTCCAACTGAGAACGCGGAAGGCAGCTAGCCCGGTATAGAAGCGGATGAGTAGAGGGAGGGGAGGGAAGGGAGACGAGTCCAGTGCTTCGTCAGACCGTGCAAAGAGCTTCTCAGATCTGACAGAGATCACGAAGCGTGGGCTAGGAAGGTAGCCAGACGCCGGGTGCAGTGCAGAGATCGAGTGTATTACAGGTGAACGAGCTGAGCTTCTTAGAAGCTCATCTCGGCTATTTACGTACAGAAGTGTCTAGGGCAGGATCAAGATCTGGTCCGTGCGCTTCTCAGGTACCGAAGTCAACGATCGAGATCCGTAAGCTAGAATACCTCATCGACCTGCCATATAACCAAATATAGTAATCCGATCACTAATGTCTATCCACATCTTTGATCGATCAAGAACCAGGAACGGGGGTCAGGAACCAATGTCTGTCCACATCAAGAATCAGGAACCAGAAGTCAGCGTTCATGCATCAGCATGTAAATGGTAAGGAGTCATGGAAAACGGTCCGAGTCTGCAACGAGTCCGAAGCACTTGACCAGCCCATCCACTCACGTGCGAAGCACGTGTTAGGACGCGGTCCTAACACACACGGACTCTTACCCTATACCCCATACAGTATATAAGGCCCATAGAATAGGCTGAGGATCTTCAGTCTATTCTCTCTGTTCCCCCTGTATCTACACATACAGGATTCTTAGAGCCAACTATTATCCCCTCCTGTATCATCGCCTGATACAGTCGAGACTTCGCCCACCACTCAGTCCATTGTGTGACCTAGGGAAGAACCTGTTACTCTTGGGTTACTGAACGAGCAGTTCGTAACACTAGAATAGACTCGCTTTTGCCCCTACCTTGCACCACACTCCGCTTGCTGCCACACTCTCTCTCACAACCCTCATCGGCGGAGCCATAGACCTCCACCGAAGAGAGTTACTTCACACACCCTGGAGCAAGACCTAGGCCTAGGATTTCCACCAGGCACTAGACGAACCAATAACCAACTCCGACAGAATAATCGTCCTATCCATCAAAGAGAAAATCGCTGGTATTATTCCGATACCAATCGGCCAGCACCCCCAAACTTTGATAACTGCTCGTACCGAGTGTTATGAACTGCTCGTTCAGTAACCCAAGAGTAACAGGTTCTTCCCTAGGTCGCACGATGGACTGAGTGGTGGATGGAGTCTCGACTGTATCAGACGTTGATACAGGAGGGAATAATAGTTGTCTCTAAGTTACACAGTGTGGAGACTGCGTAGGAACGAAGAGGTTCGTATTCGTAGATACGAATGAACGAAGAGAATAGACTGAAGATCCTCAGCCTATTCTATGGGCCTTATATACTGTATGGGGTATAGGGTAAGAGTCCGTGTGCTTCTCCAGGTTTCCATCCTAGGAGAGCTATGGCCGCCGTCTTTCCCTACGGCGCCTACTCTTGTACTTCTCCAGTCGCACTGATCCATCATGGTGCGACGAGGTGCTTACCATAAGCCAAAGCCCATGGCATGTGAATACGCCTCTTATTACTGTGTGAACCCAGTGAGCCTCATGTCCCTCTCATATAGCCTCTACCGATGTCTTGAAGAACCATCGGTCTTGTCGGCTCCTAAGGACATGCCGAATACCTTGGTGTACGCTCCATAGTGGAGCCGCCTAGCATGTAATGCTTGATCCATCGGTTAGACCGGCAGCGAAGGGCCCGATCGGTCAAGTCATAACATTACCCCCCTTTCTAGGTCCCAACTCCTGAGGGGACTACTCGCTTGAGCAGCAGCGAGCTTCATCGTCATTCCACGTACAATTGCTTGCTGGTCGTCGGAATAGATTGGGATGCATCTTCCCAATATCGCTTCGTTTTCTGGGGCAAAGACCGACCTACGTCGTTTACAACGCCTAGGAGTTTTCCTTCTCCGTTGAGCTGTTTGATTTGAAGTTCGGGGTATAGCCACAATACCCTGTCTCTTCTCCCGGTGTTCTTCCTTCACCGCACGTTTTGTGTGAGTACACTCCTAGAGTCAATAGGCAGCTACTCGACCAGGGCTCCCTGGTAGGTTTGTTAAGCCAGTATTTTCTCTGGCGACGATGCAGAAAGGTGTCGTGCGAACGATTATAGGATGAAATAGAAACTCGTCTGTGGATAGGTGTGTGTCGTTCTTCTTCCAAAGTGCCGAAGGCCATGCTTCAGTGTTTCCAGGATAGATCTTCATCTCCTTGATCTCCGGTATCAAGGGGGACTCCAGGTGTGTGGGTTGATCGCTTTACTAAGGCTTAGGCCCACCAACCTATCAAGAATAGACTTTTCTTGACTTGTTTTGAGTCTGGCAAGACCCCTTTGAAGATCCCTAACTCTGTCAGCCCCATACGGTGGCCCGTCCTGGTTAGAGATTGAGTGTTCGTCCAGAGTTTGTTTTTCACAAGGGAGCGAGCATGTAGCAGCGCTCCACGTATTGAACACGAGGTAAGGACTTTGAAGAATAGATTTTGAACCCCATGGTCTCTTGAATAGACCATGGTATCCACCTTGACGGTAATTACGTGGGGTCAGCGTAAGGTATGTCCTGGTAGTTTAACGTCATGCCGGACGTCCGTAGTTTTGCATCTTTGCGGACGTACGCTAGTTTATCCTTAAGTCGTTGCAGACTGAGGCTAGTTTATACATAAGTCGTTGCGGACTGTCCTGCTAGTTTATGCCAAGGTCGTTGCGGACCTATCCATCTCCCAATGTAAGAGTACCTGTAAACAAGACAGCAGGCGTTTCTGCGTGCCGGAACATTCATCGGTGATGCGCATAGGGCCGTAGACCAGTTCCTCCTTCTTGACAGGGTTCCCATTAAGGTAAGATGGTGACGGTTTATACTATATCAAACCGGATAACTTATAGAGTTGCGAGAATAGACTTTTAAGCCTATTTTGACACAACTCACATGGCCCTGTAGACAGAAGGGCAGCTCAGTTTATCGTCATGAAGGACGGCAACTAGTTTATAGTCATTGCGGACGTCTGCTATCGCCTGGCTTGAACCTCCCGAGCCTCGATAGATTTAATCCTCCGGGGTGAGGGTAGTTTAAGGTCATTTCGGACTAGTTGATGGTCAAGGTCGTGACCATCAACCACGTCTCCTATGCTTGAAGGAGTAAATAGTTTATCGTCATTGCGGACTAGATCAACATCGTGGTGTCAACAACGATGTCGATCGACATCTCCTCTGCCGAAAGGAGTGGTAGTTTAACGTCTTTGCGGACGCAGCAATGCCAAAACATATCTCATGTTTGGACACTGCTCACAACCCTGTAAGGAAAGGGTAGTCCCAGTTTAACGCCATGGAGGGCATCCGTAGTTTATCGTCGTTGCGGACATGCGTAGTTTTACATCGTTGCGGATGATCTACAACACGAGGCACGGTCCCAGTTGCCTCTTGACTGGCCCTTGAAGCGGAATCCTTGCTTCGGACTTCAAGGGTAGAATGGGCACGCCATGGAGTAGTCGTGGCCTTGTCGGAAGGCTGACAACCCGCTCCATGTTCCCAAACCCCTCGCACGGAATTGAACCGTGTCGACCCCATATTCTTTTACTGTAGGGCGTATGGAATATGGAAGCGCCTCGACCTAGTCGGCAGGGTTCTGCAACGGTGGAGGCCCTCACTTCCACCGTCTGCCAGAATGCAACCACGCTCCGAGGGTCTTGGTAGCTTTAGCGTCGTTCCGGACGGTAACTAGTTTATCGTCATTGCGGACCAAGCCTTTCGTAGTTTTACATCGTTGCGGATGTATTTTCTCCGTTTTGGGTACTAATGGAGTGCGGCCATCAGTTCCTGCATCGCAGATAGGGTCCCCTAATGCGGAAACGACCCTGTAAAACCGGAGATCCAAAGTGGGACGTCCAAGACACCTGTCAGACCTTGACAGCGAGGTTGGTCCACCGTTCCCCAACGGTGGGTATGCATCACGATTTCCCACCAATTATTCATGCATCATTCATGTACCAGTCAAGGTTATGTGTGAATCCTAAGGGCCTCCTAATGCGGAAAGGGCCCTGTAAAACTGGGGATCCAAGCGGGACGCCCGATTCGCTTGTCAGAATACCTCTTGACAACGAGAGTGTTGAATGCTTGTCCTTCATCTTGAGACCGGAGGGCTGCAATACGAAATGGTCAGGTACTTCCCCTGCCTTCTTATCTTTTCACAGTTTAACGTCATGCAGGACGTTAATTCCGGCGTCCTGTGCGTGAAACCGGTACCTGTGATGCGGAGGGTCCTTTCCTCTCCGTCATCATGTTAAAACCAGGGGTTCCTCAACTCCCTGGTTTAGTATCCTCCGCCAATGTCTCCGTAATCCCCATATCCTTCATCTGGCCGATAATAGGGGTCGACGTCGTCGTAATTGTCGCCTTCGACCTCGTCCCAGGCATCTAGTTCCGCTCGAGTCCAGGAAGTAGTTCGCTGA
This sequence comes from Heterobasidion occidentale, assembly GCA_039111635.1. Classification (NCBI taxonomy): domain Eukaryota; kingdom Fungi; phylum Basidiomycota; class Agaricomycetes; order Russulales; family Bondarzewiaceae; genus Heterobasidion; species Heterobasidion occidentale. The sequence goes on from JBCAQO010000007.1 coordinate 780,882, forward strand.
GTCGGGCGCTGGCGGATTGGAGTTCTTCTACCAATGTGTGGATGCGCTCCTTCAGGTCGATTATCTCGAGGACGGTTTGGAGTCGGCGAATCTCTTGGTCGAGCTCTTCTAGGACTGCTTCGCCTGGGTTGAGGGATTGCCCTTGTTCTCTGGCTCCCTCGTCCCTCATTCCTCCTGTACCTTGGAGGATGTTCCTCATTGCTGCCTCCTGCGTCCTGCCCGGTGGATTGTCCTGCCGATATGGGAGGAAGGGCCTCTCGGTCCCTTCGTGCCTGTCGTTGGACCGTGGTCCAGACATATTCGGTCTGGGAGGATGCGTCTCGACTACTTGTAGCCGGCACCGCTCTGCTAGCTTCGCTCCATGTCTGGACGCGGAATGGGTCAATCCGAACGGGAGGGGCGTGGTGAGAATGTCTTGTGTCGGTGTGCGAGATGAGGGCGGGTAGGAGCTCCAGATTGATGAAGGAGGAGAACTCGTCCGGGTGAATGAGTAGGGCGTAAGCCCCATTATTTCCTCGGGCGTACCAGGAGGCGGCCCTATGATCATCTGCATAGGCCAGAAGCCTGACCTGGTCGCTCGCGTCAGCGAGACGTCGGGGTACGTCGTCGCTCTCGCTCCCTGGTTGCCCTGCGAAGAAGTTAGCGAGCCTTTGTAAGGCCAGCGCTGTGGCCATCTGAATTACCGCGGAGATGGTGGTGCGCTGGAGTAGGGCGTCTCCTAGTCCTTCCAACTCTCCGGGGTGCAGATCTCGACTACTGGTAGGGGGCCCTCTGGTCCTGGCAGCTGATGTACCAGCCGTTGCTGGTTCTTGTACACCTGCCTCAACAGTTGTAGGCGATGCCAGGTCCGAAGGGTTTCCTGGTCTTCTTCCGCTTCTCGTTTCCTGTCTTGCGTCTCCTTGAGCCAACGCTGGCGTCGGTCGCGGAGGCGTTGACGGAGCGTGCCTTCCTTCTGCTTGACGTCCTTCATCGTGCTCGTCATGAGCTCTCTCAAACCGTGGTGAGGCTCGGGAACCCGTTCGATCCTCGACGGTGAGCGTGGTTTGGTGGACACTGATTTGTACTGGAACTCCTTCTGGAGTCGTTGGGCGGCTGCTTCGGCTAGGGCGTCCAGTGTCGGGGTTGGCCACGGCCAGAATGATGTCTGGCGAGGGGTTTCTTGAAGGGGAGGAGGTAGTTCCGTCATCGATGAGCATGGCACGTCCAGGGGAGTATTCCAGGGAGGAGTGGTCGGACATGTACTGGGGAGGATTCTTGCTTTTGAAAGAGGGAGGGGTGTCTCCCTTTATATCTTTCTAAAGCCTAATCGCCGCTGGTCGGGGTTTGTCTGGGTAGCTTTCGTGGAATTCACGAAGCGCCTCGTCGGCCGTATCTTTGAGGAGGGCAAAGGGTTCCCAAGTGTTATCGGCCTCGGAGTATCCGACCCACTTGACAAGGTACTTGGTCCCTCGTCCCTGGCGTCTTGAATCTAGAATGGCCTCCACTTCGTAGTGCTCTTCTTCATTCAGGATCTCTGGGGCAGGTCTGGGGAAGTTCCTTCCGTGAGCCTCTGTTTCGTGATATTCCGTGAGCATGGAGGCATGAAACACCGGTGTATCTTCCACGTTTCGGGTATTTCCAGCCGATAAGCTAGAGGGCCGATTCTTTCAGTCACTGAAAAGGGGCCATAGCGTCGAGGTGCTAGCTTGAATTTCGGGTGAGTCGTCCGAATGTGGGTTCCTTCTAACCAAACTTGGGTTCCTACTTCCCACTGCGGAAGTTTCCTGTGTAGGTCCTGGTCCTTGGCGTGCTGCGCTGCTATTTGTAGACTTGCGGCCGCATCTTCTTGGACTTCTTTGATTAGCCGCAAACGTTCAGTTACTGCGGGCACCTTGGTCTCCAGAGCTGAGTCGACCGAATATGGAGGATTGAACCATAAAGGACTTCAAACGGCGACTTCCCAGTGGCGGAGTGTCTTCGGGTATTGTGGGAGAATTCTGCGAAGGGGATCAAGTCTACCCAGTTATCTTGATGGTAGTTGCAGAAAACTCGCAGGAATTGCTCGATCTCTTGGTTACCCGTTCTGTTTCTCCGTCCGTTTGAGGGTGGTAAGCCGTGCTGAGGGCAGGGGTGATTCCCATTCCTTTCCATAGTTCCCTTGTGAACTTTGCCGCAAATTGAGGACCTCTGTCGGACACCACTTTGGTTGGTAAACCATATCGTTTGAACACATTGTCCTGGAAGAGCGTCGTGGTTTCTTCGGCCGTGATTGTCTTCTTGCACGGGGTTATGACTATTCCTTTTGACAGACCCTGATCGACTACCACATTGATCGAGTCGTAGCCTCTGCTTTCCGGGAGGTCTGTCACGAAGTCGGTGGAGATAAAGCGCCAAGGGACGTTTGTGGTTTCCAGCGGTTGGATCGGTGGGTGGGTCCTATGGGGAAGGTTCTTGGTAGATTGGCAGACTGCACATCCATCCACATATGCATGTACAAATTTGGTCATGCTTGACCACCAGTAATGGCGTTGGACCAATTCTAAGGTCTTTGCTTGGCCCGGGTGTCCTGTAGCCATAGTGTCATGGTGCGTTTTGACAATCATTCGTCGAAGGAGGTCGTCCTTTGGGACGCATATGTAACCGTCGCGTCTTGTGATGCCCTCTTCATGTGTCCATTTTCCTAGGTCGCCCTTCATTGCGTTTGGACCTTTTTCCAGCAGTTCTTGAGGGCGACATCAACCAGCAAATCGTGTTCCGAGCGTGAGTGTCGAATAAGGGAGAGGATGTCCGAGGATACGAGTTCCGTTGCTTTGACGTGTATGCCTTCGCTTGGTTCTACTAGAGTTTCGCTGGACTCGGTGAAAAGTCTAGACGGGAGTAGAGTCTGTGCCTTGTTATCAGATTCCACCCTCACTAAGGTCTGGACGCCTGGACAGAGCATCGGCATGATTCGTAGTTCCAGCCTTGTAACTGAGCTGGAAGTCAAATCGGGACAAAACAGACTCCAGCGTGCTTGTCGCCTTGACAGGTCGCGCGCCGTCCTTAAAGTGTTCTAGGTTTTATGGTCCGTCCAGACCTCAAAGGGATGTCGAGCGCCGAGGTAGTGTTTCCAGTGTTCCAGTGCTTGATGATGGCGAGGAGCTCGCGATCATGCACGTCGTAATTTCGTTTGGCCGGTGAGAACGATCCTGAGAGGTATGCAACAGGGTGCCAGTCGTTATCAGGTCCTTCCTGTAAGAGGACTGCACCATGTGCTGCGAGGGAAGCGTCGGTAACAAGCCGGTAAGGGCGCATCGGGTCAGGGTACAACAGGACGGGTCGGCTGGTGAAGGTTTTCTTCAGTCGATCAAACGCCTGTTGGCACTCTGTGGTCCAGTCCCATTTCACATCCTTCTTCGTGAGGTCATGCAGGGGCCGAGCGATCAAAGAGAATTTATCAATGAATCGTCGGTAGAAGTTCCCTAGGCCTAGGAAAGAGCGGATGTCGCGAACTGTACGTGGGATGGGCCATTCCTGGATAGCTTCAATCTTCGAGTCTTCCATAGCGACGTGGTCTTTTGAGATCGTGTAACCCAAGGTAGTTCAGCTTCTCCTTGTGGAACTCGCACTTCTCTGGTTTGAGGTAAAGATCGTTGTCGCGCAGGATTTGGAGGACTCGCCGAAGAATCACAATGTGTTCCGCTGTGGTCTTCGTGAAGATGAGGATGTCGTCCATATATACCGCTATTTTCCGGGCCAGGATGAGTTCTTGGAAGATCATGTTTCATCATGGCTTGGAAGGTTCCGGGGAATTACAGAGCCCAAAGAACATCACTGTAGGTTCGAAGAGTCCCAAGGGTGTGACGAAGGCTGCCTGGACCTCGTCTCCTTTCTTGATGCGCACGTTGTTATATCCCCACCGAACATCGAGCTTTGAGAACACCGTTGCGCCTTTAATGATATCCAATAGTTCTTGGATTAATGGCAGGGGGGGACATCTTGAATGGTGTGTTCGTAAGGTGGCGATAGTCTTGTACCGGACGGAGCTTCCATCTTTCTTGCTTACAAAAAAGAAAGAAGCCGCGCTGTGTGCTGTTGACCGACGTATTGTTCTTCTGGAAAGGTGCTCCTTGACGAACTTCCCTAACTCATCATGCTTTTCCGGGCTTAGAGGAAATATCCGCGGGGCCTGGGGTACAAAGGATGGTTTAAGATTTATCGCGTGGTCCCATATTGTATGTTGGGGAAGCCTTTGCGATCGTCGTTCGCTAAAGATGTCGAGGTAGGAATGGTACTCTGTCGGCACCCGACCCTTCAAGTCGGTGGTGTCGATTTCTTCCTCCAGATCTTCGTCAAAGCTTGCGAACCCCGAGGGTTCTGGAGCTACCTTCCTGATGACGGGTTCCCCTGCGCTATCCATTGCGGAGGGGTCAAACTGTGTTTGCGCCTTTTCAGCGACTTTTCCTGAAGCTTCGCCCTGGGCTGCCTCTTGTTGGGCTTGCCGGTGTTCCTTTCTTTCGGCTACTTGTTCTTCGAGCCACTCCCGAGCCTTGCGTTGTCGGGATTTGTGCTCGAGTAGTTCCATGAACCGAGTTTCCATTCCTTCGCGGGTACTTGGCTCCATTGTTCTTTAGTCCAAGTCCACGAGGGTCCTACCGGTTCTGAGACAAGATGCGGTTTCGTCCGCTGAGGAACCTTGTCACCGCGTAGTTTTCGCTAGCCATGCCTTCTTGGTAGGCTCTTCCCTTGCCTTGGTAAACCCATATGGTTGTCGGCAATCTCTGGGGCAACGATCAAAGTGTACTTCACGGCGCCTCCACCCGATGGAGGGGTCATGGTATCTCAACCAATCCGTTCCTAGGAGCATGTCGTCTTTCCCTAGATTGGTGATGAACATCTGGACGCGTTCAGTGTGAGTTCTCCCTCGTCTATCCTTGACGGTGAGATTCGCGTCTAGGCCTCGTCGAATGAGGCCTGCTTTGTTGATGGTGTCATCGACGTTGCGAACGCAGATGGGGCGGTTTAAAGGATAGGTGGGGAGATCGTGCTTCCGTACCCACTCTTCATTTACCAGGATCCCTTCGCATGCTGAGTCGATGGCGGCTCTGGCTCCAGCGCTTCTTCCTCGAGTTGTTAATCGCACGTCAAGTCGAATGGGGGTAATAATGTGACTGTTCATTGCTCCGATTCGAATATATGAGGGGAATCATACTCGAGTTTCCTCGACCCTCTCTCTTCGGCTGGTGAAGGAGAGGTCAGGAAAAATCCTCTGCCAGATCCACCAACATTTGCCTTTGCTCGGCCTTCCCTACTCCTTGGAAGAGCGCTCGGACGCCATTAATATCACTGATGGGTCCGTTGCTTCGTCGTCCGTTTGGCGGTACGTAGCGCTCTCCATCGCTCTGGCGTGATCCTCCCTTCTCGCAGAAGGGTCCTCACGTTCCACCGAATTACCAGGTTGTGGTACCGACGGTGGTGGCCATGAGAACTCCCCTCCTCCAATCCTCGATGTAATCGCGCATCGTTTCCACCGGGGATTCTTGCTCGTCTTCATCCTCCATGTCTGCAGCGCGAGTTCGTCTACCTCCTCTGCCCACCGACTTGCGCGAATTTCCTCGAGACGGGGGAACGCCTCTACGAGGGGAACGACAATCAGCTATCCGTGCCCTGGTTTCCGCAATTGTAGCAGGAAAAGGGAGCGGGTCTCTTGCCATCGTATACACGCTTGTTCCGATCGGCGTCTCTTTTGCGAGAGGCGTCAATATCCATGTCAACCACTGGTTGTTCATTCTGCGAGGAGCGGTGGTAGAGTTATAACGACGAGCGGACTGGAGGTGGAAGCGATTGAGGAAGTCGCTTCGGAATGAGGTGGAGTTGGCGAGGATCGCCTTTTGAGCACTTCGGGCTCTCAAGCGTCCATCTATTTCACAGGCAGTGTTGACCAATCTTGGATCGTGTCCTTCGGCGTAGTTTCTTTGTCATAGATCTTGTCCATGACTCTCGGATCGAGCCCCTCTGGAAGTAGGGAACTTGTTCCCTGTCGGTGATGTCGGCGTCGGCGGCGATAAGGATGAATTGGTTTGAATATTCATCCACCGTCATCTTCCCTGAGAGAAAGACATGAGGGCGCTTCGGGCTTTGTCCGTAAGGTTGTCTCCTTGAACTGGAGTTTAAACTTGACAAGGAAGTCGTCCCAAGTTCCTACGGTCTTGGGCGGGGTCGCCCCTACTGTCTTTCTTTAGGAAGCTCTCTGACCATACGACGGCCGACCATATCTCATGCACGAGAGAGCGAGAGAAACATTGTCTGAATCCGTCTTGTACCGGTCTGGTTCTGCTGTGAAAAGGAGGAGGCAATTCATGATGAATTTCTGTGATTGTGTTCGGTCCCCTTCAAAGTTATCGGGGAGCTTGAGCTTGCCCCTTCCCGACAAGACGGGGGGGGTCTGTAGGATTTGACATAATATTTCGGGTGTTGATCGGTGTTTGAATATCCGAGGATTCGGACTCGGATGTTCCTTCTTCTTCCTCCGATGTGTCCGGGATTCCCGTTCGGGGTTCCTGTACTGGGGGGGCTCTACCCAGTCTTCTGTTGTTTCGTCCCAAGCCCACTCAGCTTCTGTTCCGTCTTCTCTTGTGAAGAAGTATCGTCCTTCTTGGTACGAGCAGTTATCAAAGTTTGGGGGTGCTGGCCGATTGGTGTCGGAGTAATACCAGCGGTTTTCTCTTTGATGGATAGGACGATTGTTCTGTCGAAGTTGGTTATGGGTTCGTCTAGTGCCTGGTGGGAATCCTAGGCCTAGGTCTTGCTCCAGGGTGTGTGAAGTAACTCTCTTCGGTGGGGGTCTATGCCACCGATGAGGGTTGTGAGAAAGAGTGTGGCAGCAAGCAGAGTGTGGTGCAAGGTAGGGGTAAAAGCGAGTCTATTCTAGTGTTATGAACTGCTCATTCAGTAACCCAAGAGTAACAGGTTCTTCCTAGGTCGCACAATGGACTGAGTGGTGGACGGAGTCTCGACTGTATCAGACTGATACAGGAGGGAATTATAGTTGTCTCTAAGTTACACAGTGTGGAGACTGCGTAGGAACGAAGAGGTTCGTATTCGTAGATACGAATGAACGAAGAGAATAGACTGAAGATCCTCAGCCTATTCTATGGGCCTTATATACTGTATAGGGTATAGGGTAAGAGTCCGTGTGCTTCTCCAGGTTTCCATCCTAGGAGAGCTGTGGCCGCCGTCTTTCTCATCGGCGCCTACTCTTGTACTTCTCCAGTCGCACTGATCCATCATGGTGCGACGAGGTGCTTACCCATAAGCCCTAAGCCCATGGCATGTGAATACGCCTCTCATTACTGTGTGAACTCTGTGAGCCCCGTGTCCCTCCAATATAGCCTTTACCGATGTCTTGAAGAACCATCGGTATTGTCGGCTCCTAAGGACATGCCGAATACCTTGATGTACGCTCCGTAGTGGAGCCGCCTAGCATGTGATGCTTGATCCATCGGTTAGACCGGCCGCGAAGGGCCCCGATCGGTCAAGTCATAACACCGAGAAGGACGATACTTCTTCACAAGGGAAGACGAAACAGAAGCTGAGTGGGCCTGGGACAAAATAGCAGAAGACTGGGTAGCGCCACCCCAGTACAGGAACCCCGAACCGGAAATCCCGGACACATCGGAGGAAGAAGAAGGAACATCCGAGTCCGAATCCTCGGATATTCAAACACCGATCAACACCCGAAACATTATGTCAAATCCTACAGACCCCCCTGTCTCATCGGGAAGGGGCAAGCTCAAACTCCCTGATAACTTCGAAGGGGACCGAACACAATCACAGAAATTCATCATGAATTGCCTCCTCCTTTTTACAACAGAGTCGGACCGATACAAGACGGACACAGATAAAGTCTCCCTCGCTCTCTCTTGCATGAGATATGGGACGGCCGGCGTATGGGCAGAAAGCTTCCTAAAGAAGACAGTAGGGGCGACCCCACCCAAGACCGTAGGAACTTGGGACGACTTCCTTGTCAAGTTTAAACTCCAGTTCAAGGAGACAAACCTTACGGACAAAGCCCGAAGCGCCCTCATGTCTTTCTCTCAGGGGAAGATGACGGTGGATGAATATTCAAACCAATTCATCCTTATCGCCGCCGACGCCGACATCACCGACAGGGAACAAGTTCCCTACTTCCAGAGGGGGCTCGATCCGAGAGTCATGGACAAGATCTATGACAAAGAAACTCCGCCGAAGGACACGATCCAAGATTGGGTCAACACTGCCTGTGAAATAGATGGACGCTTGAGAGCCCGAAGTGCTCAAAAGGCGATCCTCGCCAACTCCACCTCATTCCGAAGCGACTTCCTCAATCGCTTCCACCTCCAGTCCGCTCGTCGTTATAACTCTACCACCGCTCCTCGCAGAATGAACAACCAGGTGGTTGACATGGATTGACGCCTCTCGCAAAAGAGACGCCGATCGGAACAAGCGTGTATACGATGGCAAGAGACCCGCTCCCTTTTCCTGCTACAATTGCGGAAAACCAGGGCACGGGATAGCTGATTGTCGTTCCCCTCGTAGAGGCGTTCCCCCGTCTCGAGGAAATTCGCGCAAGTCGGTGGGCAGAGGAGGTAGACGAACTCGCGCTGCAGACATGGAGGATGAAGACGAGCAAGAATCCCCGGTGGGAAACGATGCGCGATTACATCGAGGATTGGAGGAGGGGAGTTCTCATGGCCACCACCGTCGGGTACCACAAACCTGGTAATTCGGTGGAACGTGAGGACCCTTCTGCGAGAAGGGGAGGATCACGCCAGAGCGATGGAGAGCGCTACGTACCGCCTAACGGACGACGAAGCAACGGACCCATCAGTGATATTAATGGCGTCCGAGCGCTCTTCCAAGGAGTAGGAAAGGCCGAGCAAAGGCAAATGTTGGTGGATCTGGCAGAGGATTTTTCCTGACCTCTCCTTCACCAGCCGAAGAGAGAGGGTCGAGGAAACTCGAGTATGATTCCCCGTCATATATTCGAATCGGAGCAATGAACAGTCACATTATTCCCCATTCGACTTGACGTGCGATTAAACAACTCGAGGAAGAAGCGCTGGAGCCAGAGCCGCCATCGACTCAGCATGCGAAGGGATCCTGGTAAATGAAGAGTGGGTACGGAAGCACGATCTCCCCACCTATCCTTTAAACCGCCCCATCTGCGTTCGCAACGTCGATGACACCATCAACAAAGCAGGCCTCATTCGACGAGGCCTAGACGCGAATCTCACCGTCAAGGATAGACGAGGGAGAACTCACACTGAACGCGTCCAGATGTTCATCACCAATCTAGGAAAGACGACATGCTCCTAGGAACGGATTGGTTGAGATACCATGACCCCTCCATCGGGTGGAGGCGCCGTGAAGTACACTTTGATCGTTGCCCAGAGATTGCCGACAACCATATGGGTTTACCAAGGCAAGGGAAGAGCCTACCAAGAAGGCATGGCTAGCGAAACTACGCGGTGACAAGGTTCCTCAGCGGACGAAACCGCATCTTGTCTCAGAACCGGTAGGACCCTCGTGGACTTGGACTAAAGAACAATGGAGCCAAGTACCCGCGAAGGAATGGAAAACTCGGTTCATGGAACTACTCGAGCACAAATCCCGACAACGCAAGGCTCGGGAGTGGCTCGAAGAACAAGTAGCCGAAAGAAAGGAACACCGGCAAGCTCAGCAGAAAGCAGCCCAGGGCGAAGCTTCAGGAAAAGTCGCTGAAGAAGCGCAAACCCCGTCTGACTCCTCCACAGTGGATAGCGCAGGAGAACCCGTCATTAGGAAGGTAGCTCCAGAACCCTCGGGGTTCGCAAGCTTTGACGAAGACCTGGAGGAAGAAATCGACACCACCGATTTGAAAGGTCGGGTGCCGACAGAATATCATTCTTACCTCGACATCTTCAGCGAACGACGATCGCAGAGGCTTCCCCAACATACGATATGGGACCACGCGATAAACCTCAAACCGTCTTTTGTACCCCAGGCCCGCGGATATTTCCCTGAGCCCGGAAAAGCATGACGAGTTAGGAAAGTTCGTCAAAGAGCACCTTTCCAGAGGAACAATACGTCGGTCAACAGCACATAGCGCGGCCTCTTTCTTTTTGTAAGCAAGAAAGATGGGAAGCTCCGTCCGGTACAAGACTATCGTCACCTTAACGAACACACTATTCGAGACGTCACCCCCCTGCCATTAATCCAAGAACAAATGGATATCATAAAAGGCGCAACGGTGTACTCAAAGCTCGATGTTCGGTGGGGATATAACAACGTGCGCATCAAGAAAGGAGACGAGTCCAAGGCGGCCTTCGTCACACCCTTGTGACTTTTCGATCCTACGGTGATGGTCTTGGGATCTGTAACTCCCGGGAACTTTCCAAGCCATGAAGAACATGATCTTCCAAGAGCTCATCCTGGCCCGGAAGAAAGCGGTATTATAGGACGACATCCTCATCTTCACGAAGACCACAGCGGAACACATTGTGATTCTTCGGCGAGTCCTCCAAATCCTGCGCGACAATGATCTTTACCTCAAACCAGAGAAGTGCGAGTTCCACAAGGAGAAGCTGAAACTACTTGGGTACACGATCTCAAAAGACCACGTCGCTATGGAAGACTCGAAGATTGAAGCTATCCAGGAATGGCCCATCCCACGTACAGTTCGCGACATCCGCTCTTTCTTGGGCCTAGGGAACTTCTACCGACGATTCATTGATAAATTCTCTTTGATCGCTCGGCCCCTGCATGACCTCACGAAGAAGGATGTGAAATGGGACTGGACCACAGAGTGCCAACGGGCGTTTGATCGACTGAAAGAAACCTTCACCAGCCGACCCGTCCTGTTGTACCCTGACCCGATGCGCCCTTACCGGCTTGTTACCGACGCTTCCCTCGCAGCACATGGTGCAGTCCTCTTACAGGAAGGACCTGATAACGACTGGCACCCTGTTGCATACCTCTCAGGATCGTTCTCACCGGCCAAACGAAATTACGACGTGCATGATCGCGAGCTCCTCGCCATCATCAAAGCACTGGAACACTGGAAACACTACCTCGAAGGCGCTCGACATCCCTTTGAGGTCTGGACGGACCATAAAAACCTAGAACACTTTAAGACGGCGCGCGACCTGTCAAGGCGACAAGCACGCTGGAGTCTGTTTTTGTCCCGATTTGACTTCCAGCTCAGTTACAAGGCTGGAACTACGAATCATGCCGATGCTCTGTCCAGGCGTCCAGACCTTAGTGAGGGGGTGGAATCTGATAACAAGGCACAGACTCTACTCCCGTCTAGACTTTTCACCGAGTCCAGCGAAACTCTAGTAGAACCAAGCGAAGGCATACACGTCAAAGCAACGGAACTCGTATCCTCGGACATCCTCTCCCTTATTCGACACTCACGCTCGGAACACGATTTGCTGGTTGATGTCGCCCTCAAGAAACTGCTGGAAAAAGGTCCAAACGCAATGAAGGGCGACCTAGGAAAATGGACACATGAAGAGGGCATCACAAGACGCGACGGTTACATATGCGTCCCAAAGGACGACCTCCTTCGACGAATGATTGTCAAAACGCACCATGACACTATGGCTACAGGACACCGGGCCAAGCAAAGACCTTAGAATTGGTCCAACGCCATTACTGGTGGTCAAGCATGACCAAATTCGTACACGCGTATGTGGACGGATGTGCAGTTTGCCAATCTACCAAGAACCTTCCCCATAGGACCCATCCACCGATCCAACCGTTGGAAACCACAAACGTCCCTTGGCGCTTTATCTCCACCGACTTCGTAACAGACCTCCCGGAAAGCAGAGGCTACGACTCGATCAATGTGGTAGTCGATCAGGGTCTGTCAAAAGGAATAGTCATAACCCCGTGCAAGAAGACAATCACGGCCGAAGAAACCACGACGCTCTTCCAGGACAATGTGTTCAAACGATATGGTTTACCAACCAAAGTGGTGTCCGACAGAGGTCCTCAATTTGCGGCAAAGTTCACAAGGGAACTATGGAAAGGAATGGGAATCACCCCTGCCCTCAGCACGGCTTACCACCCTCAAACGGACGGAGAAACAGAACGGGTAAACCAAGAGATCGAGCAATTCCTGCGAGTTTTCTGCAACTACCATCAAGATAACTGGGTAGACTTGATCCCCTTCGCAGAATTCTCCCACAATACCCGAAGACACTCCGCCACTGGGAAGTCGCCGTTTGAAGTCCTTTACGGGTTCAACCCACCATATTCGGTCGACTCAGCTCTGGAGACCAAGGTGCCCGCAGTAACTGAACGTTTGCGACTAATCAAAGAAGTCCAAGAGGATGCGGCCGCAAGTCTACAAATAGCAGCGCAGCACGCCAAGGACCGGGACCTACACAGGAAACTTCCGCAATGGGAAGTAGGAACCCAAGTTTGGTTAGAAGGAACCCATATTCGGACGACTCATCCGAAATTCAAGCTGGCACCTAGACGCTATGGCCCCTTTTCAGTGACTGAAAGAATCGGTCCTCTGGCTTATCGGTTGGAAATACCCGAAACATGGAAGATAAACCGGTGTTTCATGCCTCCATACTCACGGAATATCATGAGACAGAGGCCCACGGAAGGAACTTCCCCAGACCTGCCCCAGAGATCCTGAATGAAGAAGAGCACTACGAAGTGGAGGCCATTCTAGATTCAAGACGCCAGGGACGAGGGACCAAGTACCTTGTCAAGTGGGCCGGATACTCCGAGGCCGATAACACTTGGGAACCCTTTGCCCTCCTCAAAGATACGGCCGACGAGGCGCTTCGTGAATTCCACGAAAGCTACCCAGACAAGCCCCGACCAGCGGCGATTAGTCTTTAGAAAGATATAAAAAGGGAGACACCCCTCCCTCTTTCAAAAGCAAGAATCCTCCCCAGTACATGTCCGACCACTCCTCCCTGGAATACTCCCCTGGACGTGCCATGCTCATCGATGACGGAACTACCTCCTCCCCTTCAAGAAACCCCTCGCCAGACATCATTCTGGCCGTGGCCAACCCCGACACTGGACGCCCTAGCCGAAGCAGCCGCCCAACGACTCCAGAAGGAGTTCCAGTACAAATCAGTGTCCACCAAACCACGCTCACCGTCGAGGATCGAACGGGTTCCCGAGCCTCACCACGGTTTGAGAGAGCTCATGACGAGCACGATGAAGGACGTCAAGCAGAAGGAAGGCACGCTCCGTCAACGCCTCCGCGACCGACGTCAGCGTTGGCTCAAAGAGACGCAAGACAGGAAACGAGAGGCGGAAGAAGACCAGGAAACCCTTCGGACCTGGCATCGCCTACAACTGTTGAGGCAGGTGTACAAGAACCAGCAACGGCTGGTACATCAGCTGCCAGGGCCAGAGGGCCCCCTACCGGTAGTCGAGATCTGCACCCCGGAGAGTTGGAAGGACTAGGAGACGCCCTACTCCAACGCACCACCATCTCCGCGGGCAACCAGGAAGCGAGAGCGATGACATACCCCGACGCCTCGCTGACGCGAGCGACCAGGTCAGGCTTCTGGCCTATGCAGATGATCATAGGGCCGCCTCCTGGTACGCCCGAGGAAATAATGGGGCTTACGCCCTACTCATTCATCCGGACGAGTTCTCCTCCTTCATCAATCTGGAGCTCCTACCCGCCCTCATCTCGCACACCGACACAGGACATTCTCACCACGCCCCTCCCGTTCGGATTGACCCATTCCGCGTCCAAACATGGAGCGAAGCTAGCAGAGCGGTACCGGCTACAAGAAGTCGAGACGCATCCTCCCAGACCGAATATGTCTGGGCCACGGTCCAACGACAGGCACGAAGGGACCGAGAGGCCCTTCCTCCCATATCGGCAGGACAATCCACCGGGCAGGACGCAGGAGGCAGCAATGAGGAACATCCTCCAAGGTACAGGAGGAATGAGGGACGAGGGAGCCAGAGAACAAGGGCAATCCCTCAACCCAGGCGAAGCAGTCCTAGAAGAACTCGACCAAGAGATTCGCCGACTCCAAACCGTCCTCGAGATAATCGAGTTGAAGGAGCGCATCCACACGTTGGTAGAAGAACTCCAATCCGCCAGCGTCCGACTCAACGGACTACTTCCTGGACTCGAGCGGAACTAGACGCCTGGGACGAGGTCGAAGGCGATAACTACGACGACACCGACCCCTACTACAGGCCAGACGAAGGGTACGGAGACTACGGAGACATTGGTGGAGGATATTAGACAAGGTGACGGAGAGGAAAGGACCCTCCGCGCCACAGGTACCGGTTTCACGCACAGGACGCCGGAACGAACGTCCTGCATGACGTTAAACTGTGAAAAGATAAGAAGGCAGGGGAAGTACCTGACCATTTCGCGTTGCAGCCCTCCGGTCTCAAGATGAAGGACAAGCGTTCAACACTCTCGTTGTCAAGAGGTATTCTGACAAGCGAATCGGGCGTCCCGCTTGGATCCCCAGTTTTACAGGGCCCTTTCCGCATTAGGAGGCCCTTAGGATTCACAACATAACCTTGACTGGTACATGAATGATGCATGAATAATTGGTGGGAAATCGTGATGCATACCCACCGTTGGGGAACGGTGGACCAACCTCGCTGTCAAGGTCTGACAGGTGTCTTGGACGTCCCACTTTGGATCTCGGTTTTACAGGGTCGTTTCCGCATTAGGGGACCCTATCTGCGATGCAGGAACTGATGGCCGCACTCCATTAGTACCCAAAACGGAGAAAATACATCCGCAACGATGTAAAACTACGAAAGGCTTGGTCCGCAATGACGATAAACTAGTTACCGTCCGGAACGACGCTAAAGCTACCAAGACCCTCGGAGCGTGGTTGTATTCTGGCAGACGGTGGAAGTGAGGGCCTCCACCGTTGCAGAACCCTGCCGACTAGGTCAAGGCGCTTCCATATTCCATACGCCCTACAGTAAAAGAATATGGGGTCGACACGGTTCAATTCCGTGCGAGGGGTTTGGGGACATGGAGCGGGTTGTCAGTCTTTCGACGACAAAGACCACAACTACTCCATGGCGCGCCCATTCTACCCTTGAAGTCCGAAGCAAGGATTCCGCTTCAAGGGCCAGTCAAGAGGCAACTGGGACCGTGCCTCGTGTTGCATTCATCCGCAATGATGTAAAACTACGCATGTCTGCAACAACGATAAACTACGGACGCCCTCCATGGCGTTAAACTGGGATTACCCTTTCATTACAGGGTCATGAGCAGTGTCCAAACATGAGATATGTTTTGGCATTGCTGCGTCCGCAAAGACGTTAAACTACCACTCCTTTCGGCAGAGGAGATGTCGATCGACATCGTTGTTGACACCACGATGTTGATCTAGTCCGCAATGACGATAAACTATTTACTCCTTCAAGCATAGGAGACGTGGTTGATGGTCACGACCTTGACCATCAACTAGTCCGAAATGACCTTAAACTACCCTCACCCCGGAGGATTAAATCTATCGAGGCTCGGGAGGTTCAAGCCAGGCGATAGCGGACGTCCGCAATGACTATAAACTAGTTGCCGTCCTTCATGACGATAAAACTGAGCTGCCCTTCTGTCTACAGGGCCATGTGAGTTGTGTCAAAATAGGCTTCCCAGTCTATTCTCGCAACTCTATAAGTTATCCGGTTTGATATAGTATAAACCGTCACCATCTTGCCTCAATGGGAACCCTGTCAAGAAGGAGGAACTGGTCTACGGCCCTATGCGCATCACCGATGAATGTTCCGGCGCGCAGAAACACCTGCTGTCTTGTTTACAGGTACTCCTACGTTGGGAGATGGATAGGTCCGCAACGACCTTGGCATAAACTAGCAGGGCAGTCCGCGACGACTTATGTATAAACTAGCCTCAGTCCGCAACGACTTAAGGATAAACTAGCGGACGTCCGCAAAGACGCAAAACTACGGACGTCCGGCACGACGTTAAACTACCAGGACATACCTTACGCTGACCCCACGTAATTACCATCAAGGTGGATACCATGGTCTATTCAAGAGACCATGGGGTTCAAAATCTATTCCTCAAAGTCCTTACCTCGTGTCCAATACCCTTAGTGAAAAACAAACTCTGGACGAACACTCAATCTCTAACCTGACAAGGCCACCGTATGGGGCTGACAGAGTTAGGGATCTTCAAAGGGTCTTGCCGGACTCAAGACAAGTCAAGAAAAATGTTCGTTCTTGATAGGTTGGTGGGCCTAAGCCTTAGTAAAGCGATCAACCCACACACTGGAGTCCCCCTTGATACGGAGATCAAGGAGATGAAGATCTACCCTGGAAACACTGAGACATGGCCTTCGGCACTTTAGAAGAAGAAACGACATACACCCATCCACAGACGAGTTTCTATTTCATCCTATAATCATTCGCACGACACCTTTCTGCATCGTCGCCAGATGACACTGGCTCATCAAACCTACCAGGAGCCCTGGTCGAGTAGCTGCCTATTGACTCTAGGAGTGTACTCACACAAAACGTACGGTGAAGGAAGAACACCGAGGGCGACGCAATATTGTGGCTGATATTGCTAAAGCCTGGATCAAACAGCTCAACGGAGACGGAAAACTCCTAGGCGTTGTAAACGACGTAGGTCGGTCTTCGCCCCAGAAAACGAAGTGATATGGGAAGACGCATCCCAATCTATTTTGACGACCAGCAAGCAATTGTATGTGGAATGACGATGAAGCTCGTTTTCTGCTCAAGCGAGTAGTCCCCTCAGGAGTTGGGACCTAGAAAGGGGGTAATGTTATGACTTGACCGATCGGGGCCCTTCGGGGTCGGTCTAACCGATGGATCAAGCATCACATGCTAGGCGGCTCCACTACGGAGCGTACACCAAGGTATTCGGCATGTCCTTAGGAGCCGACAAGACCAATGGTTCTTCAAGACATCGGTAAAGGCTATATGAGAGGGACATGAGGCTCACAGAATTCACACAGTAATATGAGGAGGCATTCACATGCCATGGGCTTAGGGCTTATGGGTAAGCACCTCGTCGCACCATGATGGATCAGTGCGACTGGAGAAGTACAAGAGTAGGCGCCGGCTGAGAGAGACGGCGGCCACAGCTCTCCTAGGATGGAAACCTGGAGAAGCACACGGACTCTTACCCTATACCCCATACAGTATATAAGGCCCATAGAATAGGCTGAGGATCTTCAGTCTATTCTCTCTGTTCCCCCTGTATCTACACATACAGGATTCTTAGAGCCAACTATTATCCCCTCCTGTATCATCGCCTGATACAGTCGAGACTTCGCCCACCACTCAGTCCATTGTGTGACCTAGGGAAGAACCTGTTACTCTTGGGTTACTGAACGAGCAGTTCGTAACACCCGGTGACCTTGTCTCTCCCCGCACTGATCTTCTCAGCCTCGACACACATGCTCACCCCGCTCCTCTGCAGGATGCGCCTCTACGCTGCCGGCACCGATGCACTCGCCAGCGGCTGCGTTTGTGCGCATGGCATGCTACCAGATGTGCTCGTGTTTGACAGCGCGGTGCCGCAGCCCGACGCACCCCTCAAAATATACTCCTCGAATTCAAGGCCATGCACAGACGCACCGCTCCCGCCACCGCAATAGATTCTTGTGTCAAGGTGCTGGTCGTCCCATCCCTGATGCGCGCCGTGGCTGCTTGCGTATGCAGGGGAACATCTAGCCGGGATTCACACCTCTCGCCTCTTCAAGTATATTTTGTAGATCTTTCAAGCCTTGGAATTGTCGTGTAGCCTTCAATGGCATGTATTAGTTTTATGATTTGTTAATATATTTATTCTCTATTTATGGAGCACATTTTCAAGCAATTGGTTCATGATAATGAGCTTGAATATACCCGAAATATACCGTGAATATACCTGAAATATACCGTGAATATGCCCAGCCCCGAATATCCCCTGGGGATATTTGAGGGATTTTGTGACTATACCTCGGATATACCACGAATGTACCGAGGGGGGGTCTGGGGATGTTCGTGGTATATTCGTGGTATATTCCTAATATACCACGGATATCCCCAGGGGATATTCGAGGCAATGTCCGGTGAAGGAACCGACCGGTGACATATTGGGCCGGGAGACACCGGCTTGCCTCTCTTCTGGCAAAATGAGCCATTCCGAAAATGACGACATGACCAATTTATCTCAATAAAAGTAAAACTACAACAGGAGCATAGCAAGTCAAATCACATTCAATCAGTCAAGCAAGTCCAAGTCCAAACTGTATGGCGCAGTATCAAAGTTCACGCCTAGCGTTTGCATGAACTTCCGGTACGTCATACGACCGCCCAGGGTTTCAGAGTCGCATTTCAACCCGCCCTCGACATCCTCACGAGCTTGTATTCCTGCTTTTGAGATCATTTTTGCAACCGGCCAAATCCATGTATCCCAGAGGGGCTCGAATGGTTTCGTGATGGCCGCCTTCAATCTACCAGGGTTATAAAGTAGTCCTGACTTCTTGACGCCAAGACCTTTCCATTGTTCCACCGCCCATGAGCCGATGGACATGCGTTCCTGCAGTTCCACCCCACCAAGGAGAAAGCCGCAGGCGCACCAGATCAGGATGTAGAAAAACGACTCTAGATCGTGACGGTAGAAATGAGGAGAATCCTTGGGCGACTCCAGCAGATCTATTGCCATGAACGGCCCTGTCCCTGTGCGGTGCGATGCTGATGCAGCATACCCAACACCAGCTTTCGCTTCGACGTCGATCGCAAGGTCCCAGTCAATAAGCACACCGTACGGCTTGCCCTCCAGCGTCACCCCGAACATGACATTGTTAATGCTGAGGTCTCGATGGAGGACGTGGGCCCTCTTGAAGACCACGCGATGTGCTGTTGGAACAAACATAAGCAAGAATAATACAACTACAAACCTGGAGAAAGATAGTACCTCGAACGAGATCAAGGAAAACAGATTGGAAATCTGGGAGAGTCTCCAGATCCTTCAAAGGTCTCAGACGGTCGCATACGATCACGCGGAGCACCCGCTCTTCAACACTTCCTGACAGTTTCCGCAGTGATTCCGCCATCCGAGGCAAGCCCAGCCGCGCGCCCTCCAACATCATTGACAATCGCATTGGCGTGATGTGACGCCCCTCCTTCGTTCCAATCCGCTGGCAGATCCGCCGCACAAGACCGTCCTCGGAGTCCACACGCGACGCAGCCGGCCAGCTGAACTTCACCACCAGCTTCTTCCCCGCTTCCAGCCCTAAAAATTCGTGCCCAGGAATAACGACCACGGGTATGATAGAAGTCCCGCGGCCCACTATCCCAGGCTGCACGTAGAGAGGATCTCCCGTGATTTTCATCTTCACAACGCCGGGAACCAGAATGTTGTCTGCGTCGATGCCGTGGTCAATGTGAATCTCCCATCCGTCCAGATGCATCGGTGGTCCGACTGTGGGAGACACCATCGTCGACGGTGGGCGGATCATCGGCTCATACCCGAACCGCTCCATGTTGCACTCCGTGATCGCCGCCAGAGCAAGGAAGAACAGTCTCGGATTTTCGATCAAGTTGAACTCTTGCGATCTGATCACCCCCATCCGGTCGTAGTACCAGAGTGACACCATCAGATCCCGGATAAAGATCCCTGCAGTGTACCGGCGTCGGCCATCCGCCAGACATTCTGACGCATAGCTTGCAGCCTGCAGCTCGTCTGAGGTCAGCACCGGTGGTTTGCGCTTCTTGGCCTTGGTCAGGTTACCACCATTATTCCTAACCTCTGCAAGGAGCTTCTTGCTGGCAATGATGCGAGAAGGGCCCGCCTCGGTCGTCTCGACTGCTCGTAGGGTCGGTATGCCAGCGACGAACGTGCCTGCTGCCGGTGGGGCAGCTGACTCCTCAACCGCCTCTCCTTCCTCCTCGACTTCTGCTTCTATATCGGCTTTCACAGCTACAGCAGCGGCCCTGCTGTGCCTACGATATGCGGCAAGAGATGTCGATGTCGATGTCGTGCGCTCGGTACTTGGAGACCCCCATCGATCTACCGAGCTAGACGAGCCTGTCCCGGTGCTGGTGCTGTCAGCGGCGTCGAGGGCCCTCCGCTTTGCACTCGGCGGAGTCTCTTGCGAATGCGCCTTCCGCTTCAGTCCCGCTTGTGTCCCAGTCAATACCTTCTGCTGCTCGGAGACCATCTTCGGTGGAGGTTCGATGGGCGCCGATTTCTTCCTCAAGATTGGCTTGAGCTCCATGAACACAACCACCATCGAGAATTTCAATGACATCTTCTCCCCCTCTGGATCGTTCGCCTGCGACTCTTGCCAGGCGTCCGCTATCAGGGGAGGCATGGCGATCACATCGGGCTTGCGCTCGTTCCTCTCGCTCTTGATTTTATTCTCTCCGAGCGGCTCGAACACCAGGGGACAGTGCGGCTTGAGGCCCAGGGTTTCTATGAGCTTGCGCACCGCGTCGTCGATCATCATGACAAATGGGGGATACCGCTCCGGCTCGAAGCGTCCCATAGTAGCTTGAAATGCGGCCGCTAATACGGGATTCAGCTGTAGATTCCATTCATTCTTCTCCCATTCGAGGCGATTCGGTCCGAACTGCCAGATGTCGCGGACAAAGTCCTCGACAGGGAGACCATCTTGTACGCATCCCATCAGATCGCTCTTCAACAATGGTTTAACAAGTTTTTTGGTATGATGTTTGGCGATGAACCCGCCAACACGCTCTTGGATGGGCGTTGTCGGTCGGGGCGGCGGTTCCCCCGCGCTGATACCTGGTAGAGCCATAGTGAGCAGATCGAATGAAACGCATGTCCCACTCGACACCAGTGTTTTATAAGGACATAGACGCCCCGCATTGAACGTCTTGATGTTGCACTGACCTTGGAAACAAGACAAGGATCGAGCCCACACGCTTTTGTTCAACCGCGACTGGATCAACACGCGTCGGCGCTTCCGCACGCGTCCTGTTCGTGTTTCGAACTCCGCAGTCTCCCCCTGACCCTCGCGTCTGCCCTCGTGGCTACTTCACTCCGCGACCTTGCGAGATCTTGCGATGTGGTCAGTGCAGCAGAGACCATCTTGTCTCCGAGGAAACGCAGAACAAGGCAGAATAATAGAAAGCAATACACAGCACGCGCAATATCCTCCACGCGTTCCATGTATAGTACACCCGGTCGCACTGGCAGAACATGATGTGTTGATAACGGTCCACAGACCAATCCTCAGTTCGCTACCTTTCCCCCTGACCCTTTCATCGATGAAACGTCACCGCGTTATTGCTCGCTCTCTAGACTTCTCCTTAAACCACACTCGTTCTCGTATCGAGTTCGCTGGACGATCTGACTTGCTCCAACAGTCGCGCCCATGTTAGTTACATATCAAAGACGCGCAGTTGGTAGACGCCTGGTCGGGAACAAAAGAAGGCCAGTCGAAGGTGGAAAGACGAGAAGACGTAAAGACAACTGGTCAAGTTGAAAAGACGATTAGTCGAGGTCAAAAGACAATTGGTCGAGTCATAAACACGTCTACCAATGGGTCCCGTTGACGGCACCGCCAACTTCAGAGCATAACAGTCATGCAGACCTCCCCGTGAGCAGTGCGCAGATGATTTGACAAAGCGAAGAAACGTTCGTGCGCGTTGCGACAAGAATGGGGTCGCGTCTGTGATAGAAAGAGATGAAATACAAAACGATTCCGCGAGAAAGAGACGTTACATGGTGGTGGGATGACGATCGCCACGAGCCGACACTGAGACATCATCCAAGCCAAGACGACCGACGACCGACGGCCATCCTGAAGCGACCAGGCTGGCATAAGCAGGTCGGAATCGATATACAGACCTATAGTCCTGCCCCCGTCCGCTCTCTCTCGACAAGTGATCCTTCCTTTCGACCACTTCCATCCCTTGACTTTCAACCCACTTTCCTATCAATACCTCCCATAAACTTCTTCACACCCATAACATACCCACATACCTTTCTACCATCTTCTCTTATCATCGTCTTCCATCACCCTCGACCATCTCCCATCACTCCGCACTTCACCTCCCATCACTATCCATCATCATGACCTCCCCGAGCAAACGCTCTGCACTCAAGTCTTCCGTGGCTGGCCACGCGTCAGGCAACAATCCCAAGGTGAACAACGAGAACGACGAACCCAATTCCAAGGGCATCGACAAGGGCACCACCAGACCTCCGCCCCATGTCGACGTCCCAACCCGTCAGTCTCCCATCTGCCCATCTCCCTCCTCTCCCCACACTGACCACTCTCCGCAGTCTTGAAGCTGAACGCTCGCAGATCCACCTCCCCCTCCCACCCCAACCTCGAGCAAAGCATGCTCGCCATCGAGCTCCAGAACCAGAACCAGTTCACCCCCGAAACCAAGCGGCGCAAGAAATCCGTCCGCTTCGCGCTCGACAACCCGCGCGTGCCGCCCCCGCGCACCCCCAAGGTCCGCAGCAAGAAGCACTTGATCCGCTTCGAGGACCACCCCGGGCTGTCCCAGCTCGAGATCGGTGCACTTAGGGCTGCACGCATCATGTCCATGCCCAGTCCTCCCAAGTTCGGTGCCCCCGACTACGACTCCGACTCGTCCGACGACGAGGAGGACACCATCAACTTCATGTCCCGTCGTCCCACCAGAATGAAGCCGGCCCAGGCCTCGGCCCCACCTGCAGAACGCTCCGGCGGCAACATTTTCGCAAGGAACGGCAACATTTTCGCACCCATTCAGGCTTCTTCTCAGGTCCAAGCATGGCCGGTCGGTTCATACAAGGCAGCGATGGCCGCCGAGAGAGCGAAGAAGGCTGAAGAGAAAGCTCGCAGAGAGGAGACTGCGAGGAAAGAGGCAGAGCAGAAAGCGCAAGACGAGAACGCCAAGAGAGACGCCGAGGAGGAAGCGGCCGTGGTAGAGATGCTCGAATCCTCGCCCATGCAGCTATCCGAGGAACTTCCCGAGGCACCCACTGACGCGCCAGAAGATGCCCTCGCCAAGACGCCTATCGAAGCACCTCAGCAGGACACTCAGCAGTCCTCCAACGAGCAAGCTGACGACGTACCGGAACCGGTGACAGCGGCGCCTCTCTCCTTTTCCTCTTCGCCGCCGCCCCCTCCCCCTCCCGGCTCTCACCAGCCCGTCAGTGCAGCCCCTGAGACGCAGCTCTTCTCCGCCCGCAAATCCGAGCAGGCACTCGCAGACGTCGCGGAGGAGATCATCACAAAGCAAGTGGCCGATGATACCAAAGATACCAAAAACACCAAAGACACCGAGGACGACGACGAATGGGTCCTCGTCGACACACCCGCAGACCAGCATTCGTCCACCGAGTCCTTGAACCAGCCACGCAGATCGCCGACGATCCCACAGGTCATCCAGAGGGTCACGCGGTCGATGTCCAAGGGGATCCAGGCAAAACTACGCGACGTCTCTGGCGGATCCAAGACCAAGCCGATCACGAGCGCATCCAACGTGAGCAAAGTATCGAGGGGGGCAGCAAAGGCGAGACAGATGTTGACCAAGGCAAAATCGGAGACGAAGATGACCAGAACTAAGACCAGGACAGTCTCCGTCGCCGAGTCGAGGGCACAGACTATGCCCGCGATCGCAAAGGTACGTATGACTGTCATCGGTGACGTCAAGCTTGCGTTGACAGTCCCAAAGTCTCCATCTGTCTCAGAGCCTCAGCCGACTGCCTCGAGCTCGAAGCCAAACCAACTCAAGAGGCGTTGGGTAGCCGACGACGTCCAGGAATCCTCTTCCAACAAGCGCAAGTCCTCAGGACAAGAGCCGCCAGCAAAGAAAGCCAAGCTCTCAGCGACGACCGAAGTTTCTGTGGTTGTTCCGCAAGCTCCTGCAGCACCTACGTCTCAGCAAGTCGTCTCGAGCCCTCGTGTCTCTGGAAAGAGGCGCAGGGATGCTGATGAGGAAGAGCCGTCGTCCATTGGAGCTCGTCTGGTGAAGAGGCTCAGGAAGTTGTGAGCGGCGCGTCGGAGGGAGGCGGTGGTCGAGAGGGGGAGGTATTGTGGGCGGGGAACGGCGGGGGTAACGTTTTTTTTTCTCAGATCTAGATTTGGTTCGGTATCAAGGCGAGGCCAAGTCTCTTCAAAATCGCGTCTTTCGGTGGCAATACCTTCGGCCGGGAGGGACCTGTTGTTGGGAGATGGGGTGGCGGGAGACACGGCTTCGGCGTGTCTCGGTGAGTGTTCCTCTCTATACCTAATGTTGCCTTTCTATGCCAGTATCTCGACAACGACAAACCGCACGACGACGATACGCACGCAAGATGGACAGATGGACCTCTCCCGATTCAAGGAGCGGCGTGCTGTGTCTGGACCGCACCGCATGTCGTTTCTTGCGCCGGACGAAGCCCAGACGGACGCAGACAAAGCTAAGTCAGATTTCTCTCTGTTTGCGCGGTCGTTACGTTCACGCATGCCGTGCGCGCTTCCTCTTTCTAGCTCCTGGTTTCGGTTTCTCTTCTGCAGCGAACGTCGGGGGGTCGGAGGGCGTTTGCGCTGGTCGCAGATGCGTTTGGGAGCGTCGAGGGAGGCATAGTCGGGTGTCGGGGCGGGCGGGTGATGTGCTTTTACGGAGTGGATGCTGCGTTGGGTTCTGCATGGTAGGAGGGAAGGGCCAGGCTTGGTGATTCGCGACCACTGAGTCTGCGTTCTTTCTTTCGAACATGTCGGCGCTCGACGTCGTGTCGGGGGCAAGGGGACGATGGGCGCTGCGTTGGGTTCTGCATGGTAGGAGGGGAGGGCCGGGCTTGGTGACTCGCGACCACCGAGTCTGCGTTCTTTCTTTCGAACATGGCGGGGCTCGACGTCGTGACGGGGACAATGGGACGGTGGGCGCCGCGTTGGGTTCTGCATGCTAGGAGGGGAGGGCCGGGCTTGGTGATTCGCGACCACTGAGTCTGTGTTCTTTCTTTCGAACGTGTCGGGGCTCGACGTCGTGTCGGGGGCGAGGGGACGATGGGCGCTGGTAACAGACCCGGGAATGGATATCGGATGATGGCACTTGGAGGAGGATCTGCGCACGGAATCGGATGTGGACATGCTTTGGATACGGACAGACATCGGATGTGGACAGACATTCCGGATACGCAGACTCTTGGATGTGGACAGACATTTCGGATACGTACCTGGACTCTTGGATGTGGACAGACATTCGTACTTCTCTTCTCTTCTTCTCTGTTTCATTTTCTCTCTGCGTTTGTGTCATGTTTCTGTGTTCGTAAACCTGCAAAAACGATTTTGATTCGTGATGTCGGGTGGTCTGCACTATCTATGATCAAGCACGACGAACCTGAACATAATGAAAATACACATACCGAGCACGCCGTTCGTAGGTGTCTCGGTTGGAGAGTGGCCGTGACGGGAGCGACCAGATGACGTCGACTCTGCTGTGAGGAACCGTGGGAACCCGAGTAGAGTCAGGTCAGACGCCCATAGGCATGGGACGAAGCAATGTCGTGCTGCTACACAGCCTGCGCCTGAGAACGGAGCCACTGACCATCATATATAGCACACCAGTCGATGCACGACGCCCACGCACGAGCCTCACCCTCTGTGCTCTCCATCCATCGCTTCCCGGAACCCCCCACCATCAGCATCGCAGCTTGTTCCAACAGAACAGCGCTTTGACAGCTTTCTGATCCCGTTCGACCCCGATTTGACTGTTTCGTTCACTCGTGAGTGCGTATCTGGTCGTGCACAATTGAACTGCGCAGTCCTGCCTGTCCTGTTCGCCTATTTATGCCGTCCACTCTGCCATCTCCCTTCCATATCCAGCTTGGACTGCGCATCGTCCCGTCCTCCTGACCTGACTTGACCCACACATATTCTATAAAGCCCCGCGTCCCTCCTGCCGCCATGGTCATCGTCAACGAGAAATCCATGCTCCCCCCTCCCCCGCCCTATCTCTCCCGCTCGTCCGACGCGCACCCCCCACCCTTCCCCGGCTCCTCCACGCGTCCAAAGCCCTCCTTCTCCACGCTCCCCCCACACATCCTCCTCGTCATCCTCTACCACACCTTCCCACAGACCTCCTTCCTCGACGAGGGCCGCGTCGAGCGCCAGAGACGCACGCTGTACTGGATGAGCATATCGCTCAGGCTGGTCAGTCGGTCGGTCTACATCGGTGAGTCGTCGAGTCGCTACGACGCGCTCTGGCATGACCGAATCACATCATTGTTAGCATGTATGCACATCCTCCGCTCGACCTACCTCCCCGCATACACATCCCTCCTGCGCGCGCCTTACACCTCCGACCCCTTCCCACTATCGTCCCCCCCATCCATCACCACCACGCCTCCCACCACCTCGACCACCACCTCGACCACCACGCCGACACCAACCCCTCCCACCCCCGACCTCCCGCTCCTCCCGTCCCCCCACCGCGAAACGACGACCCTCGACGCATTCATCGCGCTCAAAGTCCGCGAAGACGTCTGGGCCGACGCGTCCGAGCTCCACCTCGAGCGCGACGAGACGTTCCGCGATCTCTTCGAGCGCGTGCAGCCGCGCGCGCGCTGCGAGGACCTCGTGCGGCGCTACGGCGAGCGCGCGGGCGTCGTCGTGCTCGACGCGCCTGGCGCTGCGGGTCCGTCTGCGAGCGGTGGTGGCGGGAGCAGGGCGAGAAGGACGCGCGCGATCCCGTTCAGCACGCTCAGCGTGGCGTTCGAGCCGCGCCGCGTCGCGCTCGTGCTCCAGCCCCCGGCGGTCGCGGGCGGGCGGCGGCGCACGATCACGGAGGTGCCGCGCGCGGCGCGCGACGAACGGCTCGAGGTCGCGGCGAAGCGGCTCGTGCGGGAGCTGCAGGCGTGGATAGCGGAGGGCGGAGAAGTGTGAGCCCGCGGGTGGGCTTTTTGTACGGATCGATTGACGGACGGACGCTGTGTGCGCGGGCGAGCGTGAATGTAAGAGGCGGATTTGTAGGTGTTTTTATCTTGTATTATCAACGACTATGTATCCTACTCGGATTAGCTTTGTATGCACATGTATATCTGATGTATCGATGATACTCTTTTACGCGGTGTCTCCAGCAGCAGTAAAGTCACGACCACCGACCACCAGCCCCGTCACCCGCCTACCGCCTACTGCAGCCCCCCCGCGTCCTTCTTCCACCCAAACCCGACCTCGTCCACCTCCGGCTCGGGCTCGCGCACCCGCCCGGGCCGCCCGTCCCATCCGCGCCGCGCGCGGTCCCGCTCGTCGTCCGCCTTGTCTGTCGCGCGCAGCCCGAACGCGCGCGGCATCGCCTGCTCCGTCTCCCGCCGCCGCTCGCGCCGCCGCTCCTCCTGCCGCCGCTCCGCGTGCCGCGCCGCCGCCTCTTCATATGCCTCCGCGTCGGCCTCCCACGGCGTCGCCGACGTCGCGGGCGGCGCGTCGCGCGCGAACACGCCCCCGCCACGTCCGCCTCGTGTGCGCGACCGTGCGCGACCTCCTTGTGCTCGTCCTCGTGCGCCGCATCTCGCCTCCCCCCGCCGACCTGCCGTTGTGTCTTCAGGCCCCACCCCTCCTCCCCAACCCCCTACCGCCGCTCCTGCACGCCGGAGAGGAGCGCGGCGAGCGCGTCTTCGACGGACGTGAACTCGACGTGGGCGTAGCCCGCGCAGTTGCCCTGCGCGTCGTAGGCTACACGGCGGTGGCAGACGGGTGGGAGGACGCGAGGCAGCGTGAACATTGAAAAACGCCGGTAGGGAGGAGAGAGAGGGCGACGCACCTACGCGCGCGTCGATGACGGTGCCGCACCGGCTCCAGAATTGGCGCAGGAGCGGCTTGTTGACGGAGAAGGGGAAGTTGCCGAGGAAGAGGTCCGGTGACGGCGAGTGGTCGTCGATGAAGCACGGGATGACCACCGTCGGGATCTGGGCCGGCAGGGTGTCGCAGGTGTCCCCTTCGGGGATGGAATCTTCGCCTGCGTCTAGAGTGGTGAGCGAGAGCGAGCGCGAGCGGAGGAGCGCACAGCGCACACGCACCCGAGTCCTTCTTATCCGTCCCCACTGCCCCGCCGTCCGTCCGCCTCCTCGCCCATGCCCTCCCCGTCGTCCAGCGCGCGGTACACGATCACCTCCCCGCCCGCGACCCAGATGCTGCCCTCGGCGTAGCGCATCAGCGCGCGCTTCGCGGCGCCCGCGTCCTCATAGCGCACGTACGCGGTGCCGTTCTGCGCGCTGTACACGTACTCGATCTTGCTGAACGGCTGAAACGCGCCAAGGAGCTCGAAGCGCGAGACGTGCGGGGGGAAGTTCTTGAGGGGGAACGAGCGCGAGTCGGTGGACGCGGACGCGGATGTAGATGTGAAGGAGGGAGGAGGGGAGGGCGCGTCGGAAGACATGGGCGGGGAGAGTGAGGGTGTGGAGCCAAGGAAGGTGGAGGTGAAGTTGGGGGCGAAGAGCAGCGGGCGGAGCGGGCGCGGGTGCGAGGAGGTGGGGAACTTGGGCGGAGGATACTGGCGTTGGCGGGTTTTGGGATGGTGCGACCGATGTCGATCCTTCACCACCCTTGCCCTCGCCTTCATCCTTGTCTTCGTTGCCGCGCCTGCATCTGCCTTTGCGAGCCGCCAAGGATCGCGTGACTAGCTCATCAGAGAGTCGGAGAACCAAGAGGGCCATGTGTCCAGCGACGATGAGGACGCAGCTGCAGAGAAGGACAGAGCGTGTGCACGTTGGTGCCGGCCATGTCGATAGTTCATTAGAAGCCAAGAAAGGATCAGTTGAGGACGAGGAGGGAGGGCTCTGTGGAACAATGCAAGACCGGCTGCGTCCGAGCCGATGAATCCACTGCTCTTTAGTAAACCCCTCCTCAGAAAGGGGCAATTCACTACTGCTACCAATGACCGCGAACCCACCTTCTGATCTGGAGCTTTACTGCCTCATACAGGATGACCCTGCCGGGTTTTTCTCTGTCATGATATCCCCGGATGCGAATCTTGACAAGCTTCAGAAGATCATCAAATCTTGCAGTCAGCACGGGTTTTTACGTACAGTAGATGCAAAGGACTTGGTACTATGGAGGGTGGGGTCAAAGTCATTCTTCCAAGTCATTCGCCTTACAGCCGATCTTATTCTTTCAGCTGAATACCCTTGAGCCACTCTCCACTCTAGTGATTGATCAACTATCAGAGAGGGCTACTCGGCTGTCTCATCGGGAGATGCGGATATCAACAGTTTTTCCACAACAACCTGATGAGGGCCTCCATATCATTGTCCAGCGGCAGGGTACTCATGATGAACACATCGATGATGCGAAGCAACAGACAGTGCAAGGTCAGTCGTCATCATTGTCCAATTCCCAAGCATATACTTCATTCTTTTTAGATTATATCGCAAAGACACCACCCAGAGGGACGCCATCCGAGATTAGGCCGAATTTTCAGGAAACACCTCCGAAACCTAAAGAGGAGATAGAGTTGATCATATCACGCTTCCAATCAGAGAATAACCACGTATTGCAGAATTTATCAACCGGCCAGATGTGTTGCCTCTATGGGAACCTCCTTGCAATATAGCTGCTGATGACAAACACTGGCTCAAAGCGCTCAAGATACCATTATTTGGCGAGAAGGATCCTGATCTTCTCCTCCATGACCTAGGCATCAATCAAAGCAAACAGTTGAAAAGTTGTATCAAGAGTGTTTTCAATGCTGGTGGTCATACGTGAGTCAATTTATTCTCTTCTATGTAGCTATTGGTTATTAATATGACCAGGTTGCTCGTTAACACGGAAGGTTCAGGAAAAACTCGTCTACTATTGGAGGGCCTCTGTGGTGACAGATGGGGCTTTTATCTCACATCGTCGGTTGGCCATGATGACATTGGCTCTATGGACATTCAGCATGTTCTCTCTTCATCGCTAGAACAAGCAACCGATTATCACGAGGCGCACAGCGTGCTCCAGTCTGGGTCTATCAGCTCTCCCGATCGGAAGGCTGCATTGGACCATATCATACAGATCACAAACAGACGCTTTGCCAACATCATGGTCTCTCGCTTCTTGATCTTTGCTCAGTTCATCAAACTGTCTCACGATCGTGCCTTTTCCGTGACCCAACAACGGCGTCTTTGGGTGCTTCTACAAGTCAAACCACCACCAGCTTTCCGATCAGGACACGACATCTTCACCGCCCTTGCCTTATCGCTCAGGGGTCTCTCATATCTTGATGCCGACAAAATGTTGTACAACATTCACCAACAAATCATGACAGATTTCAACTACACGTCACCTCTGTTCTGGATCCTTGACGAAGCCCAAGTTGCTGCCAAAATGTACAACGATGACTTCGTCTCAAGTGCTGAACCAGGCAAAAAGCGTTCAGTCCTTCGGGGAATGATAAGCTGTTGGGCCAAGTTCATGATCACACGTCGTAATCTGAAAATTATCGTATCGGGCACTGGTCTCTCGGTTGATGATGTTGCGCAAACTGTGATTTCCGGTGTGGGAAAGACAGCGATGTTTCAAATCCGTCATGATGTGGGGGCGTTCACGCGGAGTAGTCAAGAGGAGTATGTTCGACGATATATTCCCCCTCATTTATTCAAACATAAAACATGGAAGGTTTTCATTGAGCGAATTTGGGCTTGGTTTCGTGGAAGGTGACTCGGTAAACCTTTTGATCTTCACTCTTATGCTGACAAGCTTGATCAGACATCGCTTCACGGCATCTCTGCTGTCAAACATCTTACAAAACGGCCTGCGGTCGCCTCACTCAATCATTAACCTGACTATAATGGAGTGGACTGGCTATCATGCAACAGAGGCATCTCGTTTCACAGTTCACGAAGAAGCCCCCTCTGTAGATGCAATATCAAAGCAAGAAATGTTTAAAATCTCAGAGCTGGATTCTAGTGCGTGGCAAATCCTTCCTTCGTTATAATAAATTTAATTCCATCCACACTAGCACCTGGATTATCTGTCCTGCTCAGCAGGGCTGTGTTTTCATACGTTTGGCGTGGAGTAGGGATCTTGGAGGATGATGCCAGTGATTCCAAGACAGCACACGCTATCCAATATGGATTCGCTCGATATTCACATTCAACAACCAATCCTTTTCCACATACACGATCAGCTTCAGAAATCCTCTTTGATGAACCGATTCCAATTCTTGCAGTCATCCAGCATTTCGAGAAATTTCCAGCACTCGCGGAGCTTGCATATCTTGACGGCCATGTTGGGTACCACTCTTTCAAAGATAACGGGTTCGAGACCTACCTGGCGTACCATCTGCGGCATGTTTTCAACGGGAACTACAGGCTATGCGACATTCTCACTGATCGTTCGGGCGGGGTTGGTCCTGATTGGCTTTCCGAGCGTGCTCAGCTTGTGTGCTCTCTCGGTCCTCATCATCCATTATCCAAATCGATGTAGTCTTGCCCAAGGGTGGTCCTTCGGAGGTATTGGCCATCACTTGCGAAGAAAAAAACGACGTGCTTGAATGGTTGCGCACAAATAAGCGGCATGTGCCGTTTTGTTTTCCCTCTCGGGAAATGGGCCCCGACATTCTCTTCTTTTTGCAACTAGAAAACAAGATTATCGTGCTCGTTTCTCTACAAGCAAAATATCTGCAGGCTAAAATTTCTAGGCCAAACCTCATGATGGCCATTCAGACTGTAACACCCAGCCATTTTTGGAGGCACAGGATTGTCAGTCATTTTCGACAGTGCGAGAGTCACCCATCTGATATCATTGTTTTCAGCAGCTGCAAGATGCCCTCCCAGGGCTTCAGCAGGGCTGCGCGGGTTTTGATATAGAGACTGACCATCTTTTGACCACCATCCCGCAACCCGCTTTAAGCAGTGACGCAAAGTACCCTGTTTTGCGTGTCATCGCAGGCTGGCCTACAGACCCCGAAGTATACCGGTCTCTGCAGCATCCGCGGACATCATCTGTGAAGGATATGGACCACCATCCTCTCTGCACTCTCAATCAAACTGCATTCGAAAAGATATACAAAGAACTCAGGTCCGCATGTTACGAGAGAACGGTGAAGCCGATGTTCAAAAATTACGATGGAATAGAAGATGGAGAGCGCCGATGTGGATGATGCAACTGGATGTTGCCACAATTCTGATACACCATCAACAATTCCTTGACCGTGATCATGTACTATTCTTGACCTTGTACCGATACGCAGTTGAACCGGATCCGCAATCCCTGTATTGTTAACAAGTGGCTTTGTTGAGCTCGGTGTATGTTACATCTAGACTCCTCAATCCGTTCTCTGGCATTCTCACAAAGAAATATTGCATGTTGTCGGGAGGACAATGACACGAGCCGACGCTGAGCGGTGAGACACTGTCCAAGCCGAGGCAGCCGACGACCAACAGCCATCCGAAAGCGACCAGGCCGGCATAAGCAAGTCGAAATCAATATGCAGACCTATAGTCCTGCCCCCGTCCGCTCTCTCTCGACAAGTGATCCTTCCTTTCGACCACTTCCATCCCTTGACTTTCAACCCACTTTCCCATCAATACGTCCCATAAACTTCTTCACACCCATAACATACCCACATACCTTTCTACTATCTTCTCTTATCATCGTCTTCCATCACCCTCGACCATCTCCCATCACTCCGCACTTCACCTCCCATCACTATCCATCATCATGACCTCCCCGATCAAACGCTCTGCACTCAAGTCTTCCGTGGCTGGCCACGCGTCAGGCAACGATCACAAGGTGAACAACGAGAACGACGAACCCAATTCCAAGGGCATCGACAAGGGCACCACCAGACCTCCGCCCCATGTCGACGTCCCAACCCGTAAGTCTCCCATCTACCCATCTCCCATCTCTCCCCACACTGACCACTCTCCGCAGTCTTGAAGCTCAACGCTCGCAGCTCCAGCTCTCCCTCCCACCCCAACCTCGAGCAAAGCATGCTCGCCATCGAGCTCCAGAACCAGAACCAGTTCACCCCCGAAACCAAGCGGCGCAAGAAATCCGTCCGCTTCGCGCTCGACAACCCTCGCATGCCGCCCCCGCGCACTCCCAAGGCCCGCAGCAAGAAGCACTTGATCCGCTTCGAGGACCACCCCTGTCCCAGCTCGAGATCGGCGCACTCAGGGCCGCACGTATCATGTCCATGCCCAGTCCTCCCAAGTTTGGTGCCCCCGACTACGACTCCGACTCGTCCGACGACGAGGAGGACACCATCAACTTCATGTCCCGCCGGCCCACCAGAATGAAGCCGTCCAAGGTCTCGGCCCCACCTGCAGAACGCTCCAGCGGCAACATCTTCGCAAGGAACGGCAACATCTTCGCACCCATTCAGGCCTCTTCTCAAGTCCAGGCATGGCCGGTGGGGTCTTACAAGGCCGCGATGACCGCCGAGAGAGCGAAGAAGGCTGAAGAGAAGGCTCGCAGAGAGGAGACTGCGAGGAAAGAGGCAGAGCAGAAAGCGCAAGACGAGAACGCCAAGATCGACGCCGAGGAGGAAGCGGCCGTGGTAGAGATACTCGAATCCTCGCCCATGCAGCTATCCGAGGAACTTCCCGAGGCACCCACCGACGCGCCTGAAGATGCCTTCGACGAGACACCCACCGAAGCACCCCAGCAGTCCTCCAACAAGCAAGCTGACGACGTACAGGAACCGGTGACAGCGGCACCTCTCTCCCTGTCGTCCTCTTCGCCGCCGCCCCCTCCCCCTCCCGGCTCTCACCAGCCCGTCAGCGCAGCCCCTGAGACTCAGCTCTTCTCCGCCCGCAAATCCGAGCAGGCACTCGCAGACGTCGCGGAGGAGATCACCACAAAGCAAGTGGCGGATGACACCAAAGATACCAAAAACACCAAAGACACCAAGGACGAGGACGAATGGGTCCTCGTTGACACACCTGCAGACCAGCATTCGTCCACCGAGTCCTCTTCAAACCAGCCACGCAGATCGCCGACGATCCCACAGGTGATCCAGAGGGTCACGCGGTCGATGTCCAGGGGGATCCAGGCAAAACTACGCGTCGTCTCTGGCGGATCCAAGACAAAGCCGATCACGGGCGCGTCCAACGTGAGCAAAGTATCGAGGGGAGCAGCAAAGGCGAGACAGATGTTGACCAAGGCAAAATCGGAGACGAAGATGACCAGAACTAAGACCAGGACAGTCTCCGTCGCCGAGTCGAGGGCACAGACTATGCCCGCGATCGCAAAGGTACGTATGACTGTCATCGGTGACGTCAAGCTTGCGTTGACAGTCCCAAAGTCTCCATCTGTCTCAGAGCCTCAGCCGACTGCCTCGAGCTCGAAGCCAAACCAACTCAAGAGGCGTTGGGTAGCCGACGACGTCCAGGAATCCTCTTCCAACAAGCGCAAGTCCTCAGGACAAGAGCCGCTAGCGAAGAAAGCCAAGCTCTCAGCGACGACCGAAGTTCCTGTGGTCGTTCCGCAAGCTCCTGCAGCACCTACGTCTCAGCAAGTCGTCTCGAGCCCTCGTGTCTCTGGAAAGAGGCGCAGGGATGCTGATGAGGAAGAGCCGTCGTCCATTGGAGCTCGTCTGGTGAAGAGGCTCAGAAAGTTGTGAGCGGCGCGTCGGAGGGAAGCGGTGGTCGAGAGGGGGAGGTGTTGTGGATGGGGAATGGTGGGGGTAACGTTTTTTTTTCTCAGATCTAGATTTGGTTCGGTATGAAGGCGAGGCCAAGTCTCTTCAAAATCGCGTCTTTTGGTGGCAGTACCTTCGGCCGGGAGGGACCTGTTGTTGGGAGATGAGGTGGCGGGAGACACGCCGAAGCCGTGTCTCGGTGAGTGTTCCTCTCTATACATAATTTTGTCTTTCTATGTCAGTATCTCGACGACGACAAACCGCACACACGCACAACAAGACGGACGGACGGACCTCTCCCGACTCAGGGGACGGCGTGCTGTGTCTGGACCGCACCGCATGTCGTTTCTTGCGCCGGACGAAGCCCGGACGGACGCAACGAAAGCTAAGTCAATTTTCTCTCTCATTGCGCGGTCGTTGCGTTCACGCATGCCGAGCACGTTTCCTTTTTCCAGCTCCTGGTTTCGGTTTCTCTTCTGCAGCGGGCGTCGGGGGGTCGGAGGGTGTTTGCGCTGGTCGCAGATGCGTTTGGAAGCGTCGAGGGAGGCATAGTCGAGTGTCGGGGCGGGTGGGTGATGTGCTTTTACGGAGTGGATGCTGCGTTGGGTTCTGCATGGTAGGAGGAGAGGGCCAGGCTTGGTGATTCGCGACCACTGAGTCTGCGTTCTTTCTTTCGAACGTGTCGGAGGCGAGGGGACGATGGGCGCCGCGTTGGGTTCTGCATGGTAGGAGGGAGGGCCGGGCTTGGTGATTCGCGACCACTGAGTCTGTGTTCTTTCTTTCGAACGTGTCGGGGCTTGACGTCGTGTCGGGGACGAGGGGACGATGGGCGCCGCGCTGGGTTCTGCATGGTAGGAGGGGAGGGCCGGGCTTGGTGATTCGCGACCACCGAGTCTGCGTTCTTTCTTTCGAACGTGTCGGGGCTTGACGTCGTGTCGGGGACGAGGGGACGATGGGCGCCGCGCTGGGTTCTGCATGGTAGGAGGGGAGGGCCGGGCTTGGTGATTCGCGACCACTGAGTCTGTGTTCTTTCTTTCGAACGTGTCGGGGCTTGACGTCGTGTCGGGGGCGAGGGGATGATGGGCGCCGCGTTGGGTTCTGCATGGTAGGAGGGGAGGGCCAGGCTTGGTGATTCGCGACCATCCAGTCTGCGTTCTTTCTTTCGAACGTGTCGGGGCTCGACGTCGTGTCGGGGGCAAGGGGATGAAGGGCGCTGGTAACAGGCCCGGGAATGGATATCGGACGATGGCACTTGGAGGAGGCGCACGGAATCGGATGTGGACAGGCTTCGGATACGGGTTGACATTAGATGTGGACAGACATTTCGGATACGAACACACTCTTGGATGTGGACAGACATTTCGGATACGGACTCTGGATGTGGACAGACATTCGTATTTCTCTTCTCTTTTCTCTGTCTCATTTTCTCTCTGCGTTTGTGTCATTCTGCATTTGTAAACCTGAACAAACGATTTGACTCGGGATGTTGGGCGGTCTGAACTATTGATCAGCAAGCACAGCGATCCTAAACACAATGATAAGAAGCGTACTGCGGACGACCATGCTGCGTGCGGCTATTGAGACTGTATCGGATGACGGTCTGCTGTGGGGAGCCGTAGGACCTCGAGCAGTCGGGTCAGGCCTGGGGAGGACTGATACACAGAACGCCCGTTTGCTAGCAACGGAGACTGTTCGACGCTCCCCTCGATGACAGAGATTATTCCGCTGATCTTAGCACGTCGCTCCTCCGCCTCACGCTCTCCCCGTTGAACCGCTCACAGGTTGAGTTGGCTGAACGATCCGGCTTGCTCTAATCGACTTCCAAAGATGTTGTAACTGATTGAGATGACTCTTGGTCGAGCAGAAAGAAAGAGCAGCGAAATGGTCAACACGAGCAGTCGAGTCGTTAAGACAATGAGTTGAGCTGGACAGACAATGAGCCAAGTTGGAAACACAGTGAATCGAGACATACATACGTCTACGAGTAGCGATGAGATCCTATCATGGTGTCGTCAAATTGTAAACTTCAGCGCTTCAGCTTTCACCAGTCGCGTAGGAGTCCTCGCGAGCAGCACTGAGAAGATCTCACGAAGCGACGAAAATACGCAGGGCGGCGCGGAGAGCTTCGCCGGTGGGATACGCAGCATATATGCGCGGAAGAAGGTGCGATTGGGACATTGTAGGCGGGAATTATCGGCGGGATGATGCAATTGTTCGAAGGATGGGACGGCCAGAGGCCCTTCGCGGGACAGGGCACTGCACGATCCGTCGTCGTCGTCGTCCGTGCAGCTGCGATTGTCCTCGATGAGCGTCGAAGAGGCGTGGGCGAGTCGCGTCGGGGACTGCCGGGCGGGTCGCACGGGTTTGCTCTGCGTCGGACTCGAGGCCGCTGAGGACGACGCTTGGGAGACCGCATCGATGCTCACCACCGCGACCCACCGCGCCTCTCTCTGTGCACTCGCGCAGCAGCGCTCCACCGCAGAGCTCTCCCTCCTCGTCCTCCACTGGTCCTTCTCCTCTTCCAGCTCCCATCGTCACCGCCGCCACCGACGTGCACACGCTTCCTCCCTCTCTGCAGCGGCCTCTCCCTCTCTGTTGCACACGCGGTCCTACCGCCTCTCTGACAGGCTCGGCGTGCGACTGTCGTCGGCTCCGCACAAGGGCAGAGGCAGGCGTGGCGACAAAGACGAAGATGAGCGCGACGACGAGCGCGAGCGCGCCGAAGCGTCGACGTCGCCCGCGCCATCCCAAAACCCGCCTACGCCTACGCCGGTGTCCTCCGCGCCCAAGTTCCCCACCTCCTCGCACCCGCGCCGGCTCCGCCCGATGCTCTTCGCCCCCAACTTCACCTCCACCTTCCTCGGCTCCACTTCCTCCCTCTCCCCGCCCGTCTCTTCCGACGCCCCCTCCCCATCCTCCGCGTCTGCATCCCCCTCCGCAGATGCGCCCGGCGACCCGCTCTCGTTCCCCCTGCCCCCGACCCCGCCGCCCGCGCCCCCGGGCGCGCTCTACGTCAAGAACCTCCCCCCACACGTCTCGCGCTTCGAGCTCCTCGGCGCGTTCCAGCCGTTCGGCAAGGTCGAGTACGTGTACAGCGCGCAGAATGGCACCGCGTACGTGCGCTACGAGGACGCGGGCGCCGTGAAGCGCGCGCTGATCCGCTACGCCGAGGGCAGCATCTGGGTCGCGGGCAGGGAGGTGATTGTGTACCGCGCGCTGGACGACGGGGAGAACATGGGCGGGGAGGAGAACAGGGAAGCAACGCGGACCGATGAGAAGGACTTGAGTGCGTATGCGCCCTGCACTCTCCCGCTGGCTCTCGCTCACCACCCTAGACGTAGTCGAAGATTCCACCCCCGAAGCGGTCACCGGAGACACCCTGCCGGCCCAGATCCCGACGGTGGTCATCCCGCGCTTCATCGACGACCACCCGCCGTCAGCGGACCTCTTCCTCGGAAACCTCCCCTTCTCCGTCAACAAGCCGCTCCTGCGCCAATTCTGGAACCGGTACGGCACCGTCATCGACGTGCGCGTTGGTGCGTCGCCCTCTCTCTCCTCTCCCCTGGCTTTTGTCAATCCTCACGTCGTCGCGCGTCCTCCCACCCGTCTGCCACCGCCGTGCAGCCTACGACGCGCAGGGCAACTGCGCGGGCTACGCCCACGTCGAGTTCGCGTCCGTCGAAGACGCGCTCGCCGCGCTCCTCTCCGGCGCCCGCCGCGGGTTCGTCTACGGCGACCGCGCGCTGCGCGTCGGGTTCGGCCAGGGCGGGGGCCCGCCCGTTCACGGAGCGGGCAGCGGGGGCCGCAGGGGCATCCTATACGAGGGCACCGCGGAGCG
Source organism: Heterobasidion occidentale (assembly GCA_039111635.1). Taxonomy (NCBI): domain Eukaryota; kingdom Fungi; phylum Basidiomycota; class Agaricomycetes; order Russulales; family Bondarzewiaceae; genus Heterobasidion; species Heterobasidion occidentale. The sequence continues at coordinate 819,208 of JBCAQO010000007.1, forward strand.
CGCGCCGCGGGTGCCGATACGGTCGAAGACGGTGTACGTGCATCACTGGAGGGGGAATGACGCGGTGCTGCGGGACCGGTTCCGCAATTATCGGGGGTTCGCGGGGGTGTTCGTCGGTGCGTGTCTTGCTGCGCTTCATCTCCTCGTGCATAAGTACATATATAATATTTTTTTCCATTTCGCGGCCCCCATTCACGTCTCGTCGCTGCTTCCACCGCTGCTCCTTGCGGTCCGCCCGTCCCATCGATCGCCCGCGCGCGACAGAGCCCCCGATCCGCGGCAAGCCCTGGCGCGCGGCCTTCGTGCAGTTCGTGGACGTATATTCCGCAGAGCGCGCGATCGCGATCGCGTCTAGGGACGCGCGGGTGGGCGCGGGCGCGGCGGCGCTCGAGATGCAGGTGACGCGCCCGCCCTCGATGCTCCGCACGCCGGCGTTCGTCGTCGAGGACACGGACGCGTTCCGACTCGGTCCGCGCGCCGAGGTCGCCGAGGACGACGGGGGCGGACGTGGGAGGGGCAAGGGCCGCGGCAAGAATGCGAGCAAGGGCGAGGGAGGGGGCGGGGCGTGGAAGGAGGTGGGCGTGGACCCGTGGAGCCGCGCGACGCGGGTGCGCATCGTCCCGGACGAGGAGGATGAGCGGCGGGAGCTCGAAGAGGCGATCGCGCGGCGCGCGCCGGGGGCTGCGCCCGTCTCGGCGGGGGCGCGGGGGGCGCGCGGGGCGGGGCGGCGGCGTGCAGGTGCGGCGGTGGGGGGTTGGGGACGAGGCGTGGGGCCTGAAGACGCAGCCGCAGGTCGGCGGGGGCGGCGAGATGCGGCGCACGAGGACGAGCACAAGGAGGACGATGCGCACGGTCGTGCAGACGAGGGTGCGGACGATGCAGAGCGCGCACGGGGCGGACGCGGCGGAGGCGTGTTCGCGCGCGACGCGCCGCCCGCGACGTCGGCGACGCCGTGGGAGGCCGACGCGGAGGCATATGAAGAGGCGGCGGCGCGGCACGCGGAGCGGCGGCAGGAGGAGCGGCGGCGCGAGCGGCGGCGGAGACGGAGCAGGCGATGCCGCGCGCGTTCGGGCTGCGCGCGACGGACAAGGCGGACGACGAGCGGGACCGCGCGCGGCGCGGATGGGACGGGCGGCCCGGGCGCGTGCGCGAGCCCGAGCCGGAGGTGGACGAGGTCGGGTTTGGGTGGAAGAAGGACGCGGGGGGGCTGCAGTAGGCGGTAGGCGGGTGACGGGGCTGGTGGTCGGTGGTCGTGACTTTAGTGCTGCTGGAGACACCGCGTAAAAGAGTATCATCGATACATCAGATATACATGTGCATACAAAGCTAATCCGAGTAGGATACATAGTCGTTGATAATACAAAATAAAAACACCTATAAATCCGCCTCTTACATTCACGCTCGCCCGCGTACACAGCGTCCGTACAAAAAGCCCACCCGCGGGCTCACACTTCTCCGCCCTCCACTATCCACGCCTGCAGCTCCCGCACGAGCCGCTTCGCCGCGACCTCGAGCCGTTCGTCGCGCGCCGCGCGCGGCACCTCCGTGATCGTGCGCCGCCGCCCGCCCGCGACCGCCGGGGGCTGGAGCACGAGCGCGACGCGGCGCGGCTCGAACGCCACGCTGAGCGTGCTGAACGGGATCGCGCGCGTCCTTCTCGCCCTGCTCCCGCCACCACCGCTCGCAGACGGACCCGCAGCGCCAGGCGCGTCGAGCACGACGACGCCCGCGCGCTCGCCGTAGCGCCGCACGAGGTCCTCGCAGCGCGCGCGCGGCTGCACGCGCTCGAAGAGATCGCGGAACGTCTCGTCGCGCTCGAGGTGGAGCTCGGACGCGTCGGCCCAGACGTCTTCGCGGACTTTGAGCGCGATGAATGCGTCGAGGGTCGTCGTTTCGCGGTGGGGGGACGGGAGGAGCGGGAGGTCGGGGGTGGGAGGGGTTGGTGTCGGGGTGATGGTCGAGGTGGTGGTCGAGGTGGTGGGAGGCGTGGTGGTGATGGATGGGGGAGAGGATAGTGGGAAGGGGTCTGAGGTATAGGGGGCGCGCAGGAGGGAGGTGTAGGCGGGGAGGTAGGTCGAGCGGAGGATATGCATGCACGCTGACATACGGCGCGTCAGCCAGGTAGAGCGCTTGTAGTGACTCAACGACTCACCGATGTACACCGACCGACTGACCAGCCTGAGCGATATGCTCATCCAGTACAGCGTGCGTCTCTGGCGCTCGACGCGGCCCTCGTCGAGGAAGGAGGTCTGCGGGAAGGTGTGGTAGAGGATGACGAGGAGGATGTGCGGGGGGAGCGTGGAGAAGGAGGGCTTTGGGCGCGTAGAGGAGCCGGGGAAGGGCGGTAGGTGCGCGTCGGACGAGCGGGAGAGATAGGGCGGGGGAGGGGGCAGCATCGATTTCTCGTTGACGATGACCATGGCGGCAGGAGGGACGCGGGGCTTTATAGAGAGTGTGTGGGTCAGGTCAGGTCAGGAGGACGGGACGATGCGCAGTCCGAGCTGGATATGGAAGGGAGATGGCAGACTGGACGGCGTGAATAGGCGAACAGGACGGGCAGGACTGCGCAGCTCAATCGTGCACGACCAGATACGCACTCACGAGTGAACGAAACAGTCAAATCGGGGTCGACCGGGATCAGAAAGCTGTCAGAGCGCGGTTCTGTTGGAACACGCTGCGATGCTGATGGTGGGGGGTTCCGGGAAGCGATGGATGGAGAGCACAGAGGGCGAGGCTCGTGCGTGGGCGTCGTGCATCGACTGGTGTGCTATATACGATGGTCAGTCGCTCCGTTCTCAGGCGCAGGCTGTGTAGCAGCACGACATTGCTCCGTCCCATGCTTGTGGGCGTCTGACCTGACTCTGCTCGGGTTCCCACGGTTCCTCACAGCAGACGTCGACGTCATCTGGTCGCTCCCGTCACGACCACTCTCCAACCGAGACACCTACGAACGGCGTGCTCGGTATGTGTATTTCCATTATGTTCAGGTTCGTCGTGCTTGATTATCGATAGTGCAGACCACCCGACATCCCGAATCAAAATCGTTTTTGCAGATTTACGAACGCAGAATCATGACACAAACGCAGAGAGAAAATGAAACAGAGGAGAAGAGAAGAGAAGTACGAATGTCTGTCCACATCCAAGAGTCCAGGCACGTATCCGAAATGTCTGTCCACATCCAAGAGTCTGCGTATCCGAAATGTCTGTCCACATCTGATGTCAATCCGTATCCAAAGCATGTCCACATCCGATTCCGTGCGCAGATCCTCCTCCAAGTGCCATCGTCCGATATCCATTCCCGGGCCTGTTACCAGACCCATCGTCCCCCTGCCCCCGACACGACGTCGAGCCCCGACATGTTCGAAAGAAAGAACGCAGACTCAGTGGTCGCGAATCACCAAGCCCGGCCCTCCCCTCCTACCATGCAGAACCCAACGCGGCGTCCATCATCCCGACGTCCCCGACACGACGTCGAGCCCCGACATGTTCGAAAGAAAGAACGCAGACTCGGTGGTCGCGAATCACCAAGCCTGGCCCTCCCCTCCTACCATGCAGAACCCAACGCAGCATCCACTCCGTAACAGCACATCACCCACCCGCCCCGACACCCAACTATGCCTCCCTCGACGCTCCCAAACGCATCTGCGACCAGCGCAAACACCCTCCGACCCCCCGACGTCCGCTGCAGAAGAGAAACCGAAACCAGGAGCTAGAAAGACGAAGCGCGCACGGCATGCGTGAACGCATCGACCGCACAAACAGAGAGAAAATTGACTTAGCTTTCTTTGCGTCCGTCCGGGCTTCGTCCGGCGCAAGAAACGACATGCGGTGCGGTCCAGACACAGCACGCCGCTCCTTGAGTCGGGAGAGGTCCATCTGTCCATCTTGCGTGCGTAGCGTCGTCGTGCGGTTTGTCGTCGTCGAGATACTGGCATAGAAAGGCAAAATTAGGTATGGAGAGGAACACTCACCGAGACACGCCGAAGCCGTGTCTCCCGCCACCCCATCTCCCAACAACAGGTCCCTCCCGGCCGAAGGTATTGCCACCGAAAGACGCGATTTTGAAGAGACTTGGCTTCGCCTTGATACCGAACCGGCGCTAGATCTGAGAAAGAAAAAGTTACCCCCGCCATTCCCCGTCCACAACACCTCCCCCTCTCGACCACCGCCTCCCTCCGACGCGCCGCTCACAACTTCCGGAGCCTCTTCACCAGACGAGCTCCAATGGACGACGGCTCATCCTCGTCGGCATCTCTGCGCCTCTTTCCGGAGATACGGGGGACTGAGACGATTTCCTGTAGCGTGGGTACTGTAGGAGCTTGCGGAACGACCACAGAAAGTTCGGTCGTCGCTGAGAGCTTGGCTTTCTTCGCTGGCGGCGCCTGGCCTGAGAACTTGCGCTTGTTCGAAGAGAATTCCTGGACGTCGTCGGCGACCCAACGCCTCTTGAGTTGGTTGCGCTTTGAACTCGAGGCAGTCGGCTGAGGCTCTGGGACAGATGGAGACTTTGGGACTGTCAACGCAAGCTCGGCATCACCGATGGCAGTCGTGCGTACCTTTGCGATCGCGGGCATGGTCTGCGCCCTCGACTCGGCGACGGAGACTGTCCTGGTCTTAGTTCTGGTCATCTTCGTCTCCGATTTTGCCTTGGTCAACATCTGTCTCGCCTTTGCTGCTCCCCTCGAGGCTCTGCTTGCGTTTGACCCGCTCGTGGTCGAATTTGTCTTGGATCCGCCAGAGACGACGCGTAGTTTTGCCTGGATCCCCTTGGACATCGACCGGGTGACCCTCTGGATCACCTGTGGGATCGTCGGCGATCTGCGTGGCTGGTTTGAAGAGGACTCGGTGGACGAATGCTGGTCTTCTGGTGTGTCAACAAGGATCCATTCGTCCTCGTCTTCGGTGACTTCGTTGACCTCGGTATCTTTGGTGTCTTCGGTGACTTCGGTGACTTGGAACTCTTCCACCGTTTGCTTTGTGATGCTCTCTTCCGCGAGGTCTGCGAGTGCCTGCTCGGATTTGCGGGCGGAGAAGAACTGAGTCTCAGGGGCTGCGCTGACGGGCTGGTGAGAGCCGGGAGGGGGAGGGGGCGGCGGCGAAGAGGATAGGGAGAGAGGCGCCGCTGTCACCGGTTCCGGTACGTCGTCAGATTGCTCGTGAGAGGACTGCTGAGGTGCTTCGGTGGGTGTCTCGTCGAGGGCATCTTGAGGCGCGTTGGTGGGTACCTCGGGAAGTTCCTCGAATGGCTGGATGGGCGAGGATTCGAGCATCTCTACCACGGCCGCTTCCTCCTCGGCGTCGATCTTGGCGTTCTCGTCTTGCGCTTTCTGCTCTGCCTCTTTCCTCGCAGTCTCCTCTCTGCGAGCCTTCTCTTCAGCCTTCTTCGCTCTCTCGACAGCCATCGCGGCCTTGTAAGACCCCACCGGCCATGCCTGGACTTGAGAAGAGGCCTGAATGGGTGCGAAGATATTGCCGTTTCTTGCGAAGACGTTGCCGCTGGAGCGTGCTGCAGGCGGAGGCGGGGCCGAGACCTGGGCCGGCTTCATTCTGATGGGCCGGCGGGACATGAAGTTGATGGCGTCCTCCTCCTCGTCATCAGAGTCGGAGTCGTAGTCGGGGGCACCGAACTTGGGAGGACTGGGCATGGACATGATGCGTGCGGCCCTAAGTGCACCGATCTCGAGCTGGGACAGCCCGGGGTGGTCCTCGAAGCGGATCAAGCGCTTCTTGCTGCGGACCTTGGGGGTGCGCGGGGGCGGCACGCGCGGGTTGTCGAGCGCGAAGCGGACGGATTTCTTGCGCCGCTTGGCTTCGGGGGTGAACTGGTTCTGGTTCTGGAGCTCGATGGCGAGCATGCTTTGCTCGAGGTTGGGGTGGGAGGGGGAGGTGGATCTGCGAGCGTTGAGCTTCAAGACTGCGGAGAGTGGTCAGTGTGGGGAGAGGAGGCAGATGGGCAGATGGGAGACTGACGGGTTGGGACGTCGACATGGGGCGGAGGTCTGGTGGTGCCCTTGTCGATGCCCTTGTAATTGGGTTCGTCGTTCTCGTTGTTCACCTTGGGATTGTTGCCTGACGCGTGGCCAGCCGCGGCAGACTTGAGTGCAGAGCGTTTGGTTGGGGAGGTCATGATGATGGACAGTGATGGGAGGTGAAGTGCGGAGTGATGGGAGATGGTCGAGGGTGATGGAAGACGATGATAAGAGAAAATAGCAGAAAGGTATGTGGGTATGTTATGGGTGTGAAGAAGTTTATGGGACGTATTGATAGGAAAGTGGGTAGAAAGTCAAGGGATGGAAGTGGTCGAAAGGAAGGATCACTTGTCGAGAGAGGGCGGACGGGGGCAGGACTATAGGTCTGTATATCGATTCCGACTTGCTTATGCCAGCCTGGTCGCTTCAGGATGGCCGTCGGTCGTCGGTCGTCTTGGCTTGGATGATGTCTCAGTGTCGGCTCGTGGCCATCGTCATCCCACCACCATGTAACGTCTCTTTCTCGCGGAATCGTTTTGTATTTCATCTCTTTCTATCACAGACGCGACCCCATTCTCGTCGCAACGCGCACGAACGTTTCTTCGCTTTGTCAAATCATCTGCGCACTGATCACGGGGAGGTCTGCATGACTGTTATGCTCTGAAGTTGGCGGTGCGGTCAACGGGACCCATTGGTAGACGTGTTTATGACTCGACTAATTGTCTTTTGACCTCGACTAATCGTCTTTTCAACTTGACCAGTTGTCTTTACGTCTTCTCGTCTTTCGACCTTCGACTGGCCTTCTTTTGTTCCCGACCAGGCGTCTACCAACTGCGCGTCTTTGATATGTAACTACCATGGGCGCGACTGTTGGGGCAAGTCAGATTGTCCAGCGAACTCGATACGAGAACGAGTGTGGTTCAAGGAGAAGTCTAGAGAGCGAGCAATAACGCGGTGACGTTTCATCGATGAAAGGGTCAGGGGGAAAGGTAGCGAACTGAGGATTGGTCTGTGAACCGTTATCAACACATCATGTTCTGCCAGTGCGACCGGGTGTACTATACATGGAACGCGTGGAGGATATTGCGCGTGCTGTGTATTGCTTTCTATTATTCTGCCTTGTTCTGCGTTTCCTCGGAGACAAGATGGTCTCTGCTGCACTGACCACATCGCAAGATCTCGCAAGCTCGCGGAGTGAAGTAGCCACGAGGGCAGACGCGAGGGTCAGGGGAGACTGTGCGGAGTTCGAAACACGAACAGGACGCGTGCGGAAGCGCCGACGCGTGTTGATCCAGTCGCGGGCTCGATCGTTGTCTTGTTTCCAAGGTCAGTGCAACATCGAAACGTTCAACGCGGGGCGTCGATGTCCTTATAAATACTGGTGTCGAGTGAGACATGCGTTTCATTCGATCTGCTCACGATGGCTTTAGCAGGTATCAGCGCGGGGGAACCGCCGCCCCGTCCGACAACGCCCATCCAAGAGCGTGTTGGCGGGTTCATCGCCAAACATCATACCAAAAAACTTGTTAAACCATTGTTGAAGAGCGATCTGATGGGATGCGTACAAGATGGTCTCCCTGTCGAGGACTTTGTCCGCGACATCTGGCAGTTCGGACCGAATCGCCTCGAATGGGAGAAGAATGAATGGAATCTACAGCTGAATCCCGTATTAGCGGCCGCATTTCAAGCTACTATGGGACACTTCGAGCCGGAGCGGTATCCCCCATTTGTCATGATGATCGACGACGCGGTGCGCAAGCTCATAGAAACCCTGGGCCTCGAGCCGCACTGTCCCCTGGTGTTCGAGCCGCTCGGAGAGAATAAAATCAAGAGCGAGAGGAACGAGCGCAAGCCCGATGTGATCGCCATGCCTCCCCTGATAGCGGACGCCTGGCAAGAGTCGCAGGCGAACGATCCAGAGGGGGAGAAGATGTCGTTGAAATTCTCGATGGTGGTTGTGTTCATGGAGCTCAAGCCAATCTTGAGGAAGAAATCGGCGCCCATCGAACCTCCACCGAAGATGGTCTCCGAGCAGCAGAAGGTATTGACTGGGACACAAGCGGGACTGAAGCGGAAGGCGCATTCGCAAGAGACTCCGCCGAGTGCAAAGCGGAGGGCCCTCGACGCCACTGACAGCACCAGCACCGGGACTCGTCTAGCTCCGTAGATCGATGGGGGTCTCCAAGTACCGAGCGCACGACATCGACATCGACATCTCTTGCCGCATATCGTAGGCACAGCAGGGCCGCTGCTGTAGCTGTGAAAGCCGATATAGAAGCAGAAGTCGAGGAGGAAGGAGAGGCGGCTGAGGAGTCAGCTGCCCCACCGGCAGCAGGCACGTTCGTCGCTGGCATACCGACCCTACGAGCAGTCGAGACGACCGAGGCGGGCCCTTCTCGCATCATTGCCAGCAAGAAGCTCCTTGCAGAGGTTAGGAATAGTGGTGGTAACCTGACCAAGGCCAAGAAGCGCAAACTACCGGTGCTGACCTCAGACGAGCTGCAGGCTGCAAGCTATGCGTCAGAATGTCTGGCGGATGGCCGACGCCGGTACACTGCAGGGATCTTTATCCGGGATCTGATGGTGTCACTCTGGTACTACGACCGGATGGGGGTGATCAGATCGCAAGAGTTCAACTTGATCGAAAATCCGAGACTGTTCTTCCTTGCTCTGGCGGCGATCACGGAGTGCAACATGGAGCGGTTCGGGTATGAGCCGATGATCCGCCCACCGTCGACGATTGTGTCTCCCACAGTCGGACCGCCGATGCATCTGGACGGATGGGAGATTCACATTGAGCACGGCATCGACGCAGACAACATTCTGGTTCCCGGCGTTGTGAAGATGAAAATCACGGGAGATCCTCTCTACGTGCAGCCTGGGATAGTGGGCCGCGGGACTTCTGTCATACCCGTGGTCGTTATTCCTGGGCACGAATTTTCAGGGCTGGAAGCGGGGAAGAAGCTGGTGGTGAAGTTCAGCTGGCCGGCTGCGTCGCGTGTGGACTCCGAGGACGGACTTGTGCGGCGGATCTGCAAGCGGATTGGAAGGAAGGAGGGGCGTCACATCACGCCAATGCGATTGTCAATGATGTTGGAGGGCGCGCGGCTGGGCTTGCCTCGGATGGCGGAATCACTGCGGAAACTGTCAGGAAGTGTTGAAGAGCGGGTGCTCCGCGTGATCGTATGCGACCGTCTGAGACCTTTGAAGGATCTGGAGACTCTCCCAGATTTCCAATCTGTTTTCCTTGATCTCGTTCGAGGTACTATCTTTCTCCAGGTTTCTAGTTGTATTATTCTTGCTTATGTTTGTTCCAACAGCACATCGCGTGGTCTTCAAGAGGGCCCACGTCCTCCATCGAGACCTCAGCATTAACAATGTCATGTTCGGGGTGACGCTGGAGGGCAAGCCGTACGGTGTGCTTATTGACTGGGACCTCGCGATCGACGTCGAAGCAAAGGCTGGTGTTGGGTATACTGCGTCTGCATCGCATCGCACGGGTACGGGGCCGTTCATGGCGCTAGATCTGCTGGGCTCCTCCAGGAACTCTCCTCATTTCTACCGCCACGATCTGGAGTCATTCTTATACATCCTGATCTGGTGTGCATGCGGCTTTCTCCTCGGTGGCGAGGAAGTGCAGGAACGCAAGTTCGTTGGGCTATGGGCAGTGGTAACATGGAATGACATTCGCAAAGATAAAGCGACACTGCTCTACCATCCTGATCCGGCAAACTATGGCCACTTGCAGGCAGCGATTACGACACCATTCAAGCCCCTCTGGGAAACATGGATTCGGCCTCTCGCGGACATGGTCGCAGAGGCGGAATTAAGGCCGGAGAAGATTTGAAGAAACGGTTGGAATGTGACTCTGAAACGCTGGGCGGTCGTATGACGTATCGAAAGTTCATGCAGACGCTAGGCGTAGACTTTGATACTGCACCACACAATTCGGAATTAGACTTGCTTGACTGATGGATTGTATTTGTTTTTCTTGCTATTCCCCTGTTGTAGGTATACTTTCCTATACTGTTTGTTGGTTTATGTCGTCAGTTATGTATACTTGAATGCACCAGAACCCAGCATTGCGCGAGTGTATTGAGGCATTGACAGAGAAGAATTACAAGCTGTCCCCCTCATGCACCTTTCAACGCAAATACAAATAAACACATTCACAGCATAAGTTTGGGACATAAGTTGACGGAGCATGTGCAGCCCTGTGCGTAACCGTGATTCAGGCATGCTTCATGGACCTCAGGCCGTCCCACTTCTCAGAAGATAGTAGCGCCGTCTCTCCAAGAATCCTCGCCGCGACTACGTACCCCAACCGCGCCTTGTTCCGCGCATGCCCGCCGTGCATCGGAGCACTCATCAACACCCCGACTGCGCTAGCACTCAGACTGGCAAGGCTCCCCAAACTGCCCTGCGTATGGCTGCGCGGGTGCGGCTGCTCCGGGAACGGCGCCTTTATCTGCACTGCGCGGGCACGGTCGGCAGCGTGTCATCTTGCGCGATGCGCCGGTATGTGCAACAGTGAGACCGTCTGGAACTGCGAAGAAACACGCGACGCAGGGAGACCACCAACACAACGGCGTGGGCGTGGGTGATGGAAACCGAAATGAATGCACTTGCTTGCTGGCAGGGGCTCGTCCTGGAATTACTTGTGCAGCACGGACTCCAGGCACTTACTATGGAGATCGAAGCCGGCGCTCGAGTTTTCTGTGGCCAGCTCCTGCACCATTTACAGATGTGCAGGGGTACGATCGCAGCTACGACAGCGAAAATGGCTCCTTCAATTGAACGTTATTGTCTTTGTGTCTAGACAAACGAGCGCAAGAGAATTGAGTAGGGGCACAGACGCTTCCTATTTGCATACTCGGACATATGCTCGATGTCTGGAGACTCTCTCTCTATGAATATAGACGCATTTATGTTAGTCAAGAAACGTCTTTCTATTCACGCGACTTGCCATCGGGCATGCCTAGGCAGCACCTCCAAGATCTTCAACAGTTATTCCTTTCAAAAAGGTACATTCTTCTTCAAGCCAAGCCAAGCCTCCTCTCCCTAGAAGATAGACCGCCGACTGGGCAGCTCCGAGTTCATGCAGCCCACAGTCCAGCAGTCAACAGCTTTGTGGTGATGCTTTACGCTCATGAGCAACCGCGGAGCGCTGTACTAGATTGTGACCACGATCTTGTCCCCGGCGAAGAGCCATTGAAGCGGCTGGTACATTAAACGCATGAGCCCTCCCATTTTGACGACGCCCCGGATGGGATGAGAAATTCCGCCAGGTTCCAATCGTGGTGGAGGATGTGGGACTGTACAAGGAGCCGTTAAAGAGCTGGTGGATCATATACTTGAGCGCTGTGGTCGGTGTTTGGTGGTCGCAAATGGATTGGGTATGGTGATGTATGAGTTGCTGGGAAGAAAGGTAAAGATGGTATGAAGACTGTCCATGACATGAGAGACCAACGAGGAAATCCTGCCCTGTGTATCCAAAGACCATGTAGATAGAGTAGTCCTCGAGTAGAACCTCCTTGAAAGTCACGAGCTACGCATCCGACGAGACGAGACGCACTACAATCTATCTGATCACGCTCTTAATTGCATGGAGCTCGCCGTTGTCGTCCTGCTTTTGACTTTGTAGACGCAGCCGTACGTGCTGGTCCCTGGAGGAGATGGAGCTGAGGATGTCGTATTTGGAGACGAGACAACATACGGTGGTGGTAGGCACGCATGAGGTCATGGTGGGCGGCGCTGATACAATTGTCGACCATGTCGTTCGTTAAATGATTTGCTTGTGCGCAGGATCATGTCGTCTCAGAGGTCGTGCTGGATGATGTGGGAGAGTGGATGGCCAATGGGATGGGGCTAATTTCCAAATATGGGTCCTTGTCCGAAACAGTTGGTCCAGCGGCCACGCAGACGCACTTGATGGGCGCACACGTCGGCGATCTTCCACTATTGACGATGATCAGTGACACTACTCACTTTGTACGAGATTGCAGACACTTATCGCTTCTGTCTCGTGCTTCTGTGTAAACTGACCGCGTTTGTGTAAATTTCCTTTGGTTTATCGTGGCAGACATCAACGTGAGTCATCTGACAACTCTGCATGTTGCCCTGATCTCACCTTCAGGATACATGTACTTGAACATTCACTAATTAACTGCTGGACCCCAGCGCGTTCGGTGAATGTGCCTGGTATGCCTCAGTTCAATATGTTTGACGAATTGACCATTCTGACAGGTTCAGTCAGGTTCGGTCATACTGCGGAGTAATCACTGTTCAGTCTGTGGACCTTTATATCCTGCTTCCGCGTATACACATGGTGCGCATTGGTTTCGCTACATAGTTTTCCGCGCACTTTTTCCACGTCGGAGATCCTCTGCTGGTCGCCAAATATCCCGCAAAACCACGAAGCTACCCAGACACGTGGCCTACATGCGGAGTTCCAATACGACCCAGGGCACTATCAGTCTCACTTGAACACATGCCTTATGTATGCTCGGAGCGCCATCTCTCAAAGGTCAGTGCTGAGCATGCTCTAGCTTTCATTCATGTTCTTAAAATATTCCACGCAAAGTACACGAAATTTCCCGCTCTCAGGTAACACAGAAGAGCCGCCACCCCACTCAACAACACCCACGTAAGAGCGCGTTGACGGTTCCATCGCTAAACGACATACCAAGGAGCGTGTTGACCCATTGTTGAAGAGAGACCACATGGGCTGCGTCCAAATCGATGTTCCCGTCGAGGATTTTGTGCGCGACGTCTGGAAGTTCAAAGCCGATCGCCTCGGGTGGGACAAGCATGAACAAGATCTACAGTTGGACCCGACACTCGTTGCCGGATACATATCCTCTCTTGAGAATCCCGAGCGGGAGAGGGCTCCTTCCTTTGTCAGAATACTTGACGACGCGGCGAACAAGCTTGTGATGACACTGGAACTCAAGTCGTCTTGTCCCGTGGTGTTCGAGCCGATTGGGTCGAAGGAAAATGAGAGCGAAGAAACCGACCGCGAGCCGGACGTGATTGCCATGCCCCTCCTGATAGCGAAAGCCTGGCGCGAGTCGCAGGACAATGATCCGGACAGGAAGAAGATGGGCTTGGAATTTCAGATGGTAACTACGTTCATCGAGTTCAAGAAGACCAAAAAGAAGAGCTTTGCGCCTATCAAACCTCCACTGAAGATGGTCTCCGAGCAGCAGAAGGTATTGATGGGGACGCGAGCGGGTATGAAGCGGAAGGCGCATTCGCAAGAGACTCCGCCAAGTGCGAAGCGGAGGGCCCTTGACGGAACGGACAGCACTAGCGCCAGCTCGTCCAGCTCCGTGGATCAAATGTGCTACCCAAGTAAGAAACGCACGACATCGATATCTACTTCTCTTGCTTCATATCGTAGGCGCAGCAAGGTCGTTGATTTCCCTGTGGAATCCGATATGGAAGCAGGGGTGAAGGAGGAGGGAGACACGTTTGCTGAAACGTTTGCTCCACCAGCAGAAGTCAAATTTGTCGATGAGACGCCGACCCTACCACTACCACCCGCTGAGACAGCCGAGGCGAGCGCTTCTCGCGTCATCGCCCGCAAGAAGCCACCTGCAGATGTGTGGGACGATTATGGTAACCTGAACAAGGCATGGGATCTTAAGTCACCAGTGTTGACCGAAGACGAGCTGCAGGCTGCCAGCTATGCGTCGGAATGTCTGGCGGATGGTCGACGGCGATACGCCACAGGGTTCTTCATCCGGAATCTGATCATATCACTCTGGTACTACGACCGGATGGGTGTGGTGAAGTCGCAAGAGTTTGACATCGCTGAACAACCGAGGCTGTTCTTCCTTGCTCTGGCGGCGATTGCGGATTGCAACATGGAGCGATTTGGGTACGAGCCAATGATCCACCCACCGCCGACGATGAGGTCTCGCACAGTCGGACCGCCAATGCATCTGGACGGATGGGAGATCCACATTGACGAAGGCATCGACGCAGACAATATTCTGGTTCCCGGCGTTGTGAAGATGAAGATCACGGGAGATCCACTCTACGTACAGCCTGGAATTGTGGGCCGCGGGACTTCTGTCATACCTGTGACCGTCATTCCTGGGCACGAATTTGCAGGACTGGAAGCGAAGAAGAAGCTGGTGGTGAAGTTCAGCTGGCCGGCTGCGTCGCGTGTGGACCCTGAAGATGGTCTTTTGCGGCGGATATGCAAGCGGATTGGAATGAAGGAGGCACGGCACATCACACCGATGCGACTGTCGACGATGTTGGAGGGTGCGCGGCTGGGCTTGCCACGGATGGCGGATTCATTACAGAAACTGTCAGGAGATGTCGAGGAACGGGTACTCCGCGTGATCGTATGCGACCAGCTCAGACCTTTGAAGGATCTGGGGACTCTCCCTGAGTTCCAATCTGTGTTCCTTGATCTCGTTCGAGGTGCTGTACTGACATTTTGAGTTGTATTATCCTTGCTTATGTTTTTTTCAACAGCACATCGTGTGGTCTTTAAGAGGGCCTATGTCATCCATCGAGACCTCAGCATTAATAACGTCATGTTTGGGGTGACGCCAGAGCGCAAGCCGTACGGTGTGCTTATTGACTGGGACCTCGCGATCGACGTCGAAGCGAAAGCTGGTGTTGGGTATGCTGCATCTGCATCGCATCGCACAGGGACAGGGCCGTTCATGGCAGTAGATCTGCTGGAGTCGCCTAAGGATTCTCCTCATTTCTACCGTCACGATCTAGAGTCGTTTTTCTACATCCTGATCTGGTGTGCTTGCGGCTTTCTCCTTGGCGGGAAAGAAGTACAGGAACCCAAATACGTTGGGACGTGGGCGGCGTTAACATGGAGCGATATTTACTCAAAGAAATCGACCCTGCTCTATAATCCTCGTAACTTGAAAGCGGCCATTACGACACCATTCGAGCCCCTCTGGGACACATGGATTTGGCCGGTTGCAAAAATGATTTCAAGAGCAGGAACTCAGGCTCGTGAGGATGTGGAGGGTGGGTTGAAATGCGACTCTGAAACCCTGGGCGGTCGTATGACGTATCGAAAGTTCATGCAGACGCTAGGCGTGGACTTTGATACTGCACCACACAATTTGGACTTGGACTTGCTTGACTGATTGAATGTAATTTGAGTTGCTATGCTCCTGTTGTAGTTTTACTTTTATTGAGATAGATTGGTCATGTCGTCATTTTCGGAATGGCTCATTTTGCCAGAAGAGAGGCAAGCCGGTGTCTCCCGGCCCAGTATGTCACCGGTCGGTTCCTTGTCTCAACCGCATCTCATTCGACCCACCATAACGTTTGCATCCGATGCCATCTTCCTATCTCTTCAGCTGAGAGCCTGTATATCAGCATGCATCATCTGGGCCTGCGAGACATTGGCCCATGAGACGACACCCGCGCTCCGAATTTTGTACTTTTCAACATGGTCACGGTTTAGAAACTCATCGGACGAGTTCGTTTCTATATGCGCCAGGCGAATGTGGTCCAGCGGTGTAAGGCTGTAGCAGAGTGAAACATTGTGAGTTGTGTTCACCGATCGTTCTATTATTCTGATACAAATTCTCCGAAAATGCCCTCGCTATAATAGAATGCGATGATCTCCGATTCGCGTTCCTGGTCGGACAAAACAATGCCCATCTCGTCAACGCAATCATTTCGACAGTCACCGCAGAGCTTTAGGCGTTCACCCCGCGACACTTACCTTCCTGGCTATGCAGCAACAGACCGTCAAGGATAATGTGTCCCAGGATAGTGCAGGGATCTAGGTTATCAGAATTCAAGACGGATGGTCTCAAAGCTGCATTACTTTGAGACCATCTGTTCATGAACTTCTTCCATTCACGGAGGTTGTCCCCATCGAATCTCGATGGCGACTTCTAGTCACAACGTCCTTTAAAAAGGGCAAGAACACGTCCCGGAGCATCATCTCACTCCTGGCACTATGGCATTCGATCTCAACAGCACCTATGCAGTCTTGTACATGGGCGTGGTCGTATCCTCCATGTAAGTCCGTTTTGAGGTTTACTTTGCGTTCGATGCATTGAAATGTGAACTCTGTAGGTTGTACGGCTTGACGTGCCTTCAAACGTTTCTCTACTTCCAATCGTATCGTAAAGATTTCGTCCCTATACGAGCTTTGGTGAATATCTTCCTGCCATATCCTTATCTCAATTGACGGTTCTCTACAGGTTTTCACGATGTTGTGAGTCGTGAACCTCGTCCTTGCACGTTCGTAGAGCTGAATTATGACCGGAAGGATCGTCGACAGCGTGCATCAGGCCTTCATAATCCACGCTGGCTTTTACTACCTTATCGTGAACTTTGGCGACACCACAGCAGTAGCTCCCGGCAATTGGTGAATTTCACAACTTATGTCACTTACCCGCTGCGTGTACTATGCTCACGAATTCAAACTACCAGGAGTGTCCTTGTACGTCCTCGATCTATCCACTTCTCACTTCGTCCTTGTCTTATCCTACGTTGTAGTCAGCAGTTTTTCTCAGCGTAAGTGAAGCCGTGCAATTGATGATGCAGATTACTGATCAGGGGGGATCCAGGCTATCTCAGGTTTTCTCGTCGAATGGTGGGGTTTTCTGCAATGTGCATTGTATCAACACTCACCAGCTTCACCAGCTTCATGGTCTGGCGCCTTTATCGATGTACGGATTATCTTTATTTATTTGACGTTGTGCTGACTACATAATCGATAATCCACAGTGAGTCATGGCCAGAAATGGCTCTGCGCCTCTATTGCAAGTGTACTGCTTTCTATTCCTTCTTCAACGTCGCTTATCCCTGAATCATAGTTCACTCTGATCTTCGTCGACTTTGGTATGGCTACGCTATCATGTGTTGTACGCTAAACATGCTGATTTTCGTAACGCTTATCTCTGGAAGGAACGAACATAGGTGGACTTCAATTTCTATCTTCACACAATGCTTCTAATAGCGCCCGTATCGATAAGCGTGGCCAATACAAGCGTAAGAGCTATACTTTGCACGACGTCGAGCATGGTTGACTTTCTATGTGCAGACTAAGAATCTTCAGGTTTACGGCACCTGTTGGACATCAGACCCAGATCCTAAACGTGCGCTGACCACTTCACTGGCCGCGATTGATTCCTCACCTATTTCGTAGTCGACTGCGATAGCGGGGTTTTCTCTAACTGTCATCAGCGATGCGGTGTTGGCCGGTGTCCTCGTGTATTATCTTTACAAGTCTCGCACTGGGTTCAAACAGTACGGACGTTCATCATATAGAGGAGCCAGGAACCTATCTTACTTTGTTGCAGCTCCAATTCGATAATCGCCCGACTCGTTCTTTATACGGTTACGACTGGTCTCCTTACCAGGTAAGCCAATCTTTCAGTCCACTCTTTCGCAACCTAATTGTTTTATTCAGCCTCAATGCATTGATCGATTTGATTGTAGTAAGTGATCAATCAGTCAATGACCCGGATTGCACCTCACGTAGATGACTGCAGTATGTCGTGATCCCTCACGACTTTTACTTCATCTTCTTCAATTTCATGACATCCAAGTGTGAGCGATGGCACCTCTCGTCTTCCCTGACTCTTTTTGACAATCACACCCATGCTGCAGTATATTGCAACTCACTTTTAGCCACGTAAATTTCGTTTTTGTCGACCTTCGGAGCCTTTTATGATATTGTTTTGATAGGTTGAACTCTAGAGCTTCTGTGCGCTCAGCATCTCAAGGAACGGATCTGGAGTTGGTCTCCTTCACCAGGGCCCTACATGTGCAAGACCAACACAAAACAAATACCGTTCCGGTCAATGTGCACGTCGATGTCCATGTGAATATCATAAACTCTCTCTGTCCATCCCATTCTTTGATGTTTGCTCACTCGTAACCTTCTTTAGACTTTCAAGACGGAACATGAACCCCACTCTGCCTGGTCTGGCGAGAAGACGACCCTTGACATGGTATGCCGCTCTCGGATTTTTTTGAGCCTGTTGATTGACCCTATTTGCAGGTTGGTGACACGGAGTCACAAACCAATATAGGAGAGCACTCGAGATAATTGATTGTGCGCCATGTTCCAGTGCATATGTTGTATCTATTATCCCGTCTCAGAGCGAGCGAGACCCACCAATACACATACATCTATGGGTAGACGTGGGCCGACCAGAGTAGCAGGATCTTGAGCGACGCCATGCACCTGCTGGTAAACTATGAGCTGACTTGGTCCGATGATTATGGGGGCAGAGTAAGTCTGATGGCGCGTTGACTGCAACCAAGTCCTGTAAGTAGCTCACTTATATCAACAAAGGGCGCAAATATCTCTCACATTGTTCCCACGCGTATCCCATTCCACACCTCCTTGCATCCTTCCAAGCTCGCTAGAATCGCTTACCAAGGCAGGTGTGGCGAGATTTGAACGGTTGGCTGACACTTTCAACAACTCAACTCTGGGTCTACGATATCTATAGCGTGGCAGGCAAGCTCTCTACCCTCTCGACGCCACGACTGTCGTTTTCCTCCAATCCTTCAGAACTCTGTGCCTTCGTAGAAGTGGCTGCATGCTCACTATTCAAGACATAGTCTTCAGAGTGGCATGTCCTTGCCGACTTGGTCAATACTTGGTTGTACAACATCATTGTCCCCGTGAGAGGGGTTTGAGGTGCGTGGATATACTGAGACAAGCGAATAACATTCTCATTCTACACGGCATCTTACTGAAAAATATCAAAATACGAGAACATCGAGAGGTGCGTGCTGCCGCGTGCTGTCAATGATCATTGCCAAACCTCGAAGCACTTCTGCCCTTGACCCAATCCTCTAGTTGACTTCCACACACCACCAACCTTCCTCCTGCGATCCATCGTCTGAATCCGCAACGAGGCGAATATGTTTCTTCCTCGTTGCATGTTTCTTCATCAAGTCGAAGCGCCTCTTATTCAACCCTTTTGGATCACAGACACAGCAGTAAAATAACGGATGCTTGGCCAGATTCATGTCTAATCCGTCTCTGATAGTCGGCCATTGCGGATCGTGGTCTCGGAAGTCCTGGTGAATCTGGGTAGTGAGGACATGTCGGCTCTGGTCGTGCTTGTTCTTGAAAACCTGCTTGCAGTTAGAGATGGGACACCCCAAAGGAAATCGTTCTCTTGGACTTGACATCGTGTCTGGAGCTGAATTGAAAACTTCGAGCTCTGATGTTATGGCCGAACCCTGTTCGCGTGGATGGCTGGATTTCTTCTCGTCTTCCAAGGTGAGGTCACAGCCTCCCTGTGGCATTTCAAGGCAACTATCCCCAGCCAGATCTGCAGAACGGGACTTTCGCTGGGCCACCGGATATTCGGTTTGCCCTGTCGTCCTGGGCGCCCTCGGTGCGTCTTCAATTCCATTTCCCTGCAATACAAACGTTTGAGGGGTAGGCTTGACCATGTACGGACGAAGCTGGGGAAGTATTCAAGGGGAGCAGGACTTTCGCTCTGTGATCGCGTGGCAGCCTCGTGTCCGGAATCCACGATGATGATTATTTGGACCTTCGTGCGGGAGCTGTGCTATCTCTTCGAACATCCTTTCGACATCGCTACGGGTAAATCTTCCAGATGCCACAATAGCGCAGGCGCTTCGCCGACCAGCGCCTTCAGATAGCTCCGCAACGTCCTCTGCGGCCGGCACTGACAATATCAAGGGGATCGAGCCATCGTATACGTCTCCTAGTGCGGTGACAAAGTCGGCGAGTACCATGCCCCAATCTACATGCGACGGCTGACTGCTGTATGAAAGCGAACGAGGATGGTGTTGTGGAAAGAAAGCCATTGAGCGGAAATCCGCACCGGAACGGCCCTTATATCCTCCATTCCGACGATGTGGCAAATGACCTCGTTGCAGTTGACTCAAATCCTTGCCCCCTGCGATGCTATCCGAACACTGTGGCCATGAATTTGAACTTCCTATTTCGACCCCGCATCCTGCCCCGCGTCTACGTTCTGCCGGCGACCGTAGCTGTGCACCACATCTGGGGATTTCGGCCGACTTTATCTTCATATGCCTCTCGACTATGTTCCAAACCTCCTCCACTTCGACAGACGGTGGTGCCTCGCTTTCGCTGAGTTCGCTCGAGGATCACGGATACTTGCAGGGCAGCTGCCACTGAAAGGGGCATGCAAAGTGGCGCCAGGGAGGCTCAAACACTGGAGAGGTCGATTTCACGATATGCTCTATTTTGATCTCTCTCGTCCTCTGTGGCCTGATGGGCGACGATTCACGAGGCTTTGAGTCCTCGGAGTTTTGGGTCCAGTAAAGCCCAGTATAGCCAAGAAATCAGAGTGCGAAAAGAGAGTGCGAAAAGAGAGGAGCAAGATGGGAATGATTGGAATTTTACAGTACGATGCGAATGAGCCACTGAACTTAACGAGAACAAGGCAGTGAGAGGAATGACACACAAAGGCGCCCTATGATGCGACTCGAGAAGGTCGTCATACCCTTCCATCTTCATAATTGTGACGAAAGATCTTGATCGATGAATCGATGAGCGTCAAAAAACGTCGACATGCTAGGTGTATCGCGTTCCCAGAACCGAGGCCGGAAACGCAAAGATCAATACAAGAGATCGTCAAAGTTTGGGAGGCGATCATTGACATCACAGTACAGCTTCCTCGAAAGGTACATGACACTCCCATAGGTCGCTGTTAAGAGATACGGGCTTGGAACTTGAAGCTTGAATTACCACCCGAAACATACACTCCACATGTCAACCATTTCCTACTATGCACGATGTTCGAAAGTAGACGTTGTACATTAGATCTAGAAGTGCCATGTCGATTGAGTCAAGTCCTCAAAGCATATACTCTCACATGTAACGACAGATCGTTCCCAATGTATCACAACGACCCTATACCACACAAACAAAGAGCAATTACTGTTACAAATAAGGAGGACCGAGGGCTGCAAACATAAAGTGTCGTCAGCGATCGTACCATTTTATCGCGTAACGCCATAGTTGCAATTCTAGATCGTATGTGACGCACCTTTCCTGAAAACGTCTAGTGTGAACTCAACCACGAGCAAAAGCACACCACCGCCCGGGGCGAGCCGCAAGACCTTGGGCACGAAGCCTTTGTAGAGCGCGGCGGCGCCCTCGTCTCGGAATATAGTCACAATGCTGCGGACAGACAGGACGTATTTAGATTAGTTGCTATTTGTGACGATGAAAACCGGAAGGTAGCGGCGCACCCGGGGTATGTCCAATTATACTTGGGAACAACGCCAGGAACTTTGGCCGTGCCTTGTATACGAGATTTCACAACCTGGATATGGATACAATGAGCATATGACGTCCGAGGAGTACAGTACGCATACATCAAATCTGAGGGCATGCATCAGTGTTTAGAAGTTAGATGGATGCGGGAGTTCTGCTCACGGTGTGTTCACAGCTGTACCAATGAAACCACCAACGGAACCGGATATGAAGTTGTTGAACAGCTCTCCTTGAGGGGACTAGTCACCCACAATGATCAGCATAACGCGTATAATACGAGAGAAACGGTATACCTCTGCCTTGGGCATCATTGCCCTAACTTGGAATATTGAACCGAAATATCCTCCGTTCCACCAGAAATGCCTTCCGAAAGTATTCAACACCACAGTGATATGAAATGCAAAAAAGAAAGCGTACCTCCAGAACGTAGCTTCCATGCCAGCATACAGACCGAGCACTCCGTCGTTCCTGACAATCTGCTTGACAACATCAATCGGACCCGCGAACGTACTGGATTTATCCTGCAGCCTGCGGTAGGAAATCATGTGAGCCCTCGTATCACCAATAGCACAGAGTCTATGCACGCACTTAATCTTGACGAGTTCGAAAGGCACGACAACAAAACTTTCCGTTGCGCCAGCGGTGCAGCCCGTGATGATCGAGAGATTTTGGGTCATCTGTGTCTGGCCAGAGAGATTTTTGAAGGTCTTGCCCCAAAAGTCATTTGCGGCACTGAGGGCAGTTAGAAGTTAGTGGTACACTTGTGAGCTTGCTGGGGAGGGTCCCACAATTTGGTAGCGCGCTTAGGCGCCTCAAGGAGCAAGGGGGGAACGAGTCCTTTCTGAATTGTTAGAAACGCGTAGCAAAGTACGAAGATCAGCGCGCGTACCTCTATACAACCGCCCAAACCTAATTGCGCAGAATGTCTCATCAGTCACGATATCCAATTGATTAAGATATATATATGCGTACCCTTCTTCCTTTATGATAGTCCGGAATGAACCCACAAGCCCATGCTGGGACTTCCCTGTCTCTAGCTGCATGCGCGTCTTGACCTTTCATCCACCGCGCATTGAATTGTCAGCTTGCGGGAGATACGGCTACTTCCCGCCATCCCGACAACAAGACTCACAACATCTAAGAAAAAGGCGGCATGCAGATCGACACCATTCAATCATCACGTCAAACATGTATGGAGTGAATACTTGCTGACCGAGAGGATAGAACGTCAAAATTTCAGATATCCCGGCAATCGCTCCTGCGGTGAAGGTCACAGCGAATGGCAGCGCTGGGATAAAACCGTGACATTTTCAGTATTTGTTCCTTGGTGTGGAGGTCGCGCTCTTGGCAAGGCCCGCGTAGCCAACACGCACGTTTCTTCTCTTGCGACATCGTGCTGATGCGGACTAGTCCTCTTTCTGGATTTCAAAGTAGGTATCGCGTGAAAGGCAAAGAAAAGGATCCAGGAAAGAAAGGGTGTGAGAGGAGGGGGGCAAGTTGAGCGATGCCGGTCAATTGACGCAGAATGTCGCAAGACCAAAAATACCCCGGACCTCCCCGGATACCCTCCAATCCGTCCCGATCGTCCGAGTGTGCCGCAGCTTCATCTAGTAAACCGTCTCCGCTCGTCTCACGCAGCTTCCTACGATCAACATCACTCGCATTAATCTCCAATCCCGCTATATGCTCGTATATTCTCCACTCTAAACGAATAGATCCTAGTCCTTGCGTCATCTCGCGATTGACGGTCCGAGCTCCAACGCTCATCTCTTGTCGGACCGTCACCTGATCGTCCTTGCTCACGATCGTCTCTCGCATTCTTGATGTTCATAGACTCTTCATGACCAACTATGTAATGCACCGTCGGTCATATTGAGGAAAACAGTCCTTCGAGTCTTGAACGCGGACGAGAACGGCCTCGTGGATATTTCTGGGCGGCCTGGCCGTGTCCGTTCCTCGCACCTGCTGTCCTTCTCCCCGGCTTTGTAACTTCTTTTCATGCTCTCCACGCGACAAAGGGACTCATGACGCGGTAAATCCACGGTCATTTGATCCCGTAGCAAAAGCGGCCGGGACGCTGCTAGCTGTGGTTTACGGTTCGACGGCCCACGAGCGTGCCAACATATAAAGAAGATGGCGCGTATTTACGCTGAGCGCGCCAGTGCCCAAACTTTCCCATGTTGTTCGACAAGCTAGTTGTTCTTGCATGCGCCATAGGGGCCCTCGCTACTCCTCGGAAAGGCGGTAGGAAGCTGAGGATGTCTCGAGCAGACCACAGCGACGGATTGCAAGACATTGTGAGTGAACCGTCGAATTTGTTTCCAGTCAGTCTTCATAAGCAATGTCTCTCATGCTCAGGTTACGTGGGACGAGTATAGTCTGAAAATTAATGGAGAACGGCTTCATATCTTCAGTGGCGAAGTTCATCCATATCGGTGAGTTCCTTGAGGCATGATCAACACAAGGCCCCATTAATTTGATGCACGACTGTTAGAATGCCCGTTCAGAGTCTTCACCTCGACATTTTCCAGAAGATCAAATCCCTTGGATTCAATGCGGTCTCCTTCTACGTCTTCTGGGGTATTCACGAACCGAAGCGCGGAGAAATCTCGTTTGAAGGTTTTCGTGATTTGCAGCCTTTCATAGATGCAGCGTTGAAGGCCGGCATATACCTCATCGCTCGTCCTGGTTCGTATCTTCATTTATAACAGGACGCACGAGACTGACCCAATCCTATCTACTGGCACTTGAATTTCAGGCCCTTATATCAATGCTGAAACAACGGCTGGAGGTCAGTTGATTTTGCTCTTTGATTTTCCTGTTTCTCATAGATAATTTGAAGGCTTCCCGGGATGGGGAACTTATACGCCAGGGGTTTGGAGAACCTCAAAAACCACCTATGTTGATGCCTACAAGGGATACATGGCCGCTGTAGGCTCGATCATTGCTGCCAACGAGATCACGAAGGGCGGTCCCATTATCCTCGTTCAGGTACAGTACCCTTTGATGACCGAGTCACATTGTACTGCAGCTAATAATCCTATGTGCACAGTCTGAAAACGAATATACTGGATTCGCGACAGGTACGAGAAATACATGACGTTCACTAATACAGGAGCTGAGCAAGGCATTGAAGGTTATTCGGAAGACTTCGAGTATGAGAAGGAGCTCCTTCAGACTCTAGTGCGTCTACAGCAGTTGCGATCCATATGCCATGCATCTAAACCTCCGCTTATAGCGGGACGCTGGTATCACCGTACCTACCACCCACAATGATGCGTCGCCAAGTGGACACTACTTGAGCGTGAACATCTATGGTAATTGCTTATTTTCTTTTTAGCAAGCAATACACTCAGTGCATTTGTCCATGTATCTAGGCTACGACTCATACCCTAATGGTTTTGACTGCTCGCATCCGACCACCTGGAAGTCCAATGCTGTCCCTGAGTCAGTAAGCTTTTCGCTCATCTAGATCTGCTTTTCTCACGAAAGATCAGAAATTTCTGGACCACCCACGAAAAATACAACCCTCAAGATCTGAACGCTGTTTACGAGTTCCAAGGAGGCGCTTTCGATGGATGGTGCTAATCCTCTCTGTGTCTTCCATATGTCTTATTTATCTTCGCTAAGGGGTGGCTCTGGATATGATACTTGTGCCGTTCTCCTCGGCCCAGAATTCGAAAGAGGTAACGATAACCTCAAATTATTTCTTCTACAAGAGGTTCTGACATCGTCAGTTTTCTACAAGAACGAATTGGCTAGTTCAACCACTCTGCTGAGCCTGTGCGTGTCTAGATGTGTCGTGTCTCGGATTTCCATACTGACTACCTACAGTTACATGATCTATGGCGGCACCAATTGGGGAGGCATTGCACATCCTGGCGTCTACACATCTTACGATTACGTGCGTGAGCATCTTGTATATTTATCCTTCAGGCGACTGAAGTCTGCGAGCAGGGCTCTGCTATTGCCGAGGACCGCACGTTGCGCGAGAAATACTACGAGTTAAAGCTACAGGCCAACTTCCTCAAGGTCTCGCCTGCATTCCTGACTACCCGCCCGCAAAACACAGGCAAGACGCAGGGCGCTTTCACGAGCAATCAGGCATTGAAGACCACGCAGACTTTGGACGTTGTCGGCAATAAAACTGGATTTTATGTCGTCAGGTCAGCAGTGCTCCTTGTCCTCGCTTGAATGCGTAGATACTCATTATGGGGTTTCTAGACATTCAGACTCTTCAAGTTACGATGTCCAGACGTACACTTTGACTGTTCCGACTTCCAACGGGACTATCACCGTCCCTCAGTTGGGCGGTTCGCTGACACTGACCGGAAAGGACTCTAAAGTCCACGTCGTTGACTATGAAGCTGGATCAACCAACATCTTATATTCCTCAGCAGAAATTTTGACCTGGTTTGTTGATTTCATTCTGCGCGGACACAATTTCCCAAGCTAAACAGATGTGGTATGACAGGGATACAGTGAATGGGAAAGATGTCATCCTACTGTATGGCAATGAAGGCGAATTGCACGAGACTGCTCTCAACTTCAACGGGAGTGCACCCACGGCGAAGGTTGTCTCGGGATCGGGCACTCTCAAGCAGCAGGCTTCCTTGGCAGGTCTTGTATTGCAGTACACTACCACGGGACAGACTGTGTCGAAGTGGGCACCGGCATTTTGCTTTACATCCTTGGTAGGTCAACGTCAGGCTTCCTGTCATCGTATCAGTGTGTTGATAGATCACGCCATTCTTAGATCGCGACAATGCATACGACTTCTGGGTTCTTAACCCACCCGGCACAGGAGCGTTTGCCAACTTCAACACTGAGAACCCGATCATCGTCAAAGGAGGCTACTACCTGCGCTCGGTCTCTGTTTCTGGTGGTACACTTGCGATTCAGGGTGATTTGAACTCGACTGCTACTTTCGAGATTATTGCCCCCACCGCGTCCTCGAAGAAGGTCACATTCAACGGGCATGGTTTGGCGTTGAAGAAGACTTCGTATGGAACGCTCACAGCTACCCAAACAGTGCAGCTACCTGCTATTACGCTTCCGAATCTAGAAAGTATCACATGGGTAACCTACTTCGATTATCAGTCCGCTCCAGAGTATTGATATGTTTTGACCCAGAAAACGTCGGACAGCCTTCCTGAAATCCAAGCCGGCTACTCCGATGCAAAGTGGACTGTTGCTAATCTAACGCCACCGTAAATCCTACTCAACCGAAGACGCCTGTCGTTCTTTACGCAGGCGAGTATGGCTATCACACCGGCAATATTCTCTGGCGCGCACACTTCAATTCCACAGGTTCTGAGACCGGTATGTATCATGTCTACTTGTCAAGTGAGTTACATCGTATTCTGACATGCGAGACCTTGTAGGTTTCGTTGCAGAAGTCTGGGGCGGCGCTGCATTCGGCTTCTCCATCTGGTTGGACTCGACTTTCCTCGGCTCCTGGGAGGGAGACGCGACGCACGGGTCGTACAACAAGACTGTCTCTTTCCCATCTGCTCTGACCTCTGGCTCGCCACATGTGATCACAATCCTGCAAGACCACATGGGTTACGAGGAGGACTGGACTGCTGCGACAGATGACTTCAAGGGTGACTAGCCCCACTCTGGCCCTCTAAGGCGCCTGATTTTAGTGCATACCAGAGCCCACGAGGCCTCAGGTCGTACTCGTTTGTAGGAAGCTCGAGTACCATCGTCAGCGTCTGGAAGGTCACAGGCAACCTCGGCGGGGAAGACGTAAGTCTTGCGCTCTAACGCTATGTTTTATAAAAACTGAGCGGTTGTACAGTATGTTGATACGACCCGTGGACCTTTGAATGAAGGAGGATTGTTTGCCGAGAGGCAAGGTATATCATTCTGCACAGTCTAGTCATCTTTGACTCTGATCATGTTGCCTAGGCTGGCATCTTCCTGGCTTCGATGATAGCAAGTGGCAGACAGGACGCCCAACGGATGGAATCTCACAGGCAGGCGTCGGCTTCTACCGGTAGGTTGCAAGCCGTAGATGCTTTCCTGGATTTCAACAACTTACAGTTCGCGATCAGGACGTCTTTCGATCTTCATGTTCCTTCCGGTGTCGACTATCCCATGGCCATCGTTATTTCGAATACAACCGCAAATCCGCACTTCCGCACTCAGGTAGGGCAAATCCCACCGAGAGTACAAGCCTGTTCTAAAGTGGCCTGCCCACAGTTCTACGTCAATGGGTATCAATTTGGAAAATACGGTACGTATTTTTATCGAGTTGCACTCACTGTCAGTTTACTCATGTCTTTGTGTGCATTTAGTGAACAGCATTGGCCCGCAAAAGGTCTTCCCCGTCCGTGAGTCATCCATACATGCCCTTCCCCGAGAGTGAAGATCGAAACCCATTCGCATTCTCAGCTCAAGGGATATTGAATTACGACGGACACAACACCCTCGCAGTGAGCCTATGGGCGGCCGACGCTGCCGGCGCGAAGCCAGGATCTTTGGCTCTACAGCTCACTGCTAAGGTTCAAAGCAGCATGGAAAAGGTGATCAACCAGCCAGCGCCCGCTTGGACAAAGCGGCCTGGGGCATATTGAGCGAGATGTTTTGTACGATGGATTTGTTATAGTAGCGATGGGGTCATGAGGAGACTTGATACGATTGTTACTCAGAAAGGATTCCATAAAATTGTATTTTGAATGTCGAGTCCAAGGCGACGCGTATGCGCTGGGCAAAATGAGGATTTTGAGCCAAGCCGTTGGCGCCTGAACCGGCGTGACACTCCCGTGACGCGAGTAACTGCTCTCCTCAACGCCTGGCAGCCGCCTCGATGCCTGCAGCTGGAGGCTATTTGTGCTGTCATGGTGTATATCTCGACTTGGCAAAAGTATCAAGAGGCTGCTGAGGCACTCTACGCGAAGTCGCCGAAGAAGGTGAGCCCCAAACCGGCGGATGGTACGGGAGATCGTGAATACTGAGGACGCGTAGGCCCGGTACTGTGTAAAATGGAAATCGTCCGAGGGGAAGTTGGTCCTCAAGATCACAGACGATGAAAACGTGCGTGATCCTTCTGCTTCCTGTGACCGAGGATGGGGTCTGCTCGATGTATAGTGATCTCTGTAAATGCTTTCATTCAATTAGTGTCTCAAGTTTAAAACCCATTCATCTGTCTTCCTCAACCGCTTCGAGGCCCTCAACCTCTCCCTGATGCAAAAGATGTCGAACATTCGTCCACCACCCCTGTACCCGCATCAGTCCCACGCACCACAACCGCATCGCCTGCGCCGCCGATTAAACAAGAAGATGCTAGTGCCAATGTACCATTATCAAGTGCAGTCCCGACTGCAGGAGGTCCAGCAGCAGCAGGCGTAAAGAAGAAAAAGGGGAAGAAAAAGAAATAGCATGGAGACTGGAAAGCGCGAATGAGAGAGAGAGTTGAACGGTGGCAGATATGTGGATAAACCTTCAGACTGGGGATACAGCATGTCATACCTCATGGTTTCGTTCCGTACGTGCTATGTTCTTGGTTCTTCACTGGCTGGCAGACTTGCATTCCTTCACGGCTCAAATCTAGAAGCTGCAGATATAGATCGCCTCGTTTTTTCATCGCCTCTTACATGTTCGTCGACATACATCGTATAGAAAAAAATACAGGCGCTTGCTACCGCGGAACACAAGATCTTCACGTGGGCGAACAGCGTTACTTTAACTTCTTCAACAAGTTTCTTGCAGAAGGCAAGCGAGGCATCTTACGAGGCTCTCCAGTAGTGAGTGTGCGCGGAGATGAAGGCATGACCACCAGAGCGTGTGCCGGCTGAGTCGTGGGTCGCGTCACAGAAGTCCGACCGGGGCTTTGAGAAAAGGCTGATGATTGCTTAGACATGTCACGCTGAGACTGTTGCCATCTGCCTGCGAAGAAAGATTTGACACCTGACTCGTTGGCCGCGTGTATAGTCTGAGGCCTTGTAGGAGCAGTACTAGCAGCTATCGGGTTTTTGGTCTTGATGCCGAACCCCCCGAGAAACCCTCGCGTTTTGAGTTGCGGAAGACGAGAGGGCGAAACCGATGTAGAAGGTGGAGGAGCAGAGTTCCTCATTTGAATGCCATATCGCAGGGACGAGGTAGCAGGGGCATGCATGTTGGTTGTTTTGTGATTAGCGGACGATTGATATTATCAGACGTCTGCTCCTTCACTTTAAAGACGTCGCTGGTGTTTGCGGCGCAGGGAATAGGTGTGCGACGACTCGCGGTGCGCCTGGATGTGATACATTCTGTTTGAGATACATTGTGTCGTTGTGGTGGAATAGGCAATGCAGACTTCGGTGTGCTGGACTTAGTTGTGATGGGGCCTCGCGCATGTGCAACAGAAGGTTTTCTATTGCTCGAAGTGAACGAAAGGTTTGGTGTCTTGATCTTGGAAAAGACGTGGGGCCGATGTGGAGTAGGGGATGTAGGAATCGGAGCTGGTCTGCTATGGAATCCGTAAGCGGGCTCAAGAATAGGAGATGTCGAGCTGCCGGAGAGAAACTCAGGAGCAAGCTAGAAAACGTGTATCATGGGATCAGTTCAATATGAGATATCAAAGAAGCATGATATTATACGGACGTCAGGTAGGTAGATGCAGGTGAGGCTCGAATCGGAAGGTGGACAAGGCAAGTTCGAAAGTAATGCCATCTGTCATGGACAGGATCAGCTGGTGGGAAAACGTGAAGTGAACGATAAATACCGTTGACCCGGTTGACTCCAAGGTCGCCTCAGCGTGATCCACAGGGTCAATTGCACGCGATTTTCCCTTCAAGAGAGCAGAAATTGGCACTTCCTTCCCCTTGTCCAGAATCGGAGGGGGATGTTGGGCTTCGGCGGACTCGGTGACCCCATTCGTCTCTGCAGTCACCTGCTCTGATTCGGGATTGGAGGTAGGGATTGGGCAGATTGTGTGATAACAATCGTAGGAAGATCTTGACTAGGTTCGACAGGCTGAGGCTGAAGATCAATAGCGAGTGCCTCCAGTTCTTGTAACAATGCGACCATATCATGAGGCAAACCCGTCGCAGAACACGGAGGGTCCATTTCTTGCCTTCTTCTACGCCGATCCGCTGAGTAAAAACCATCCCGCAAGTGGTCTGCTTACGAGTGATACTGAAACGCCTCTGTTCCGTGTGGTTTGAGGGTGCGAGGGGTGTAAAGCTTATTTGATGAGACAATCGGAAAGTGGGCGTGCCAACGAAAGGGTCCTGGGAGTTTACTTCTGTCGTCCAAGGTTGCGGAGAGCACATGAGTTTATCAAAAGAAAAGGATCCTCGTTATCGTCTTCGCTGTCTTGGACCGCCTCAAATACCATGCACGAGTTATCCTGAACTGACAGAGTCCCATTCGAATCACGAAACCAAGAATTCATCTGAGCTCCAGAGGATCCGCCAGACAATGAAGGGCTGTTTAAGAGTGCATCGGAGTCGGGAAAAGTCTCAAGCTCCGCGCTTTCTTCTGGCACGGAGAATAGTCGAGTTCCGAGTGAAGGCTGGAAGTACCCCGTAACAGCATAGGGCGGGGTATTGGAGATACTCCATTGCGGGTTGCTTGTGCAGAGTCTCGACAGAGATTATCAGAAAAATCAAGTTCGTTGGACGAGACCGGAGACGCATGTATTGAAGGCAAAGTGCAGTCCCCAGACTCGTCGCATGCCCAAGCACTTGAGAATGTATGCGTTGAAATCGAAACGCACGATAGCTCTTTTGGGATCAAATTTGGAGTAGGATTTGTTGATGATTCATTCGTAGTATTGCGCACCGAAAACACCGCAGCCTCAGAAGGAGTCGGATTCCGCACGAGAGGTAAACGGACCGAAACGAGTGTCAAAGTGCTATCAGGTGAGGTGCACGGCGCATTAAGAGATCTAGCTTCCAGAGCAAGTATCTGAGACATAGCGGAGTGAAGTGTTGCACTGCTAGAAAATAGAGAGGAATTGGACTAGTAGGAGCGAGCAGTGAGCGAGCACCGATGGGACTCTTCCTACAGGCCGGTAAACTTAAGCTGTAGACTGAGGTATGTGCGTAGATTGTTTATACTGTTGTGGACCGTTCTGGAGGACTTTGTGAGGATAGAATAGCGTGCAGCGTGCTGTTACAGCTGTACGATAGTGTTGTGGATGTTCGCAAAAGGCTAAGGGAAGCCGATAGTTGAAGCAGGCGCGTGATGCAGTGTGAATGTCACCATTTGTCACAATAGCAGTCACGTCACTGAATCAATAACGTTATATTTTCCAGAGGTATCGTGTAAAGAATGGAGTCTACCCAAAGGCGGTCATGAAAATGAATGAAGATCAGGTAAGGAGCGTATGATGTTTGCCAAATCATCCGAAGTGAGTGTTGTTCATCAACCACTTAGACCAGTCTGCTGAAATTCATCTCAGGGGATGTTGGAATCGGCCTTGCCCTCGATTGCGGCCTCATCTGGATGGTTTCAGGAATGGAAAGAGTGGGCGACGAAGAAAGTGTAAGAGATAGTGGCCTCGGAGATCCTATTGTCGCCTTCTGAATCTTCTGTACTTTCGCCCTAGGATGAAATATCTTTCTAAAGAAAGATAGCTTGCCCGCTTTAGGTAGCGCAGCTTCGGGAGTCGGCACAGAGGAAGAGATAGGTGAGCCTTTAGGTTTGAAGACGCGAAAAAACAGCGATCGCTTGCGAGATGCAGGGGGTTGAGGTGGCTGGTGGATAAACATGGCGGGGGCTGATGCACGATGGAGGAGGAAGGCAGGTTTGGGAGAGGTCGGTAGGTCGGGTTTCGGGCTCCGTCGTGATGGCGAGGATGTTGGTGGCGGCGAGAAGAAAACGTTCGTCATATCGTCCACAGAGGAATCGGCCCATGTCAACTCGGGTTCAACAATCGGAGAAGGAATCGTACAGTCTGGGCAGGTACAGATCGAGAAGCCTTCGAGAAACGGAGGTGATCCTTCACTAGTGGAGATTGTGTCTTCAAATTTGACGGATACGAATGATGTCTCTGTGACAGAAGACACAAGCCCTTCTTCATCAGATCCAGCGGGTCCACGCGTCCCCGGCTGTTGGTCATTGGAGGTGCGAGCAATCCAGCTGAAGGCAGGGCAAACATCTCGGCG